>QFAX02000350.1:0-487304 GCA_003412495.2 Echium plantagineum
TCCATACTGCTGGCATGAACAACATATGTAAATTTCATATCAGCAAACTGCCTGACATTGTGTCCACAAAGATCTCTCTCCTTTCATCTGATCCTCATTTAACTCTATGCTTTATAGCCTTCATCAAATCTGTCGAAAACCATTCAAACATTCTAGTTCGTAACACACCACGAGAAATGTGTTTAGAGTCCACGAAGTTACCTTCATCCTTCGCCATGTCAAGGAACGCCTGAAGTTTCCAGAGCTTTCCGGTAATACATCATACCTCTAACTGGCAATTGTCATAATAGAAAAAGAGGAACATTTACGAGAATGAGTATATTTCTAGTCATCTTATATCAAAGCTTGTACACTGAATCATGATGTTTTTGTGTTGCATAACCTGATGGCTAGCCTAAATATTAATGACAGGAAGTTACACAATTAAAAGTTAAATACCAGTTTTAGTTAAAGTTGGCCTCTATATGATGCCCATAAGCGCAATGCTCCTCCGTCTCATCTACACCTTTAAGATCTTCTTCATTATTGCAATCCATTCGCTCAAGAAAATTATTCCACTCATCTGCACTTATTAATCGAACAGGATGTTGATGCAAATAAAGGGGAAAACAAACTCATAAAATTGGACAATATAAACCAAAATAAACCTGGAAAATCTTCTGCAAATAGAAAAGTATAGAAACCCATCTTCATTTGGAACTTCTAGTTCATGCAGTGAGAAAAGCACCTCCTCGGTATAGTATGGAGTCAAAACGCTATATAACCAATTTAGAAGTGCCATTAGAGAACAAAGGGGAAAAGTTCTTCAAGGTAAACTTCGAAATTATGACATAAAAGATGAAAAAGGAAAACTAAAGAGTTCAACCAAGGTTTTCTAGAAGTACACTCAAACAATTTGAGGTAATAAAAATATCTCAAAGCGAAAGGATACATAAGATTATATGAATATTGGAAGAACTTCGAACAAAGATTTTTGTCGTTCCATATGAGCAGATTTAACTCAGGATCTAAAAGACAAAAATCATCTAGGTAATTAATTAATTGAAGCACAGAAAATCATGATCAGTTTAATTATTACATTGGAAAAACATGCTGAGTCTGGCTCACATCAAAACTTCTCCAATATTATCAACCATATAATAGGATAACTTCACTGTTTAATTTATATATTGCATGGCACCAGTATTCATTTTCTTATTCCCATCATTAATTCAAAGCTCCACATTACACAACAGTCATCACCATGCTTATTAGGAATCTGAGGATATATTCTACTTACGAAAAGGAAAGCATATTGCGAACTTTTGGTGCAGGAGGCATGTCCATAAACAAAGAATTAGAAAAGAAGGAGATGCGCCTCCTAGCTTCTAAGTTGGATGGGACATCCATGGCCGACTCTTTTACAGTAAGCAGCAGATACAACCTTTTTATCTGAAACAAGAAAATGGGGAAATAATGAGAATCATCATCGTGTGTCAAACACTGATGACTGGTTAGGACATGTATTCAATTACTTTTTTTACAAAAAACTCATCATAAATATATTATGCCATTTATTCCACCTTCTCTTCCAAGCTTCTGATTCAGGAGCTGGAAACTGGATTGCTCCAGCAGATGCAAACAATTGATACTGTTGATCAAGAGGAGTCATGCCTTCATACCCACCCCCTCCATGAATTGAGTCGACCGAGCTGCCAAAACACATATTGTCAAGATATGTTTCTTAACCAGGAAAAAAAGAAAAAGAAATTACCTGGTTATAAGATCTTCCATTATATCTCGTGTTACAACTTCTAACATGTCCTGGAAAAGAATTACAACTTGATCTGTCTTCCTGCTTATTTTCAAGCTGCAAATAATATCAACCAGATTTTATAGCCTATATGGCTTCACCAAACTGAACTGAGATTTGATGAGGAATTTGATGAGCTTAACGAACTGTTCATATAGTGTTGGAAGAGCGCTCATCTTAAATTCCGTTACAAGGTTACCAGCTTGCTATGTTCTTGTCCACTTCATCAAAATATTTTCGATCACCCTGAGATAAATCAAATGATAAGGATAGCTACAAAGTTGAGAAAATGAGGGTCAATTTTTTCTAGAAACTCACTGGTTTTCACTATTTCCCCGAACCAGAAACTTAATGATGTTCCTAAAAGATGCATAGCATTCACGAACGGCAGATGACATATAAGGATCAGACTCGATTCTTTTTTTTAGCTCACGATCCTTGCCATTGCTGTCCTTCGCCATATCCACAGCTATTGGTATCTAATTGGAGTTGTGAAATGCGCTAGTCAGGAACAGATTAATATTAACTGTCACTAATATTACATAAAATTGGGGGCGAAAAAAACAGAACTGATACGAGTTGTGTGAAAATGATTTATCCACTCAAATTCGTAATTACAACTTCGAATTTCCATGTATCATTTGAGAACTGAAACATATCCCAACAAGGATCACCAGCTGAAAAGGAGAATGTATCAGCTCATGATCCTTTGCATAGGTTTTCTTGTTTATTTGACTGCTAAAGGATCTGCTTGGAAGTGTTAGAATTACAACAAGAAAGTTCAGAGTTCCTTTTGCAAGCGTGAGGTACTTTCTTAATAAACAATTGTACAAGTCGTCTTACTTTTTAAACAACTAAAAACGCCGAACTATTTATTACTATCATCAATATTAATGAAAATTCTGGGAATGCTCAATTAGTGGACGTTTACTTCCAA
This sequence comes from Echium plantagineum, assembly GCA_003412495.2. NCBI lineage: Eukaryota > Viridiplantae > Streptophyta > Magnoliopsida > Boraginales > Boraginaceae > Echium > Echium plantagineum. The sequence continues at coordinate 2,730 of QFAX02000350.1, forward strand.
GAGAAGATTAGTGGGGAAACCTTGCTGGCAAGAAGAAATGGAGGCCACTGAATGAGGTTTTCCAAATCACGATCAGCCCAATATGGAACAAGCAACAGGTCCATTTCCCTGAAAATGGATGAGTACATATATTATAAAAAAAACCATCCCGAGGTTTCATTTCAATTTGGAGTACCAGGCAATATAGTTCTCTCAAGTAACAAAGAGGCATATTGGGCGAACATTAGGTATATGAATGAAATTTCACTTGAAACCGTGTAAAATCATCACATTTACCTATCGCTTATAAGATCCTCCTCCCTAAAACTTGTGATTATTTTGTTCCACAGCTGAGCAAATCTAGCAGCTTTCTTATCTTGGCTGGATGGAATCATCTATAACCATTATTCAGAAGGTTGTCACAATCATACCAGAATACACCGCTTAGAAAATGACGGTAACATATGACCCTATGATCATGATACAACAGTGTAACTAAGATACAAACTAAAGATCTATAGACTGTGATTAAACCTGCTTAAAGTTGCGGGAAAAGGTAGCCTTCAGTCCTTTCTTTTTCCGTTGTTCATCCTTCTCCTCTGGTATTAAGCAGGCATTAAATGCACCAGGCAAAGAGTCAAAACCTTGATCTAAGCATTCCCAAAGTTCGAATCTGGAACAAATGTGAAACTTAAGAGATAGCCCAAGATAAAACTTAAGACTAATGACAAATTATATTGCATAATGTGCAAGAATAATTACTAAACTCAGCTTTGTTATGAAACATTTTACTACTGACATCCAGCAAAATGAGAAAAGCTCACTTTTTAATCATATGTATATTTTCAATTCATGGATCTTACATTGTCGATTCATGGTTCCCCTGAGCAATACTAATGTGATATGTTACCAATGGCAGCTATATAAAACACTGAACCTAAACAATAAGATCCACTACTCTACTTGAAAGTCTAAAACCTTGCATAATCATACTACAAAGAGATAGCTGTAAAGAGATTAAAGCTAAAGGCATGTTAACCATCCCAAGTTCATAATTTGTGGATTTTATATAGTCCATTTGTGGTTCCTTTCGACGAGGAACGCCAATGTGATATATTGCCAATGGCAGCTATCAATACACTGAGCCTAAACAATAAGATTCAATACTCTGCCCTAAAGTCTAAAACCTAGCATAATCATACTGCAAAGTGATCAGAGCTAATAGCATGTTAATCATCCTAAGTTCTCCACACCAGTCAGAGCATTTCTCATCTGCACTTCTGTGCATTAACAACTAATGAACCCACTGAAACCAATATCAATACAGGGATTTTTGAGATTGAGAACAAACAACTGCAACATAAAAGAAACAATTGTAATAACCATACAACAGTAACATGCTCCAATGCCTCTAATTAAGCTCCAACATGAAAAAAGTTCATGTGACTTCGCCACAATTAAAATTCAGGTGAGAATAACTAACCTAATAAAACTATAACCATTGTGCATAATCCTGAGAATTTTTTTGGCATAGCACACAGTGCATTCACAAGAAAACTTAACTATTTCAATAGTAATATCTTGTTTCTTTAGTTCACTCGATTACCAGATAGGAAAATATGTGTCCAAGATCAAACAATCACTTGAATCAATATCCAACACAGGAAATGAAGTAACTACACATGGGGGTATTGCATGCAGCCTTATCCCTATGACAACAAGGAGGCAGTTCCCGAGTAGACTCGAGATAAATAGCAAAAATTATCTGCTTCTCTGAAGTAGATTGAAAATAAATGGAACAACTATGTTCTAAAAAAGTTTCTGCAACTTCCTCAAAGAGAAAATTCAAGTGAGATTACATAGCAAAATAAAACTGTAACCATAGGGCATACTTATGATTTCTGGCAGAGCACACAGTTATTTCACAAGAAAATATACATACTTCCATCTTGTTCTTTAGTTCACTCGGTTACCAAATAGGAAAATATGTATGTACAGGATCAAACAATCACTTGAATCAATGTCCGGCATAGAAAATGAAGTAAATCATACATTGCAAGGCAACTAAACAATCTGCAAATGCATATAATGAAGATGAAAGCAAACCATACTTCTCCCAGGCGACGAAATGCACCATAGATTCCTCCAAATAATGTGGAGAATATGGCATACCAGATCTGGGTATCCATGAAGTAGACCTTCAATAAAGAATTTAATTATATAAGTATGTGAAGACATTAATGATCTTGCACGAAATTTTCACATTTTTAGCAAAACAAAGATGGGGGGTGGACGTTAGACAGAGTAGCCATACCAATACAACCGGGGCCCAGAGAGCAATAACAACTCCAATGTTATTTTTTGCTGCAAAACAAATAGTTATTAAATGGCAGAACAATGGAACAAATAAATTCATTAACCAAAGAAATGAAGCATGTTACCCTGGGGGAAAAATTCATGCCATTTGTAAACTGAAATATGGACTTTCATCACTTCTTTTGTTGGACGCACCAGAGGCTTTATCTGCATTTGAAAGCAAGCAAAAAATGTAGGACGGTTTGTATATCACTTTATTCATTTCATATTTAGAGCATCAGAAGTATGAATGAGTATGGTGACTGCTATAATATTTTCGGTCAAATTGAGCACATATATCAATTTCGGTAATATATTTTCATAGCATTTTAGTAATTGGCAGGCAGCTTAATTGTTTTATGGAGCTGGTAACATTGGAGAGTCAGCTCTGGGATCAGCAACAAGACACACGCCTCAGATCTTGACTGATGATTATGAATAAAGGGTAAAAATGCGGACTGTTGGATTAATAATAGTGGATAGTCTAGCTGGTAATATGATTGTATATATAGGTAATGTGGATTCCACCCAGACCAAGTTTGATATTGTAATCTTCTAACTGAATAAAAGCTTATTTTCCCTTTCTTTTTTATAGATTGAATATAAGAAAACCTAGTTTCTTGTTTCCATTTTCAATTAATCAGCTCATTAGCTGATAATTGTTCTTTTATTATGCATTCTTTAGATAACTACCCTAGTTCCAATTAGATTCAGTTTCTCCCTTTGCACTGCATTTAAAGTTTTAAAAAGGTGTGATGCCAGTTAGTAAAGTTTCTGAATGACATTATTAAATGTAATAGGGTGCAAAGAAGTGAGGGAAGAATAGGCACCTCAATGTAGTAGCTAAATGTGATCTTAGTCGCAATCAGTAGAACCCAGAACATGGTATAGCTGAAAGTTAGAATTAGGATAAATCAGATATAAACCAAAGAATAAGAACTGAAGTCCTAACAAGAGAACTCATACTTGAATAGAGCAAGTGAACTCTCGTGCATTCCTCTTCCAACATAAAGCCGAGGCTGCAATTGGTCAAAATCCCAAGCTTAAAAGCCATACTATGAATGATTCTGGTAACACAAAGTACTATGAAACATAGATCAAGGACACATTAGCTGCAAGCGTATATGTGCGTATAGACAAAATTTATAACATGTACCTGGGACCACCACATCATAAACATCACAACCTTGTAATTTGATCTCTCAAGGAATCGACGAATGAAGGGGAAAAGGAACAACCCACCCGCAACCATATTTGGTGACAAGTAGATAACAACAGCCAAGATAAACAAAGAAGGAGCATGTCCATCATTTCCAAACCAATTTTTGATGGTATGCGCAAATCCAGGAGGATCCTTCCATGAATAAGCATAAGTCACTGGCAAAATTATTACCCACGCAGCAGCAGACACCACCTTCAGAATGTATCGCAATTTAACATGGAAAGACATGCTCTGCCTTCCCTTCCAGTTGAGTATCACATCAAGAACAGCTGCAAGTTGAACCTTAATCATTCATGGGTGTAATATGAAGTCGCATGCTGGAACGTTTATGTAGTTGACATAGAGCATGGTTCCAAAAATTGTGTAATGATCCAAATCAAATAGATCATCAACAAAAAGGAGCCGAGTGAAATAAAAGGGCATGTCATATAGACCAACGAGATAAACCCTCTAGAACTTAAATTGTCATAAGAATTGGAGACAAATGACCAAAATGAACAACTCATTCTAAGTAAGTCAACCATCTCGAGCCCCCACACCCACCCCTATTGAAAGAGACATATTAGACCTTTTAAGGTCTAACACATGGAATAGCTTAGCATTAGGTCATTAACTGTGTAATATAGAGACAGACAGTCTGTTATACCTTGCCCAAGCTTCAAAATTGCAGCTGTTATGAAGATGCTAAGAACTTTCTTGAAAACATCAGCTTCGAAAATTGCGCCAGGATCACCCGAACCATTCCAGGCAATTATTATCATAGCCTTTTTGATTGACAAGGATCAGTAATGTCATACTATGAAAATCATAAACAGGAGCTAACAACCAAGTCCACTGTCACATCATTTACCTGGAAGCATAATATGAAAAAGCCCCACATTCTGTCGAAGCTTCTAAATATGTGCCAATAAGATCGAATCTCAACAAAATTCACCTTTCCTACCCATCGATCACTAGTAGGTTTATTATCCTGCCATTTTTATTATGATGAAACTTATTAAGAGTCATTAAGAGACGAATTATTGCATAGTCATTTGTAAGATGAAAAAGATTTGATTATATTTTAAAATTATACAAGGGTTATGCCGAAGAAAGGAGATCTAATGATAGAGAGAAGTATACAACTTCTAGGTCCACAAGAGAGCCCCAGAAAAGATAGCAGCAAAGTATAGACACTACAAAAACAACATGAAGTTGCTAATGACTGGTTGGCATAGTAAACTTGAGTAATTGAGCAATCCTTTTCTCCAAAAAAATATTAATAGCTTCTCAACATATCATTTCTACCAGTACCAACATCTTAGCTTAACAAGTAACAAATCTAGTATTACTCATTCAAGTCTTACTCCCACAAGTTCATATTAAAAGGTAGCACATGAAATTGAAGAATTTGGCCAGTCATAATTGTCTCAGCGCAACAGCCAACATATAAGGCAACATAACATGAATCCAAATTTTACTTGCATTACCCTTCATATTGATTGAAATTATAAAAAAAAACTCGCAGTATCACATTTATAAACTCAGCTCTCCAAAAATGTTGGAGTTCAGTAAAGTAGCATATAATCATAACGCTCCTAATATTGACTTACTTCATTTTTCTCAAATCTGCGTTGTTTTGGGGGTAGGCAGAAAAAATCAGCATCAGCACGCATTGGCCAACCTAAGCGAAAACAATCAACTGACCTATACGATTGTAATGTAAGTTAATCAGTGCTATCTGGACTCAATAATGAACCCCGAAAAGGAGAGGAAACAAAATGACTTGTTGGGAATTAGGACAAGCAGAGTCAAAAAAATCTAAAGCATGTTTATCATCATACCAGAAGTACTCATTCAAATCGTCATAATTCCTCCATTGAGAATGTGTTGCTTTCCCTTTTCTACTCCTTTCAGCTTCCTTAAGGTGTAAGAGAAGATTTTAAAAAAAAAATCAAATGCATCATGAAGTACTCCATAAACTTCAAAAATGGAAAAAAAAAAAAGCATATTTATTACTTGTGCAATGACTTCATAAATAGGAGAGACAACTTTCGCCAGGAAAGCCTCTTCTTCCCCACCATAGGCTGGCTTCACATTTTCACCTGTCATTGGACTGACATTGCCAGCTAACATACCATAGAGCTCAAATGCCATCTATTGAAGACAAGATATCAAAACCAAGCTATCAGCAGTCAGTGGTATATACAAACCCAAAAGTAATGTAAATAGAGAACATATAGTATAGAAGAAACCCCGCATTTCAGAAACACAAAGATAACAGAGAGTGACACCAAAGAAATAGGATGAAAAACTATTGAAAGACGGTGCATAGATTTCATAAAATAGTTTACAAACATGATTCTGAAAATATAAAATGATAGTATTGATTGATAGAGTGATTCTCATCATCCAATAAAAATCATTTACCGGATTTAAAATAATCAATTGTGGTGCTTCTAGTATGTGTATAAATTTTGTAATATACGGGCTCAACATTTAAGAAAAATCCAAATCTTTCTACTCTGAAGCTCTCTCTAGTACATGATACCATAGACATCATAAGAACTCTTAGTGACCATCACATTGTTCTCTGGCTACGACAGGCCATGGCTTCGTACTATTAGCCTCCAGCCGTAAACCAAAATGATTAACATTACCACCTATATAGAACTAAGTAATGTAACTGTTCTATAAGAACTTGCATAAAATTAATTTACTTGAACCACCTATACAAAACTCACATAAAATCCATACAAAATTATTTATGTGTGTGGACAGGATGTTGTTTGCCAGAGGGTGAACCGAGTAGTGCATAGAAGATATGAGAATTACGGTATGCTTCACTGTATTCATATTTCCTAGTATGCTTATACCGATTACATTTGTCTCTGATGGAGTCAAATGGAATAAAGGATAAACAAATAAAGAAGGAACACATTTTTATGAGACTCAAATTTTAGGCTAAGGCTTCTTTCAACTGCGAACTAAACTTGAGGAGAATGAATATGAAAGCATACATGATGATAGATATAGCAAAGGCATTCAGGCATGAATCTCAAATTTGCAGCTTCACCCCATATAAGGAGATACAGTCCCATGTATAATAGTTTTCGTTGTTGCACTTCCTGTTGTATAGTTGGTAGCCTAAAAAAGTAGAAAAGGGTCTAAGAGTGAATCAAACATTCCAACATAAATCAATCAAAAACATAGTCAAGTATAAGCACCAGAGACTGCTCTTAGAATTGAAAGAAGATCATTCTACTTATGAAGTGCCTCACCAGAGACTGCTCTTTCGATCCAAATACTTGCACCATTTCTTATAGTTCTTGAAAAGCTTTTTCATCACTTCGTCGAGAGCACGATCATCCAACTGAAACAAATAACTTTAAAATATCTGAGAAGACAGTTTCAGTATATTAAACATCTCTTGATTCCATATATGATGATTTAAGGCATCCACATCTTAATCTTTTGTCGAGTAAATAATAAAGAAACCAAAATATCTGAAGTTAGCTAAGGACATCATCTAAAAAGTAGTTGTAAGGCATTATTAAGGTATCATTATTTATGCTAAGATGCAAAGGTGGAAATGATGAGTTTCGATTAAGCTTAATTTTAATAGTGTTTACCCAACAATTCAACTTCAACAAATTAACAGCAAATTATCTGAAATAGAAAAGAAAAAAAAAATGCAAGAGGTTACCTTAGGCTGTTGATCGGGCTTAGGAAACTGCCGGATATGTACATTTGCAAGCAACAAAATCAGATGCTCCCTTTGGTTTGCAACACTATCTTTCTGAAAGTTGGCAATTAATTAATTTATTTTAACTAAATATCAAATAAATAATCAGTGTTCTAACTAAACTAGCAAGGGCGTCTACATGAAAAAATGATTAATGACACAGAGGTAAGTAAGAGAGGTATGCAATTAACCTGAAAACCAAACATAGCTTGAAGCCAATCAAGAAGATCTTCATCTTTTTTCTTCTTGTAGTCCTTCGGCCACGGAAGACCTCTGGTATTCCTAAGAGCATGAACTGCGGCTTGGATCTACAAAAACAATCATAACAAAAGTCAAACTGACATGCACAGAACAGAGTAGAAGTGAACGTCAAAGATTGAATAAGTTAGTTTAAGGATGTACCTCTGGATACATCATGATTGCCTGATTGGCACTATCAGGATCAAGAGGAAGAATATTATACGGAACATAGATTTGTGTCTTCTCAGCAACTTTATCATGGGCTTCCAATATCTATGCAATAGAAGATATCGTGGTACGTCAATTCAAAACAAAAACAAAAACAAAAATCCTACAATATGAATTTGACGTTACAAATCATTCGAGACGTATATTCAGAAGCATATGCCATCACTAAAGACACATTTCCAACGTTTGAACTGTCATGTACAGAAAAGAATCAAGAAAACGAAAGTTTTTTTATGGCCGGGTGCTGGATTTAGACTTGTAAAAAAGGCACAGAAAGAGGGCCAGAATTACTAAGGGTAGCATCACTTCATCAGGCAACAAGTCCCGTGCAGGAAACAATACAAGTTATTAAGCATACACTAGGTTTAAAATAAAAAAACAATAATATTTTAACACAAAACAGTTTTAACCTCTCGGTCGACTTCTACAGCTTGAGTCTGGTTAACTGCTTTCAAGACCTCGAAGAGAACGTTTGCAGTCTGGTAAGCCTTAGTCAGTTGAGCACTGAAATTTTGGTAGTAACAAAATACATATTAAAAACCTGACATGCCAATCTAGCAAAATCAACTGTCTCAGAATATTGAAATAGAGAAACACACCGATCAGCTTTATCAGCAGCATTTTGTAATGCTTGAATATACTTCTTGTAGTAATGCTGATAAAAGCTCTGCATTTCACGCGCATCACTTTTTTTTACTCTTCCCATTAAGGTTGGATCATTCTCCTGAAGGACGAGAGGCAAACTATTTAGCATAACTAATGAACTAGCAAGGTAAACTAAAAACATTTTAAATCAAGATGACAACACTAAATAGGTAAAAAGAACATAATTTAGTAAGTAATTGAAAATATAAGAGCCTTTCATGCATATTCATGAGAAGAAGAAGCCTCAGAGGGTAAATGCAAAATGATATTAGGTGAGGTCAGGTACATATAGAACATATGCAGATGCACCAACAGAATTTTCTACAAACATATGGCAATGCAAGGGGGAAAAAGACACGTAAGCAATTTTACTGAAGGAAAAACGAAAAGGTATGTTTAAAATCTGAAAGAACTCAGGGACGTAATGTAGACCAAGAAAAGAGTACAAGGAAAAGTCTAAATAATAGCTTAGGTAGGAGGCATAGGAAAAAGAAAAGAAATATAGCATGCAACTATAATTGCTTTCTTATTCGACAAACTTTCAGAAGCAACTAAAATTATCTACTGCAGTTATTATGTACAGAGATTCATCTGAAGGCAAGCCTCCATCTAGGCTGTAAAATCTTTAATTAACCATAAATAAATGTGGAACCGATACTAAGATTAAATCATTTAATCACAATGCAAGCCAAAGATACACATGCATAAAACATCAGTTATAAAGATATAAGACTATCTCTGAAATCGAACCATCTAGGCTTCCAAAAGTTTGTATAACAACACATCACTTTGAACTGTTTCTGATCATGAAATTATACAATTAAGATGCATGCCTGATATAAACTATAAAAAGTATAAAAGGTCAAATGAAGAAATTACCCTTTCGAGTCGTTGAAGAAGTGCGGTTTTAAATTGACGAACACCACGTCCACTCGAAGTAGGGTCCAACCTGTGAGCCTTCTCAAAAGCATAAAACCGACCTAGAGGTAACATTTCATTTATGTTATTGGATTGTCGGAACAGAGGAAAGATATAGTAAAGAATACAATCCACTAAATGTGTCACCTTTTGTAGATTCTAGAAGTTATAATAACTTTTTGTCATGTTGCTTATTACTAAACAAATGAAATTGACCATATATTCTTTGCTCTTTATTATTTTAAGATTCTGCTCTTTAAAAGTGAAAAGGAGTAACTATTCATCGCATTTGCAACCACCTTGAATCAGCTAGGTTAGAATTACATAAAGCTACAGTATCCTGTGTAATTGTAATAGCAAAAGAGGTACCAATAGCAAAAGTCTACATCATTTTCGAATGTCATTCCAAATTATTCTTATCAAAGTGTCAGTTCAATAATTCAACGTAATGACACTGCAAATTGCTTAGCAAACTAAAAATACTTCACCTTTTTGAACTAACAGGAGAAGAAAAACACTTCATATGACATTTGGCACATAATTTCAAGGCTATATCATACATTTTGCTAATTAGACGGTTAAGCTTCACATGTCATAACTTACATAGATAAGCAACTCTGGGATTGCTTGGTTCAACTTCATTGGCAACCCGAAGAATTGGTGCAATTTCCACTAGCGACGAAGGAACTACCTCACTGTCAAATATTGACTCCCCCAAGTTTCCTATTGTTTGAGTCCGAGTAATCCGCCTCTGCAGCTGGGGTTGCTCAAACCCCACTCGAGACGCCATATTATATTAGTTCAGAAAAATAGACCCTCGATTGCTTCCATAAATAGCATGACCTGGTAATAAAGAAGATTTATATCAATCAGCACTTCAAGTGGCCTCCCACTTCGGAGAAAATAAAAGCGTTTCAATAGTTTTTTAGATATATATTTCTCAACGATCTCATCCATAACAATAATTGATTGCCATAACAAAATAAACAAACAGTCTAACAGAAGGCACGATTATTATAGCATACAAATGTCTCAATTTGTGAATGCACTATGTTATGTGTCCACATTACATAATCAAAGTGGCAAACATAACCGCATTTGTTTGAAACATAGAATCGCAATTGAAGAAAAACTCGCCTTTTACTTCAATTCTAAAGCTGAAGCAAACACTCATTCATAACCAACACTGTCTAATTTCTACATTTTTACTTAAACACCTTTTAACCTTGACTTAAAACCCTAGAATTCTGATTTTTTCACTTCACCAAATCTAGCAACACTTTACCTATAAAAATAAAGGCTTTCATACATCATACAAATTTCATCGTCAGACACCAAACATTTACTAGACCATGACATTTACTTCAAAAACGAAAATCCGAAACCCAAAAATATAATCAATAGTTAAAAAATATGTTTATTTAGTGTATGCACACGAACCGAGGCACACATCTGAGAAAATTCAAAAGTTCACAAGTAATCAGCATTTTTGCACTTCAAAGCATAAAATAGATCAACAATGCAGATAAAAAAGAGCATGAAAACAATAAAAACATGCTGTTTTTTTTTGGGAAGTTGAAAAAATAAAAATAAAATAAATGTTAGACATAAAGTGAAGTGAAGTGAGTTGAATGGAGCACCTGAAGTATTGGAGAAGAATGAAAACCCTAAAAAGAGAAGCAGAAGCAGATTTAGAGAGGAAAAAGAGAATCAGAAATTTGGGGGTACATTTTAAGCTACTTCAGTATAAAGGAAGAGGAAACTCAAGGATATTTATGAGAGAGGGATGGAGGGGACAAGGACAGAACTATATGGGAAGTTGGAGCCAATGGCAAAACAATTCATTTCAAAAAATTGTTAATTTAATTTCAATTTTCTCTACAATTGCTACATTTCTTATTTTAAATTTATTTTATAGTAGTATTAATGATTTTTTAATATTACACTTGTTTTTAAAAAACAAAAAAAAAAGTCAGTTATATCGTTCAGTTCACAATTTTCGTCCAATTTCAATGTTACTTTGTGAGATATATTAATTTTATTAAAAACACTGGTGATCGAATGTGGTTGATCTAATACGTTTTTTGTGAACACAGGTGATGTCCAGAGTCGTTAACCATTTATTATAAGGGCTAATGACAACACCAATCACCTATGTTTGCTAAATGTTTCTAGTTAATCACATGTGTTTTAAAAGATTTCATTTCATAACCTATGTTTCAAAAGTTTCCAGTCCATCACTCATTTCGTTAACAAAACGTTAAACATGTCATGTGACTTTTTTCAGGGGCATTTTAGTAATATTACACACTACTATGTTATCTATCCATTCCATCACCTCACCTATGTTTGTTAAATGTTTCCAGTCAGTCACTTGTGTTTTAAAGTGTTTGTTAAATGTTTCCAGTCAGTCACTTGTGTTTTAAAGTGTTTCATTTCATTACTTACGTTTCAAAATGAGTCTCATTTAGTCACGAAATCTAACTATATACACTAAATATAATTATATATATCAAAATTATGTTTATATATTTATATGTATATATATGTATCTATATTAAGTATAATTATATTTATATATATGATATGTATTGTGTATAGACATATAACTATATAAAATAATATACGATCTCACACTTGGGGAAACATTAGCCTACATAGTGTTTATGTTATTTTATTTCTAAGTTGATATCTGGTCCCACTTATATTCTTTTATTTATATAGATATAGTTACTTACTACATACAAAATATATATATCATATATATTTAATATTTGTCATTTGTATTTCGTATATATAATTATATTTAATATATATATATTTAATATCTAATCATATTTAACATATATAACTATATCTATATACATAATACATATAAACACAATTATACTTAATATTATTCAATGTATAATTTAATACATATAATTGTATTTATTATAATTATATATACTCGTGATCAAGTGGGATTCATTTTAAAACATATGTGATGAAATAGAACACTTTAAAACACATGTAATTGACTCGAAACATTTAGCAACACATGGATGAGGTGATGGAATGGATAACAAACATAATAGAATGTGAAATTACTAAAATGCCCCTACAAAAAGTCACATGCAAGTCACATGACATATTTAACGGTTCGTTAATGGAATGGGTGATGGAGTGGAAACTTTTGAAACATAGGTGATGGAACGGAACACTTTAAAACACAAGTGATTGACTGGAAACATTCAACAAACATAGGTGATTGATGTGGCCATTAACCGTTATTATAATTGTACTTTTATTTTAACTTAATTAGAATGTCTAATTGAATAGTAAATTTTTAATATTTTGATTATAAATTATAGCTTAATCTTAATTCATATATTTTCTTTTGTGATATAACATGATAACTTACAAGTATATATTGTGTATTACTAAATCTATTTATGCTCGATTTTGACTGAGAGACCTAAAGAATATCTTTAAGCTTCTTGCCGAAATAGGTCAATTTGGCCATCTTTAGTAATGATTTATTAATTGACCAAGAAAATTAATTACAATATAAATAACTAGATAATTGTAGTACAGTCAATCAAAAATCATTCAAAACGAACTAAGTCTTAGGCTAAAGTCAATTTTTATTAATTCTAATTGACAATTCTACAATAATTGATTAACTCATATTTCAATTGTATTTGTACGTGTTGGTTAAACATTATTATTTATATATTTTGTCTTTTATTAACTAGTTATATTTTAATTGATTCTCTAAATAATCACAGCCAAAAAAATAATCATGACCAAGAGAAGCTTAAGTATTCAATAAATGTGTTACTATATACTCCTGGACAGAACTAGGATAAAATTTAAAGGAAAGAATTTAAAATATTTAAATAAGGGGCACAATTTAAAAATGAGAACTTTAAATACTAAAACAAGAAGAGGATTCGAACTCTACTTTACCAGCTCCTCTGCTTATGCTTTCGATACTCCCAGCATAATAGTTTTATCTTATAATAATTGAGGGAGATTCACAGGGTACAAAATAGTAATTTTGAGCATAATAGAAACATTGTTTTGGTGTGTATAGTATTGTCCCTTTAACATAAAAAAACCCTAACCCGGTCTCATCCTTATATATATCGTTGTAAAAAAGACATAATAACCCTTCATTATATCTAACATAACGTAAAATTATGGGTAAAAGATTCATATGATCAATATAAATCATAGATTTTTCAAAGTGTAGTTAAAGTTTGAGAGTTATAAATGGATATTCTAGACATTTTACTATAGAGGACTGTATTTAGAGGACCCTACATAGCACTGGCCAGTTATGAAGGGTGATTTGACCACAAATATTTCATGTGTGTAGACATTTTCTCAGACGATCTATAGCAGCCACGATTCAATAACCTTTCTTGTGAAATGTATTATGCTCAATTTCTAAGGAGTAGATAGTAATTGTTGCATTATCGTTTCTAATAGTTTGAGGCTTCTGTTATTGATTATATTTGGTGTCACATATTATAATAATAATGGAAATCGTTTCAAATCTCTAAAGTCAATTAGTCAAAGATATTTCAACGAAACCAATACATATCCCGTGTGTTAGATATTTTTAGTATAAAAATACCTAATGTATGAAGCATGAATTGATACATTATGAAAAGTGAGCCGTGTACATAAATACAATAGATATTTGGAGAAATATATATATTTTTTTTATAATTAAATTAATATCAAAATATATGTAAACATACAAAGTATCCGAAGCATCGTTGGCTAACAGTGATAAAAATTTGGACCATTTCTCGATTTGTGCGTGTCATCCTTGCGCAGGGGCCATACTCATGAGAAGTATTGGTTCTTTCGCATTAAGGTGTGATGTCCCTATTGAACGAAAAATATATATGGTTCAATTACAATAAACTCGCCCTCTATCTACTAATCTACCTCAGAAGGAGAAGCTCTCGGGAACACTATACACACACCAAATAGTGTTTTTTTAACATGGGAATTGACTATCTTGACCCCACTTATCATTTCCTCAGTTATTACACTTGAAAATAGGAAGGACATAAATGTACTTTCACATCTAAAACCACTATTTGGGTATGTGTATAACAGATCAGCTCGAGAAGATGTCACGACGCGAAATAACATCAACTTGCCCATCTACTTATTAATATAACTAAAACAATACTTAATAAATTACTCCTAGTAAATAACTGGGGCTGAAAGCACTGCATCCTTCCATCTAATTGCAATTGCATGTGCATTTTGTACGATTTTCCTGCAGAGCCTGTGAGTTGAAGATGAAAGAATTTAGACGATATTACCATATATGGTCCTTGAGAATGATATTACAAGCTGGGGTGCATACGTGGTCCAAAAATATATAGTGTCGGTATGTTTTACTAGTTACCATCTTTGAGTTCATTAGAGACAATAATCATAAGATGCTTTTCCAATCATAAAAGTAATGTGTAAAGTTCGCGACTTTGTTCTATATTCGGTCATTTTAAAATCAGTCACTTATTAGTTATTACCTTTTGTGACTTTAATATTGTGTGCTCTCAAATATTTTGAAGAATGTCTAACAATTTGAATGTTAAGTATATCTAGTGTTTTTGTTTTTTAGTTATCGTTTTGGCACTATTTTCACGTCAATTAAGAAACAATGACATTATATATATATGTTCTTAATTAATTACATTCATGTATTGGTATCATATTTATTGCATATCCAAACACATTAAATAGGGACTTAAGAGGAAAGACCGCTAAGTCCTATCAAATATTGATTTGAAAATGTAAAACGTTAACTAAAAAATAAAAACAAAAGTCTAAAACGTCAACAACTAAAAAGGAGGAAGTACTAATCTTATTTTATGACATGAATTTACTAATAAATTTAAATATTTATTTAGTTTCTTGTAACAATAATTGTATAAAATGAGTTTGTGATGTATTTCAAATCTCTACTGAGTATATATAACATTGAAAATATGTCTATTTAAAAAAATAGATTTATTCTACCACAAAATCTGCAATATTTAACAAAGAAAAATACAAGCTAGAGGTGAGTTAAAAGGTGAATATATACAAATTTAAATAGTAATGAAGGAGGTAGAGGAAATTGGTACCTTGAGTTGCTTCTCAAGATCTTTAATATAGTCTACTGCAAAATCCAGCATGTCTGATGTATTTGTTTGCTACAAAATACAATTGAAAACCAAAAGGGCTAATCAATTAACCAAAAGACTATTATTTTGTAAAAAAGACATTTTATAAAAAAAAACATTTTACAACTCGTTTTACCTTGTCCATATTTGGAACAAGCTCCTGCAGCTTCCTCATCCGTTCGCTTATTTTACTTCTTCTCACCTGCAATCATTTTTTTTATTGAGTTTTAAAGAATCAATTTATATTCAAAAAATGTTAAATCATTCATGTTTAATTAAGTTCACTTACTCATGAATATTAGTATGGTTTTATTCAATCAACGGCTTCATTAAGTTACTTTTACTCATACGATTAAACTATTTTATGAAGTTAACTTTAGTCAACACATATGTCAAACATGTGACTTTTCTAGGGTAAAATAGTAATTCATATAAATGTTTTTCTAGAAAAATAATAAAAGGATGAAATATGATAAGTCCCAAATCGATTCACACTTGTGAAATTATTATTTTTTCTTATAAAAATCACGTCACTTGCACATAACAGTTTTATTTCATAGAATAGTTAACAGTGCGAGAAACATTAAACAACTTGAAAAGACTTGGATGTAGCTATAATATTTATGACTGAGTCGAATGATGAATGCAAGTAAACATGAACGATATCGTTGTTTAAAAGTTTGATCTATTGCACTGATCTGTTTAGAGATGACCCATGTTATCTTAAAAGTGGAGATCTCGAGATTCCTATTTTGCCTTAAAGTGACGAAGAAATTAAACTATACCCTTTCAGCAATGCTACGTGGATGAGTTGCACAACCCCTTTTAGCTCTAAGCTTGCAAAGTACTGAAGAATCTTCTGATAAAGTCTCCAAAGCTGATGTAAATTCTGTTGAATTCGCGGGCAAGCTTAGATGATGAGCCAATCTCTTTGCTGGACGATTGCGACCTTCATTACTCTGTACTCAATGAGTCAATTCGCTATGTTAACATTAGCGCGAAACCTATAAACAAGTTTTCTTCGCGTAAATATTATCATGTAATTATCGTTACCTGATTATTGGATTCTTTTATGTTAGAGAACAATTTCGGGTCATCATCCCTAAGCTCCTTTAGAAATTCCTCCGATATTAAGGTTGAGTCCTCCCATGAATGCCCCATGCTTTTCACTTCCCCCAATTCTGCCAATAAAATCGTAACCAATGCAATTGTCATCCTCTACGCTTATGTAAGTATAATACACGATTTATACAAAAGTGTAACAAGTGTCTAAGTTATAATACGTTAATAAAAATTGTGACGAAGTACAACCTCGATTCTGACTTATATAAAATAAAGACGATACAGTGAAATCATAAGTGTAACAAAGAACTTAAATAAAATGAAATATGCATCACATATCTAAGATAAAGTTACCGTTTTCGAAGTGAAGCTGATCAAAAAGACCTGCTGGAGAACTGCTATGTCGTATTAAATTTGAATTTCCACCAAAACAATTTCCTTCGGCTTTGATTGAATCAACTAACATAGAAGATGAACTATTCATTTCAGAAATTTGAGGGGGATTTATGCTTTTACTAAGCTGTTGATTTTGACTTTGACTTTGGTTTTGGTACTGTTGATTTTGACTTTCATTTGGGTACATGTTGGTAACAGAAGAAAAAACATTCCTCTGCTCAACTTCATTTTCAGTCTTCACTGCTGCGCCAAGATTCGACTGTCTGAATAAATTATTATTCGTCGAAATGGTGGAATCTGTATTGTTCCATGTAAATCTCGAGAAAAAATCTTGATTGGAAGCCTTGGAATTGATCAGGTGGTTAAGATCGTCGCCACCAAATCCATCATCACTTAGAATGCTAGTGAAGAAAGAACTCGGGGCTGACTGATAACGAGTCAGCCCCGAGTTCATCCGTTGTGGCTGAATGCTCTGATGTTGATGGTGATACGAATCCATAGATTTTACCAAATGGTTATGTGTCAAACAGAAACAAGTCCGTTAGTTGTTCCCCTTTTAAGATATTGTAGGAGAACTAGAGATGGCTTGATTGATGGTTATGAAGTTAATGATAGCAGAAGCTTTACAATATTCATTTTTTCTGCCATTAGAACACACTGGAAAACAACTTTTGGTGTCAGAAAGAGACTTTATGAATATATGGTAATAGAAAATAGATTGGAAATCTATAAAGAAATCATGGGATAAGATGTGAAGATGTAGACCACTAAATGAGGACAAAGATTAAAAGAGACAAAAGATGTAGGAAATATCAAACACCAAGAATTCTTGCCATTCTATGAGCCTAAGTAGAAGGGAGGGGGGAGGGGGGAGGGGGAGGGGGGGAGGGGTTGGTTGGAGATGGGAGGGACATTGGTTATGATGGTAATCGAAACAACAAACATGAATCTCAGCAAACTTAATGAATAGTAATTTTTCACGACAATACGTAAAATCGATGGGAAATAGACAAGGACATAGATGTGATTGTTTGAAGATATTAGGTTCATGTATATATATACACTATATGAATAGAAAATCTATCACAAAAGATATATGAACAAAAAAAATGTGTAGCTGTAAAGAGTCCACCAAGTTGTTTATTTCCTATTTAAGGTGCGATTGGTGAAGGACTTGACTATTGAAGTATTTATGATAATGAATGAGTGCAACTTCTAGCCAGATTTTAGGATGCATTATTTGTCTGTTTCTGGATTTATACTTCTTTCGACTTGTTTTCATTGATGTGAATACTTGAAAATCTTTACTTGTGTTTGTCCATGTGAAAGATTGAAAATAGTCAATGAAGTAAACTTGAAAAAGGGTGCGACCAAAGACAGGTAGATTTATTTGTCGGTAGAATTTTGAGACAATTGATGACTTGGTCCTAGATAATGAGACGAAGTTGTACGTTAGTTCCAGATAGTAATATTGTTGCAGATTAATCCCCAAGTGACACAAATGTTGTCATATGTGCCATTTAGAGGTGACGCCAGTGCACATTAATCTCTATTTTCTCGGGGACCATACTGTAACATTTGTCACTTTCGGAGATTATATTGTAACAGTTGTGTCACTTTTTGATACCAATCTACAACAGTGTAACTTTCTAGAACTAAAGTGCAATTGTCTCTCACTATCTCGAACCAAACCGACAATTAACTCGTTTTGTTGCATAAATGGTATCAAACATCCCACATGCTTGTTGCAATTTTTATTAATCACCCTAGTTTAACTTACACAGTTTTCGATTATTGGCGTTCTTTGTAGAGGCTAATGTTAATCACCGCGTATACTATAAATGTTGAATAAACTTTTTTCATATATTGACAAGGACGTCCAAAATCTAACTCGATATATAGTTTGACGTGTTGACCAAATTATCCCTATTTTTTTAAATATAGAACTAACATATATCATCAATTGACGGTAAAACTGAAGAAAGTAGTCGATTTGGTGATTATTTAGAACATTAAACATCAACAATCAAATATGATAACAAAATAATTATTTTTAATTTTTTGTTGTTAAAATAGCCATACCTCTTGAAATGACTAAAATATCCTTGCTATTAGATGGGTAAGATTTTGGATTTAGGACAAATATTGAATAAATTAAATAAGGATATTTTAATACTTTCAAAGAATGTGTGGTTATTTTAATAAAAATATTTTAATACTTTCAAGGGATGTGTGGTTATTTCAATAAAGATAAAATAAAAGTGATTACTATATTTAATACTTGGTTGACTCATAAAAATAAAATAAAAGTGATTATTATGTTTAATACTTGGTTGACTAATAACTATGATTATTTATTAAAATTAGTACAATATTTAAAGCCTTCAAATTTTGTTAAAACGGTAAACCGCACAATTTCGGTGCTCACCACAGTTGAAACGCCCTTGACCGTTGGATCAGATCTTGGGTCAACAAAGCTGTGTTTGGGCTGTCCAAGTCCAATGGACTAGTATACCAGGACCAGGAGAACGGAAGTTCTGGGCTTTTAAGAGTTTAGAGTCGACTTTTTCACAACACTAAAGCAAAATTTACCTAAAATGACATATTTGTAAATTATAATTAAAAAATGATTATAGTAAACAACATACTCCGTATAAATTAATACAAAAAATGAAAGAGGTCTCAATATCAATTCCATTCTTTCAATTTTAACCTTCAAATAGTTTAGCAAAACCAGAAAGCAAAAGCTTGAATGCTCTATCTGACAAATACAGAGTATTAATTTTTGTGAATAAATATTAGGCTGCAAAATATTGGGGGCTCTCGATAGCTGCACCATGGCCTACCTTCATGGCCGCCTTGGAGAAAAGTAAGATGATTCCCTATAGGCTAGGCACCTACCATAACTTGACAATTCAACTAACTAGGTTTTATAGATAATAATCAATGGTTAATCATACATTGGAAAGCAACCTATCGAGAAAAGAGAAAATTACAGAACAAGAAATACCTAACCAACACATGCTCATGTTTATTCGGATAGGACGAACAATGATAATAAGATAAATTTCACTAGACAAATCCTATATGATAGATTCGATCACTAAAATATATATAAAAGAAGTCGAACGTATAATATATTATCATTACAAGTATTGAAATTAAAATGAATATATAATTGGAATACCATCATAGTATTAGGCATTGACAATCATTAAATTGAATATTAATAACATACACCCATTGAACTGACCAACATTGAATTAGTATTACTCTGTAGTAATAAACTCCCTAAGCTGATTTAATTCGTATTCATACACTCTATGTCTGACGTACGTATAATTGTTAATCTAGTGAAAAAGGCTCTTGTTAGTGGCAACAAGGTACTGTATTCGAAGCTCATCTCATTGCTAATTTACAAAAAAAAAAAAAAAAAAAATCGAAACTCGTTCAAATCACTCAATTATTTATTCGTCTTGTATTGATTTTCAATGATATCATTATTATTCATTTGTTAGTTAGAGTAAAGTATTTCAATCCTGCATTTAGTCAATCACTTTTTCAATATTTTTTGTTCTTAATCCAAAAATTGGGTATAGAATTCAAAAAAGTACATTCATAAGGCAAAAGGTCGGCATAAAATTTGCAAAAAAAGTAGAAAAAGATGGAGTAATTCTTGTTCAACCGCTTTAACAATTACATATCTTACAACAAAAATTTCACCTTTATATGCATAATCGTCAATCAATTTAAGTGGTAAGACCAATAACTAAATACTTTTTTTTTTCTTTTTTTGAAACTTAGGGATGAGGTGAGAATCGAACCCAAGACCTTTTGGTCACAAGCGAGAGCCTTTTCCACTAGACTATCCGATTAACTCAAGACCAATAATTAAATACTGAGTACTAGATATCACCCAAAACTCATAATTGAGTGGTGAATTGTTTTTTTTGATAATTAGCGATGAAGTGAGTTTCGAACACAAGACTTTAGGTTATTAGAAAGAGTCTTTTTCCAATAGACTATTCGATTAACTCATAATTGAGTGGTGAATTGTTGAGCGGAGTAATTTGAAGCAGAGTTGTTTCGAACAACGCTTAAAGAGCAACCTAAAAGCAAACGAAACGGAATAATAGAGATGAAAACGTACACTCATCCAGTCATACAAAACAACATCCTCAAACATTACAATAACACCCGTGATTTTCTTCTGTCTCGATCTCCCTCTCCCATTCCTCCTTTTTTACTATTTTTGTCATTCAAAACTTTTCAATTTCCATTGCAAGCTACCAAACCTGTCTTGCCTTAAACTCCATTTTTTGTCTTGATAGAGACTGACGTGCTTGTGGAAAAACCATCCTCACGAGACTCGATTTTATTATTGGAAATAAATTATCTTACTTTTGACTCATTATTGAAAATTTACAACTTAACTGCATCATCGAGGTGCTAGCTCCACCGCTGGACCATTTATTTAAGTGCATTTGTTGTTTTTTGTCATTTTCGAAAATCAATTTTTTTGTTACTTAAGATAAGCGACTGCTAGAAAGTATAAATAAAGTGGGTGTGTTTAGTCTATCTTCCATTGCGGTTCGCATAGTAACATGACGTCATATATATAGTTGAGAAAAATAATTTTGTTTTGTTTCTTGAGCATAATGAAGATGAATACTTCAATTAGTTTGTTGAATTTGAGGTTATTTTTGGTGCTGGGTTTAGTATCTTTGTGTGTTTGTCTTAAGGAGTGTACAAATACTCCTACTCAGCTATCTTCACATACATTTCGACACCAATTGTTGTCCTCCGGAAACGAGACTCTGAAAGATGAGATGTTTGCTCATTACCATTTGACACCAACTGATGAATCAGCTTGGATGAGCTTGATTCCTCGGAAGATGCTGAAGGAGGTGGATGAATTGAGTTGGAAGATGATGTATAGGAAGATTAAGCATATGGGGGTACAGAAAGGTTTCTTGAGTGAAGTATCACTGAATGATGTGAGAATCGACCCGAATTCGATGTTCGGGAAGGCTCAGCAGACTAACTTGGAGTATCTGATGATGCTGGATGTTGATAAACTGGCTTGGAGCTTTCGGAAGACTGCTGGGTTGGAGACTCCTGGGGAGCCTTATGGAGGCTGGGAGGGTCCTAATGAAGAGCTTCGTGGTCATTTTGTAGGTATGTATACACCTTCTTCTGTTCAACTATTTGGTGATATGCTTATTGTTATCATCAAAATGAGAGAGGCTACTGTTCATAGTTTATAAATGTTTATATGTACTTAGTGTTAAAAACTAAAAAACTAATGTCTGGTATGATCATACATGTTTCAAATCATTCACCCTTTGATCACACGTGTTTCGAATATCCCGTTTGATCATGCATGTTAAAAAAAAGACTCATCATGCCACTCTGTCCATTACGTTGTTAATTCATCCGTTAACGAGCCTCACGTGAGGGGTAAAATAGTAATGTCACATCAATTTTGAGAAATTTAAATAGTACTAATGACTCATACATGTTTGAGACCATTCACCATTTGATCATCCATGTTTCACAATGACTCATTTGATCATACATGTTTCAGACCATTAATTTTGAGGAATGCTCTCTAATGCTAGTGAGGCATTGGGAAAATTGTTAAACCTTTTGTTTGGTTTATTATCTGACATAAGCCTAAGACCTCCATAAAGAGTGATTTTTCATTTGAAGTTATCTTTTGCTCACCATACTTCCTCCCACAGTTGGATGGAGATGGAGCAAGTATAAGATAGTGTTGAACTTCTGTTACCATATATTAATACTTTATATGATGATGAAAAACAATCTCTGCTGATTGGATGTTATTTTCATATTGAAGGGCATTACTTGAGCGCTTCAGCACAAATGTGGGCTAGTACGCATAACGATAGTCTTAAAGCGAAGATGGATAATCTGGTTTCTGCTTTATCTTCGTGTCAAGAGAAGATGGGTACTGGATATCTGTCTGCTTTCCCTTCTGAGTTTTTTGACAGGTTTGAGGCTATCAAACCTGTCTGGGCGCCATATTACACGATTCATAAGGTGAGCTGCTTCCATTTTCTCATTTTCTTAAGCTGTAGACTAAAGACCAAACTTATACATCGTTTGAGCTCTCATAGATACTTGCTGGGCTTCTGGATCAATATACGCTCGCTGGGAATGTTCAAGCATTTAAAATGATGACATGGATGGTTGATTACTTCTATAAACGAGTTCAAAATGTCATATTGAAATACACAATCGAGAGGCACTGGCAATCGCTAAATGAAGAAACTGGTGGCATGAATGATGTTCTATACAGGTTATTCAGCATTACGGTGGGTACTTCACCAGTTCTTTTTTATTCCTTAGAAATATATAGTCACACCTAGATTATCTCTTTTTTTTTATGCCCATTGAATTCATAATCCTAATGACGGGTTTAGCTCCAAAAGTATACTCCGGCATCCTACTTCTGAAGCTTAATCAGTCGATGCTTGCTACAAATATTGGAAGGGGTTAGTGCCCTCAGACATAGAAGGGCTACTCTTGAATAAATAGTTTCCTTTCCACTATAAGCTGATTTATATTTTTGGAGAAAGTAACGTAGTTTTTGAGTTATGTTTCCAAACTTCAATTCAGAGATCTTCAGAAATATTATCTCAAACATCTTGTATCTATCATGCTGCAGGGTGACCAGAAGCACTTGGTGCTGGCTCATCTCTTTGACAAGCCATGCTTTCTAGGACTTTTGGCAGTGAAGGTATTTTCCAAATATATTATGATCAACTCTCTATGTAAATTGACTTGTACGTTATAATTTTTCATGTTTATATCTGTTGCACAAGTTGCATAAGTGGTCACTAAGCATCATTAAAACTTGGCATACA
Organism: Echium plantagineum; assembly: GCA_003412495.2. Classification (NCBI taxonomy): domain Eukaryota; kingdom Viridiplantae; phylum Streptophyta; class Magnoliopsida; order Boraginales; family Boraginaceae; genus Echium; species Echium plantagineum. Next base: position 26,565 of record QFAX02000350.1, read on the forward strand.
TAAAAACAAAAAAACAAAAAAAACTTGGCATACATGAACAGTAAGTGAAATGTACTTGTTAGTCAAGTAAATCACATACTACGTAATTAATACAGTTCCAGAATAAAGACATTTTTGTAACCTCAACGAAGAGGACGTGATATTGAGACATCATATCCTGTTCTTAACTAAGATAGTTTCTGCTTCCTTTACAATTGTAGGCTGACGACATATCTGGGTTTCACTCCAATACACATATTCCGATTGTAGTTGGAACACAAATGCGATATGAGTATACTGGTGATGAGCTATATAAGGTACTTCTTTGTGAAGCTCTATCTAAATAAATGTTAAGCACCCCCTTCAAACCTCTAGATAAAATAGTTGTCCTATCTTTTTACATGTTTGTTAGTCTGATATCATGGTTAAATCAAATAAGTTTTTTGTTTTCTCATTGTGCAAATTCATATCGGATGGACTATAGAAAGGAAATAGCCTTAACTGCACGCAAATCAAGTAGTATACTAGATGAAGTATTTTAGTGAAAACACCAACCTACTGCATGAAGGAGTTAAAACTTTATTATGGTTTACCAGGATATAAGTACATTCTTCATGGATATAGTGAACTCCTCCCACACCTATGCAACTGGAGGGACATCATCAGATGAATTCTGGTACTTACCACTTGAATTATTGAGTAGTTTATATACCTTTACCACACATTACTCAGCTTAGATATTCATCTGTGACCTCTGTGCCTAACATCTTATGTGCCTTCTGAAAGTATTAAGTATTACTATATTCTTACCTAGTTGTTTGGTAATTTCTTGGTAACAGGCATGATCCAAAACGGCTAGCAAATTTTCTATCATCAGAGACTGAAGAATCTTGCACTACGTATAACATGCTGAAGGTCTGAAGGAAGTTTCCCTTTTATACGTAATGTTTAACTAAGGGTTGTATGTCAATAAGTTGAAACATGTCAATCATGCCACCCTTATAGGAATACAAGTCATTTATAGAAGGGAAGTTTAAATTTTTAGATGAAATCCTCAATTTTGGAGCCTTAAATCAACAATACATCGTAAGAAAGTAATAGATTCTGACCAAGTGTTGACAATCTGGATGCTGAGGTTTCATAATTCACTTTTTTGTCCTATCATATAGGTTTCTCGTAACCTCTTCAGGTGGACAAAGGAGATCTCCTATGCAGATTACTATGAACGAGCACTGACAAATGGTGTTCTAAGTATCCAAAGAGGAAGTGACCCTGGAAGAATGATCTATATGCTTCCTCTACATCCGGGTGGCTCAAAAGCACGTAGTTACCATAGTTGGGGATCTCAGTTTAACGACTTCTGGTGCTGCTATGGAACAGGTGTGTGTTCTAGTCTCTCTCGCTACTCTTATTCGATTGCTCAGGGTGGGGATGGGGTTATGGTGGTAGGGCAGTGGAAATTATCTCTTGTCAGTGGGGATCCAGAATACCTTGGGTCTCTGTAATGTCAAATTTATAGCCATGAATATCATGATCTTATTTATAGGTCCTCCAAGTAAGGATCACAATGTTACTAATTCTATAACTTTTGTTGTTGTCTTGTTCATCACTTATACTGTATGAGAATCGGTTTCAGAAGTGTGAACATTACAAAGCTGAATGCCTGAAAATATCAAACTATTGATCACCAGGAATTGAATCTTTCTCGAAGTTAGGAGATTCGATATACTTCGAGGAGGAGGGAAGTAGTCCAGGGATTCACATCATGCAGTATATATCTAGCTCCTTAAATTGGAAGTCCGGAAACGTTCTTCTGACACAGGAAGTAAAACCTGTAGTTTCATGGGATCCTCGCCTGAAAGTCAAAATTACTCTGTCCATGAAGCAGGTACCCACGGCTGTCTGCTTTGATTTTTTGAGAGTTCTATCTATCAATCATGCGTCCCATGATAGTGCTTGAGCATCAAACACAGTGTATGTGTGGAGCTTGTTAGAAATGTCACTACTGCTTTCTTTGATTTTTTGAGAGTTCTATCTATCAATCCTTTCGTTTACATCTTTTGTCATCCAGAAGACAGATCAATTTACAATAAATCTGAGAATACCATCATGGACAAATTCAAATGGCATGAAGGCAAGTTTAAATAATCAAGATCTCCCCCTGCCAGCACCAGGTGAATATCCCTATTAAATATCCCTTTATTTGACGCTCCCCAAATAATGGAATTAGGTAAAGTTCACTCTCTCTTGAGTATCAGTTATCATCATACAGAGAAATGATAATGGGTTGCTGGTGAAAGAAACAGAGATAAACATACTGACGATTAAAAAATTATAAAACAGGAGGCATTATAGGCGTTTAGTTTCTTTTTCGCTTAATGGTGAGCAATTTACATTAAGCTAGATGGTAGCTGAAGCACATATTATTGGGATTACTAGCATTGACAATCTAAATGTGGAAGTGTTTTCTATAATTTATTCACATAGAAGTATTTTATAACTTGAGTGTCTTTTGATTTAATTGTTATAACATAATATGAAAGGACAATACTTTAAAATTAGTATTCTACTCCTATTATATAGATACTATATAGTTTCACAAAATTTAGATGTATTTATATCCACTAAAAACTTGTTTCTGTTACAAGTTTATTACTCAGCTCAAACTTTTAAAACATTGCAGGAAAATCACTAGTGATTACAAGAAGCTGGAACGCCATTGATATAATCAATCTTGAGTTTCCTCTAAGTCTCCGAATCGAGGCCATTAAAGGTGACTCTTTGATGATCCCTATGAACTTTTGTATTTCGAGTCTTTAGCAGCTATAAGTTATACTCCAATGGTTATAGTCATGCATAAATATGTAACACAAGTTTTCACTGCCTTTCAGATGATAGAAAAGAATATAGTTCAATCCAGGCAATTCTGTATGGTCCTTATCTTCTCGCTGGTCTCTCAAAGGGTGACTGGGATATTAGAACCGGACAGGCTTCTTCCCCTTCCAACTGGATTGATCCAATTCCAGCAGATTACAACTCTAATTTGATTTCCCTATCACAAGATTCTGGGGACACTACTATGGTCCTGATGAATTCAAACAATACAATCAAAATGGAGAAATATCCAGAATCGGGGACTGATGCTGCAGCCTCTGCTACATATAGACTCGTCACAAAAAGTCCAAAAGGCAGAAAATCTGCAGCGCTAAGGAAGCCAGCTATTGGGGAAGAATTCATGCTAGAACCTTTTGATTTGCCTGGTATGTTCTTGGTGCATCAAGGCACAGACGAAGGACTCAGAGTGGTAGATTCCTTGGACGACAATGATTCCAGTGTTTTCCTCTTAGTTGCTGGATTGGATGGCAAAAATGGTAGTGTTTCTTTAGAGTCCGGGAGCAAAAAGGGGTGCTATATTTACAACAGTGATAGTACTATCAAGCTAAGCTGCAACACAGGGTCATCGACGAGTTCAGCATTCATGCGAGGCACGAGCTTTAAAATGCAGTCTGGAATTAGTGAGTATCATCCTATCAGCTTTATTGCAAAGGGAGCTAAGAGAAACTTCCAATTGACTCCTTTGTACAACTTAAGGGACGAATCTTACACCGTTTACTTCAATATCCAATCATGAGAAAGAATTGTAGGTCGAGCCTAATTGTAACATTTCACCTAATTCAATAATTATTTCACTTGCCTGCTATACTTTCACAATGTCAAACAATTCGCTACCCATAAACTAACATCTCCAATCTTACTGTATGGGGAGGGGATCAGTAATACTTCTCAAGTATTAGGAAAAATCCTCTAAGCTTTCGATGTAGTACATTTTACAGTGTCGCTCGACTCAATAGTTAACTAGTAGAATACGTGCTTAAGATTGAGTTGTTTGAAATATCTGGCTCGCTCAAAATCTACCAACCCGTTAATAAATGATCAAAGTAACAAATTTTAACAGTTGTGTAAAAAGTAATTATATATGATTAAAGTTTGTGAATTTTATATTAATTTTTTATACTCCATCCGTCCCTAAAAGATTGTCACGTTTTGACTTTTGGTGGTCAACAAAACACGATTTAAAACATAAATACAGTATCTATTATTCTACATACGAAAAAATTATAAAAAGTTAATATTTCAAAAATATATATTGAGACGAATCTAACAAGGTCCCACAAGACTATATTATTCTTTATCGTTTAATGAGAATTCATGATCAAATTTTGTAATGTTTGACTAACAAAAGTCAAAATGTGACAATCTTTTAGGGACGGAGGGAGTAAAATAAAAGTTTATAATTATTCCGATATATTTTTTATTTATGTTAAAAATAAGTTTTTAATTTTATTTTGCCCTAACAAGTCGGGTAATAAACGAGTCGAACTAGATATTTACCCTACCTGCATGTTTTTTTTTTCTTGTAAGTTATCGATTTTATTGAAAGGAATTAAAGTTGGAGATTACATAATATCAGATATCAATACACCAAACCAACTAGTTTGGCCTAGTGGTTATTGATCCATACTTCCTCAATGAAGATTATAGGTTTGAGATGTGACGATGATCTAAATATTTACGGATGTTTCTGTCCCATTATAATATTGATTTTCCTTCCCAATAGTATATGATTTCCTTACTTGTATGATGTTGATTGACTAAAAAAAGAAGTTACCAATACACCAATTAAAGGACTAAGAACTAAGTCCAGACCTAGAGTCCTATCATGCAATGCAACAGCCTTATTAAATCAAGGTCAACAACAACAACTGGTCAAGATATCTCGCTCTAGTGGTAAAATATGTTGATATTTTTTAACGGAGGTTTCGAGTTTAGCCCTTTTACAAGTAAGGAAATTGGTTAGAGAGATGGTTTATTTCATTAGTTTGACTCTAGTCGACCGTTATTGCCTGTCTATAAATACTCAAAGCAATGCCACTCGAATCTTGATGCTTCTATTTCCTTAAAAACCAACCCTTCCTACCTGCCTGTTATCTAAGCAGCTCGAACCTCATAATAAAGTCAATATCTTACCGACTTGTTATCTTCTCAAATCGAGTCGACTACTCAAATATCCTACAAACAAATTAATTACATGTTCCAACAATCCAAGTCATTCCACCACCTTTTATTATCTCCATACATAAAACAATCTTAAACAAATCAACTATCAGATAATCCTTTAAATCGAACAAAATACGAACCCTAATTAGTTAAATCCATACATATACTTTTCTACCCCATAATTTCGGTTTTGTTTCAATAATTATCTCATACGATGGCTACCGCTTCAGGTTCGAATGATTATGCAAAATCTGTAATTTTTTTTTTATCTATTTTATTATTAATGGTTTCTAATTGTTTTAAGAAAAGTAATTTAAAAATTGATTCTTGGTTTAAAGATTGCTTTTTTATCTATGGTTGTTTGTTTGCATCTCGATACTAAAGAAGTTTTGTTAAACCAACTATCCCACAATGGAAATTTTGAATGATAGAGCTATCAAATTTGTGAAAATCAGTGTAAGGATGTATGATTGATGAAATAAGTGCTGTAAGATATGTCAAATGGTAGCTTTTGATTTGTGGTATTGTTATTTTTGTGGTTCTTAAGTTCGTAATTGCTGGTTGGTTACAAGATTCAGCTAATTAGATTTATTTTCAATGAATTCAAATGCTGATGTTACACAAATAGTCACCGTTGTAGCTAGTGATTGAGAAGCTTAGTTATCTTTTAAATGGAATGTATGTCTGTGTTTCAGTGGCATTTAAATCTAGGGAGGATCACAGGAAGCAACTTGAGCTAGAGGAGGCACGTAAGGCAGGTCTCGCACCTGCAGAGGTCGATGAGGATGGGAAGGAGATTAATCCTCACATCCCCCAGTATATGTCTTCGGCACCCTGGTATCTCAATGCTGAGAGACCCGTATGTTTTCTTTTCCTCTCGTTTCCTTCTCACCCTTCATTCCTTGCTTTCCTGGAAACTCAAATCATTTTTTTTCCGCATTTGATACAGAGTCTTAAGCATCAAAGGAAATGGAAATCGGATCCAAATTATACAAAAGCATGGTATGATAGAGGTGCAAAAATCTACCAGGCTGACAAGTTTAGAAAGGGGGCCTGTACGAAGTATGATTCGATCTCTGTTGTGTTTTTTCATGCGTTCCCTTTTTTTCTACTCCTGCTTGATCATCATTTTCTTGGTTTTACTCTCCGAGTTCCCTAGTTCATACCTCATACTTCAGACGATTTTGGTAGTATGATCTCTCTCTATTATATATGTAATATATACACACACATACATATATATGTGTGTAAATCCTCCTTCATATGCTGAATTTGGTAAGTGTTCTGATAGGATTGTAAAAGTGAACTTACTGCTCTTGCCTATAAGCAGAATGAGAAGTGGTAATAACATTACTAACCATCTCTTGCTGCCGCTCACCCTGCCTTCCTTTCTAGCATAACTACCATCAATACTTTTCACTTTGCAGCACTTCATTGTGTTCATATTTCTGATCTTTTGATCTATTTGTTGAGACGGAGTTCCAACATTCAACTCTTCGCTTTTAACTTGCAGTTGTGGAGCTATGACACATCAATCAAAATTTTGCATGGATAGACCGCGAAAGATTGGTGCCAAATACCTGGAAAAAGATATTGCCCCAGATGAGAAGATAGAGACATTTGAACTTGACTATGATGGTAAGCGGGACCGTTGGAATGGGTACGATGCTTCACAATATGTTCATGTCATCGAACGATATGAGGCCAGGGATGAAGCAAGAAAGAAATTCTTGAAAGAGCAACAAATAAAAAAACTGGAGGAGAAGAACGGCAATAAGGAGGAGGAAGGTGAAGCCAGTGATGATGAAGATTTTGAAGATGCCTTAAAAGTCGATGAAGCCAAGGTTGATGAAAGCAAGCAAATGGACTTCGCAAAGGTTGAGAAGCGTGTTCGTACCACTGGTGGTGGAAGTACTGGAACTGTTAGGTAAGTAAATTCCCAAGCCCAAGAAAGTTCGGAAGATAAAAAAAAGAAAAACTAAACTTGATTCCTCCAGTTTATACTTTGTATGGGTTTCTGAAGTCAGAGCCTGGCCTTTTATATGCTATTATTTTGCCTCTTTTTTGTGTTTGAGTGTTAATAAGAGACCAATTGTTCATGTGTTTATATAAATTGTTTTATGTTCAGGAATCTTCGTATCCGAGAAGACACAGCTAAATACCTTCTTAATCTTGATGTCAACTCCGCATATTATGATCCCAAGACTCGGTCTATGCGTGAAGATCCTCTTCCAGACATGGATCCAAATGAAAAGTTTTATGCTGTTAGTATATTGGAGCATATTAGTGTTTCTGTTTGTTTTGGCGGGTCATTTGCTTGATACTGATATTGCTTATTATGACAGGGAGATAATCAAAATAGATTGAGTGGTCAAGCATTGGACTTCAAGCAGCTCAACGTACATGCCTGGGAAGCATTTGAGAAGGGTCACGACGTTCATATTCAGGCAGCTCCCTCGCAGGCTGAGTTGCTTCACAAGAATTATAAGGTGAACAAGGATAAACTGAAATCACACAGCAAGGAAACGATTATGGAGAAATATGGCAATGCTGCTGTGGAAGAGCCGTTACCAAGAGAACTTCTTTTGGGTCAGAGTGAGAAAGAAGTCGAATATGATCGTGCTGGCAGGATCATAAAAGGACAGGTATTACCAAGTGATTCATCTGATTTTCTAAGAAGCAGCGAGTACCCCATCCTTATTTCTTGAAATATTAAATTTTCACTAATAGAAAAGAATTGTACAGATAAGAGAAGGGCTGGCTATGCGGTCTTCTAACTTGCTGTCTTAATGTTATTAAAAGTTAGTTGTGTTTATCCAATTGATTATAGATTGCAGTACTAGAGTTTTATCTGCTTCTACTTGCACTACCTACGCTCGTGTATTGTAGTAGATAGTGTTTAAACTTATCTCTTGGGTCAAATTGGAAACTATCCAACCCCCTCACCCCGCTTAGGCAGGAGCCTCTTCAAAAGCACTGGGGCATGTTGATGTTGATTTACTTGCATTTACATTATCTGCTAAAACGACTATCTTGAGTCATTAAGGACAATATGTTTTTCTCTGACTTACAAGGATGCTTTTCCAGGAAATGGCCTTGCCCAAGAGTAAATATGAAGAAGATGTTCTCATTAACAATCACGGTAGTGTTTGGGGTTCATGGTGGAAAGATCATCAGTGGGGTTACAAGTGCTGTCACTCAACTGTTCGGAACAGCTACTGTACTGGCGCTGCTGGTATCGAAGCTGCAGCTGCTGTCGAAGATCTAATGAAAGCTAATATTGCTAAGAAGGAAACTTCTCAAGGTACCATTTGCTTCTGATTACGTCTCTTTGTTGTTAGAACCTTTTGTGCCGACAAGACTTGATCTTTCTTCTGCATGTGGCTTACGGCAGTGGACAGTTGGATCATTCTTTTCATGGCACAGTTAGAGGTGTCTTTATTAGTGGGCTCTAAATATTTACCCATGGGGGCTTCCTGCCCCTTTTTACTATTAGGATATAACATATAACCTTATCCTTAAAAGTGGGTTTTGTAATATTATATACCTGTGGGTACATCAACTTAACTTCACATTGGACTAGGAATTTACCGTGTTAATAAACAGAAGGCCTCTTTTTAATTAGATGCGTCATCCAGGTGTAAGTCCAGTTTATTGATAAACTAAGTATTGTAGGATGTCGAAGATTGTCTGACACTAGTTTGTATAGCATTTAGTCTTACAGGTCTGGCAAACTTTAGAAGTTTACAAGATTCAGTTTCTGAATCTCGATAGTTGCACAGTTAGCTTTGTTGATAGAAAGCACAGGGAGTAGACATAAGTAGCTTTTGCAAGTGGGCAGATATTTACATGAGAGATCTATAAAGATATATGTTGTTGAATATACCTTTCAGTTCTCCAGAAAGAGAAATTGGAAACATATGATTTTTCCTCGAGTGATAGTAAGCATCTGGAGAAATACCAACAGCTCACACCCCATTGATAATTTCATACTGCTATACGTCCTGATAATTTGTTTTGTTTGTTTATTGTGTATTTGCTTAGATGTTTCAGTGACCTTGTGTATGTCTGATTTATAGTGTTCTTTGTGGCTCTTTAACATTCTTTTTCTCTCCACACCAGATGCACCCACACCAACAGATGCAAAGAAACATGTAACGTGGGGGACTGATGTACCAGATGATTTGGTTCTAGACGACAAAAAACTGGCTGAATCTCTCAAGAAGGTAACAGCTAGTAAAGCTGCATTTATGTTTATTACCATAGTTGATTTCTAAGCGCTAGAATTTTTAAAATATTTTCACATATCACTTATGGGTTCTCAAGCTTCTTCTTCTTGTCCGTCTTACTTCAAATGTGATTATTTACTCCAAGCAGGAGGATGAAAGAAGAAGAGAAGAGAGAGATGAAAGGAAGCGCAAGTACAACGTCAAGTGGAATGATGAGGTCTCCTATGCTATCCTTCAATTTTTCTTGTTTGCTTATGTCTTTCTTGTACCCTTCTTCTTATCATCTCAGCCTAACAGGTTACACAAGAGGATATGGAGGCATATCGGATGAAGAAGATCCATCACGATGACCCTATGAAAGACTTTCTCCATTAATTTTTTAGAATTTGTCACATATTACAACAGTAGGTTTTAGGGTGCTTGAGTTTGTATGACGAATGAGTTAATGACAATGGGTGTGACACTTTATAAAATACTCTGTACTATCTTTCCTGTGCAGAATTGCGTTGCTATGATGCTCTTAGTGAATGTCCAATTTGTCCAGTTTTCTGCCTTTTAAGTTTAAAGGTAGAACTAGCATTCTTGACGATTGACCTGTTTTTAGTTGTCGGAGTACAAAGCTTTTGCGCCAAAATAATCACGGGTGCATATATTTTCAAACAAGGTAGCGATGCTTTATTGACCCATCTCCTGAAGCTGTGTACCCTGCTTTTGCCAACCTGCGTACTTGCGTTGCATATTTTAGAGGGTTTATTAAAATCTGTGCATCCTTGCTTTTTTTTTTTCTGGTTAAAAATCTGTGCATCCTTGCTGAAGCTGAACAACGTACATTTTGTTTAAATTTTTGGTTTTCTGAAGTTATTCAACATTAAATGTTGATCGACAAATTTACTTGATGATATATTGATGAACTAATATCTATTGGTTGACTTCAATAGTGCTATTGAGTGAGACATATTTGAAGTCGAAGAGAGGTTGAGTGGCTGGATGATGTTAGCTTGTCAATATGATCTTTGTAAGAAATCTCTAAATTGTCATATTCAATTGTTTAAGAATGTCGAGTTAATCGAATAGCCTAGTGGAAAGGCTCTTGTTAGTGACCAAAAAGGTTCTGGGTTCAAAACTCATTTTTGTCGCTAATTATAAAAAAAAATTGTTTAAGAATGTCATTTTAATTGGCGTCAGTATTTTTTAATTGATTACACGATTTAAAGATAAAATAGTTAAAATTTAAAGTTTGGTTGAGAGTTTGTGTTAGGAATTGATTGGTAAATCATTATTTCTAAATTCAAGTGCAATGACTTTGCAATTCTAAAAATATTGATATTAGTTTGGTTTAACGGTAAAGTCCACATCAAAAAAAGAATCTTTGATAATCTAGAAAATCACGTAATCGAGATTCAAGTGGGAGTTAGTGCAAACCTTGTCCGAAGTTGACGAAGATGTTTAAATTTGACAGAAAGAGTTAATAAAATAAAATTTTTAATACTTAGATATTGCTGAAAATATATATTTTAGTTCATGATATTGGTATAATAGGCGCACTTTGATCCATCTTTTCATTAAAATTTAACATTTATGTCAAAAAATGGACTAAAGTATATCTTTTACGCTAATATGAGTGAACATTTTCACATATATATTTATAAGGATTAAAGTATAATTTACACACGGAAAACTATTTTTTAACAATTTTTCTTTAACAAATAAAATGAAAACGTCATGTTCAACAAAGAAGGATTACATACCCTATGTTTTAAAAAGATTCGAATATACATGTCATTTTTACTTGGCGATTTTCTTTTTGCAATTTACACCATACAAATCAAATTGGACTCTTAGAATTGGATCCAACTATGTACCTAACTACTTATACTAAATGTTCGGACACGGTTTTTTGTGCAAATTCATTCATCATATTTATAATATATGATTTCAGTTAATTTAGATATATGATTATGATGATAAAATATTTTTTATGAACTATAAAAATATTTGTACATAAATATAATATAAGGTGTAATTTTACTTGATTCATCTGAACTAAACTTAAAATTAATGTGTAATGTAATATTTATATGTAAAATTACATTTTAAATAAAAATAATTAAAAATCCTCATTAATTGGCTGAGAACATGAGACTTCATATAAAACGTCTAATCCCCTTTCCATATTATATATATAGTGTAGATACTTGTACATAAATACTCCTCCGTCCCTAAAAGATTGTCACATTTTGACTTTTGTTAGTCAAACATTACAAAATTTGATCATGAAAACGATAAGATATAATATAGTCTTGTGGTACCTTGTTAGATTCATCTCAATATATATTTTTGAAATATTAACTTTTTATAACTTTTTCGCATGTAAAATAATAGATATTTATGTTCCAAATCGTGTTTTGTTGACCACCAAAAGTCAAAATGTGACAATCTTTTAGGGATGGAGGGAGTATAATATAATTTTACTTGATTCATTTGAACTAAACTTAAGTTTAATGTGTAACATAATATTTATATGTAAAATCACATTTTAAAATAAAAATAATTAAAAATCCTCCTTAATTGTAGGAGAACATGGGGCTTCATATGAAACTTCTAATTCCCCCTTCCCACATTATATAGACTATAGTGTAGATTTTTCTTTAACGAATTTGTGATGAGAATATATATATAATAGTATCATAAATAATGAGTACATAAATTATTAATTAATAAATAATTATATAACAAAAGTATAAAATAAATTATCTCCAACAACTATTAAACCAAAGATTTTCTATTTCAAAGTTTGAGTCAGATGCCAATATATTAATGAGCCATCGACATCAATATTATTTATATTTTTGGATGCTCCTATTGACAACCTAATTAACAATAATGATTATTGGGACACTTAGTACACAGTCGACACATACATGCATACATAGTTTGTTTGTTATAATAATAGTAAGTACTCTTTGCCTAATAATCCAAAAAAACAGAGATACAATAAAGACCAACCAATCCTCACAGATCATATATAGATACAAATTATTATTCATAATCATTACTATTACAAATTTATATAATGCTTACTACTTATTACATACATATTTATTACCATAAACATATACTAAAATAATGAAATCTTAATCTCTTTTCACAATTCAAGCTGTAAAATAATATCTCCTATTAACATACATGTATATTTATATATATACTTAATCGATCATCACCTGAACAAGAAACTGTTTGTATCTTCTTGAAATGTAATATTCTCATAATTTGTTGGTGTTGTTGTGTGTTCTTGAAAATTCATGTCTAGTAGGAACCCAAAATCATCATCTACTTCACACTCATGGCTGTTCATCATCGTCATCATATTATTGGATGGATTTTCGACGATTTCGTTTGGTAATTTTAGATAATCTTCTTCTGGGACTGGTGGCAAATTCAACAAAGTATCTGAAAATGTAATATTTTGATTCTGGTCATCAAGTTGGCATTGAGAAGTTGAAGCTGAACAAAACAAAGTTTGATGAGTAGCTGCTTCTGTATGATGTGGGGAGCTACTATTGTGATTGTTCTCACTTTTCCCTTTGTGAAAAACTCTACATAATACCCAATCTTCCTGTTAACATTTACCAAAATCAAGGTTAATAAATGTAAGTCATAAAATAGACAAAAGTCGCAATGGACTCCAAAAATAACGTCAAGTATTTTGGTCCCGATAATGTCACATTAGCAGTTTAGTTCCAGAGACACAAAAGTCGTTGCACTTTGACGAGACAATTGTCGATTTGGTCTCAGATTGTAGAACGAAGTTGCACGTTGGTCCCAAATAATTACATTATTGCAGATTAGTCTTCCAAAGTGGCTGAAGTATTGCGATATAGTTTCCAATAGTGACAATCGTTGCACACTAGTCCCTATTTTTTCGGGGACCATACTGCAACATTTGTTACTTTCGGAGACTATATTGCAACACCTGTGCCATTTTCAGGGACTAATCTGCAACATTGCCACTATCTGAGCCCAAAATGCACCTGCGTCCCATTATTTAGGACCAAATATGCAATTATCTCCACTTTGACTCCCTCGTAAGTGTCACAAAAGTCGTACTTTGGTCCTCAATAACTGAAGCCTCGATTAATAATATCAAATTATTACAATCTAATAAACCGTTAGTTTGAGGACTAAAGTGTATTTTTTATGCCACTCACGTCGACTAAACTGTTACCGTGATAAGAATCCCAAAAATATGGGAGATGGATATAAGTACCTTGGGTGGGGTGTTGGGATCTTGGAGACGAAATTCATGCATGATCCAACCAGTTTTGATACCATTTGGAGCTCGATGTCTATAGAAGACGAGCGTTTTTCTCATTCCAACTACACGACGACCTTTAGGATCACGAATAACTCGATCTTTTCCGGTAGCTTTCCAGTAACCTGTACTTGTGGCCCTGTTTGTTCTAAACCCAGTTGCATACTTTCGATCTCTAAAGCTGAAAAAATACCATTCTGTCGAGTTCATCTTCGCCACTTCTGTCAAACAAAAAAACAACAATAATTAGTAGACAGTTAATTACGATTTGATCTCATTTAGTGGAGCGACGTTTCACTTTAGTACGCCGACACATGTATAATTAATTACATTATTACATATTAGTTTTCAAAGTAGTACACCTATAGCATTATGGTTCTCGAAAGTAATAAATGTTGCCACATGGTCATCTGAAACAGGAACAAAGGTACTACATTTGTCACATTTGAACTATATTATAACGCTTGTGCAATCTTTTCTTATTAATTATGTGTAATTTTCTTCCACTATCTGAAACTAAATAGACAATTACCTCTCTCAAATCCCAATTCCACTACAATGTCTTAATTCGAAATTGTAGGGTCAAAGTAGTCAATTTTCTTAAGTGGACAAATAGGAATATTAATTATTCTTGTTGGATATTTGGAAGTGTAGGGAAGCTAGATGATGTATATTTTTAAAATGATAGGAAACTACTGGAAAAAATAGAATATCAAGAAATAATTGAGGGCTGGGATAAGGATTATAACAATGACATACTATCCCCCATATCCGTGGATGAAAAAATGATAAATTAAAATTATTTTACTTTTGATTAATTTGGTAGACATAAGACATGAAAGTAGCACGTGAAAATGAATGAAAGGGATTGATGCAAAATGCATGGTTACATAGTATTTTGTTATATGTAGATTAATTTTGTAATTATCTAGTTAATTGAAGTTTAAAGGGGCCGGTAAGATTATGGCGTATATATAAGATTCAAATCCTTTTAGATAGTACATATATATATCTAACTCATAATTAGTGCTTATGTTACTCATTCCTACTATAAATGATATTCCTTCATTTCATTTGTCTACCGATCTTTTTTACTGACCTCGAACGAAAATCCATGATATCGTTTGATCAAATTAAATTATATAAGAAAATATATATGAAAGGACAAATTATATATATTTGTGTTGACGTTCGTAAAGGGGCCAGTATTATGTTTGCGATGATATGAATTTAGAATTTTCTTTTAAGTTTTATTCAAAAGTACATGATCTTTAAGTAAAGGGGCAAAGACTCAGGGAAATACTATAAAGAGTAACGTGTCGAAAAGTTAGTTAAATAATTTATTTATTTATTTTTGATAGTTGAAGATTGTCATTTTTAGGACGTTACCCAATCTGCATCACCAAATCACATCTTCTCGTAGGGGCTAAATTAAAGAATCAATCATTGGACTTTTTAGTTTATTAATCACTTATGTGTGTGTAATACCCGGCCCAGAGTGGGCGATGTGATATATTTGATATGATTTGATTGGTACTACTCATATCATCAAGATGCATCTTCTTTTCGGTAGCCCAACCCAGAAGAACTCCAAGGTTAAGCGTGCTTGACCTGGGGCAATTCTAGGATGGGTGACCCACTGGGAAGTGTCCCGGTGAGCACGTGAGTGAGGACAAAACGTGCTGGAAAGACCCGTGGTGGTTTGTGAGGTCAGTCAATCAAATCAAATAACGTTCCGACCCGGTGTTATGGGGCGGGACGTTACAAATGGTATCAGAGCCGAGCCATCCCGAATTGTGAGAGGTAGAGTCTCACACGGATGGTACGGTCTTGGATGTGGATGTGTGTGTGGCTCAACGAGGACGTTGAGTGTTTAAGTGGGGGAAATTGTGATACCCGGCCCAGAGTGGGCGTTGTTGTGATATGTTTGATATGATTTGATTAGTACTACTCATACCATCAAGATGCATCTTCTTTTCGGTAGCCCAACTCAGAAGAACTCCAAGGTTAAGCGTGCTTGACCTGGGGCAATTCTAGGATGGGTGACCCACTGGGAAGTGTCCCAGTGAGCACGTGAGTGAGGACAAAACGTGCTGGAAAGACCCGTGGTGGTTTGTGAGGTCAGTCAATCAAATCAAATAACGTTCCGACCCGTTTCGGGGGGCGGGGCGTTACAAATGGTATCAGAGCGGGGCCGTCCGAAATGTGAGATCTAAGTGCTATGCGGCGCAAAGTGCTACGTCGAGGACGGGAGTGACCTCTTGAGGCCGTAGGAGCCACCTCTAGAGTCTCACACTAATGGTACGGTCCTGGATGTGGAGTGGATGTGGCTCAACGAGGACGTTGAGTGTTTAAGTGGGGGAGATTGTAATACCCGGCCCAGAGTGGGCGATGTGATATATTTGATATGATTTGATTGGTACTACTCATATCATCAAGATGCATCTTCTTTTCGGTAGCCCAATTCATAAGAACTCTAAAGTTAAGCGTGCTTGACCTGGGGTAATTCTAGGATGGGTGACCCACTGGGAAGTGTCCTAGTGAGCACGTGAGTGAGGACAAAACGTGCTGGAAAGACCCGTGGTGGTTTGTGAGGCCAGTCAATCAAATCAAATAACGTTCCGACCCGGTGTTATGGGACGGGGCGTTACAAATGGTTCGGGGGGGCGGGGCGTTACAAATGGTATCAGAGCCGAGCCATCCGGAATTGTGAGAGGTAGAGTCTCACACGGATGGTACGGTCTTGGCTGTGGATGTGTGTGTGGCTCAACGAGGACGTTGAGTGTTTAAGTGGGGGAGATTGTAATACCCGGCCCAGAGTGGGCGATGTGATATATTTGATATGATTTGATTGGTACTACTCATATCATCAAGATGCATCTTCTTTTCGGTAGCCCAACTCAGAAGAACTCCAAGGTTAAGCGTGCTTGACCTGGGGCAATTCTAAGATGGGTGACCCACTGGGAAGTGTCCTAGTGAGCACGTGAGTGAGGACAAAACGTGCTGGAAAGACCCGTGGTGGTTTGTGAGGTCAGTCAATCAAATCAAATAACGTTCCGACCCGGTGTTATGGGGCGGGACGTTACAAATGGTATCAGAGCCGAGCCATCCCGAATTGTGAGAGGTAGAGTCTCACACGGATGGTACGGTCTTGGATGTGGATGTGTGTGTGGCTCAACGAGGACGTTGAGTGTTTAAGTGGGGGAGATTGTGATACCCGGCCCAGAGTGGGCGTTGTTGTGATATGTTTGATATGATTTGATTAGTACTACTCATACCATCAAGATGCATCTTCTTTTCGGTAGCCCAACTCAGAAGAACTCCAAGGTTAAGCGTGCTTGACCTGGGGCAATTCTAGGATGGGTGACCCACTGGGAAGTGTCCCAGTGAGCACGTGAGTGAGGACAAAACGTGCTGGAAAGACCCGTGGTGGTTTGTGAGGTCAGTCAATCAAATCAAATAACGTTCCGACCCGTTTCGGGGGGCGGGGCGTTACAGTGTGAGTGTGAAGATTCTTTTCAGTTTTCTACGGAAGAAAGTTAACGTTTTGATTAATAATTCATATTTTATGATTGAGTTACTAGGGACACCTACTAGGCTTTAACCAAAATTGATGGTCGATAATATTTAAACGTGCAAACTTTCCTCCAATAATTTTAATTAAGTGTCTAAATCAAATTACATAGTTTGATTTTAAATTTCTTATGTGTGAATAAAAGTTATGTAGATGCATGACGTGTTTGTTGCAAGTTTATCCCAAATTAGTTACTCATACTGTCATACATAGAGTATGCTTGCTTCAGCAAATTCTAGTTATGTTGGATGACATGATAAGTGTTCTTACTTAGAGTTAATCCTAAAGTTGGTATCAGATGGGGGCATGTAATTTTACTTTTGTTTCAGATAATTATAATATTGTAAAGTAGTCCTTAAAAATGGCACAAGTGTTACAATATAATCTCGAAAGTAACAAATGTTGGAGTATGGTCCTCGAAAAAATAGGAACTAATGTGCAACACTTGGGTTACTTTCGAGACCAATCTGTAACATTATAATTATATAAGACCAAAGTGCAACTTCAGTGCCACTATCAATTATCTCTTCTTGTTTACTCAATAATACAATATAAAAGTTTCACGATTTTAGAGTAATCTTCAAACATATCTACTTCCTCCGTTAGATTAAGATATACTAGAAAGTATACGGAGTTAAAAAGAAGTACTTTTATCAAGGACAATTATCTGAAACTAAATCATTGGTTGGTTGACAATTTCATGAAAAAGTAATAAAAAAAGTTCATTAAAAATGTGAAAATACAATTACCTAAGCTAAAATGATACATATAGTGATACTAGGGCAAGTAAAAATGTCCCCAAAGTTTGACAAACGTCGATGTTTAGTCCCTGAAGTTGCATTGATGCAACAATTGTCCCCAAAGTTTTAAACATGAAAGATACAATATGGACATATATGATGATCCTATTTTGATTTTAAATTTAAATTTATAGTTGCAATATTTTAAAGATTCATTGACCACTCATTATTATTACAGTACTTTTATACTAATATTTTTCTAAAATTATAACCTTCTAATTGTTCTGGTGATGAGTTACAACAAAATCACACACATTTTTGTCTCACTTTAAGAGGTACCTCTTTTAATAAATTTCTGAAAATATATTTATTTCCTCGAAACAATTGTATCATATACTGTACATCAATCTAAGAAGATTATACAAATTTAATTCTAATGATAAAAATAACAATTATTGAGGTATTAATTAAGGCACGATACACACTTTAATTTAATTAAAATGAATTAATTGACATATTGATTATCCCAATTCATTTAAAACATAAAATGTCAATCTACTCCATACGGAATTTTTTTAATTTGTTAAAATATTCATCATCATAACATTTTATTATCACCATGTACTAAATTTATCAATCATTGAATTAACTGTCATAATTAATTAACTTTTATTTAATTAATCAATTAGCTCGAATTTGATTGGAACTTATTAACATATTATCATTTCTATCAATACACACACGTCTATAATATTGGTTGTGATATATTGTACTTTAATTAAGTGATATACTCCGTTCCGTATGTATTATATAAATTGGAACCTTAGATGTTTTACAAAAACTTAATTAGATCATACATAGAGGAATGAAATGAGTACTATTAATTATGATGATGAATTTATCGAAATGCTATGAGAAAGCGGACATTAAAAAGTTTCTATTAATATTTCTCTTAGTTTGATGCATAATAATTCTTTGAAAAAATCTCAGTAGAAGAAAATTTAATATGACCATAACTATCTACCTTTGAAAGTAGGTCACGGTTGCTATTTCGTCTTTAAAATATCGAAAGTTACAAATTAGTTCAAAAAATTAAAAAAGATTACAATTTAGTCCAAAAATTAATAGAGATGTTAAAAACTTAATGCCAATGATTAGCTATTGAATTTCATTTTCAGGGAGTTTTGCTAATTTATAACTTTTGATATTTCGAAGATCAAATGACAACATTTATCTATACTTTTATAATTATTTCGATAATTTACTCGTATATATTATGTACGAAGGGCAATATTAGGGGATGTAAATATAATAATTATAGTAATGATGCAACTCCTATGATCTATATCTATCATTTAGACATAAGTGTGCTTGTCGTCAAAAGAAAGACAACAGCCTTCTCTTACAAGCAATTACCTTTTTAGAAGATACTTCCTCAAGCTTTCTTATTACCTTTTTATCACTAATTTCAAAGCCCGAAAAAGGTCCACACGCTTTATTTTTTTTATCAATCTTAGCTGTTAAACTTAGCTTCAAACAACTAATAAGATAATGTTTTCATATATCAATTCACCATTTCATATATATATTCGATAATGCATTATTATTATTTCTGCTACAGGAGAACATACATGTTCCGTATACGTATACATATATTTATACACAATACTCCCTCCCCTCTTTCTCTATGTATAACTCTTTTTTCTTAATAGAAATCTGTTAAAATATAGTAATAATGTATGTGAAGTGAATTTTTTGCAAGTGATGGATTAAAAAGAGTATGACAACATGCACCACCTAATACTGTTGTAGCAAGTACTGTTGTAGCAAGGGAATTAACAACTAATATTCCACGAGTATGCGTTAAATAGATCTCAAACTTATATAATAACTTATAAAAGAAAAATTAATGTAAAATTTAACATTTAAATTTTTATTTAAATATTTTGAACAATCACTTTAAAATTATGCGATTTTGAACAAATTCTTTAAAATAATAAGATCGGCTTGTGCTTATAAACCATGCTACATACTAGGTAAATCCCGTAAGACAGACTCGATAAAAGAATATTACTCCCTCTATTCCTAAATGGTTGTCATATTTTGATTTTTCATAGTCAATAAAAAACGATATAAAACTTAAATATCTCTCATTTTACATGCGAAAAATATTATAAAATTTGATATTTTAAAAATATATATTAAGACAAATCAACAAGATCTTATAAGACTATATTACTTTTTCGTTTAATAAGAATTCATGGTCAAATTTTATAAAGTTCGATCAACACAAATCAAAATATGATAATTTTTTAAGGACAGAGGGAGTATAAACAATCAAACTCATGAATTTACGATTACAAGATGACCCCTATTCCAGTAAGTTTGCCATAGTTACTAGGTAAAGTCACACAGTATATGGATTGAGATCCCTAGGTGGTGTCGTAGTTTGATCCTTTGCATTGTTATGTCGCTTTCGTAATTGCTACCTATCATAAACTCATAGACAAATGTGATGCCCTCATTTTTCATTTTTGTTTTTTAATCCCTCCTTCATCATGATATTTATATTTGGTTGTTCTTTGGGCCAAAACAAGCAAATGGAATTTCCAAGACTCCCTAGAATGAGACATTTCACTGCCTCATGCATTTATTACATTTTTGCGAGTTGTAAACCCTTTAAAGGGAAAGTTCGATCAAAATGAAATCTTATACAACTCAATCCAAAGAAAATGAAAACCGAATAAATCAACTCAACGACAAAGGTCAAGGGGTCCAGTTGTAGCTCTCATCAATAATTAAGAACATGCGTGATGATTTTAACAGTGATGTCTGATTCGAGCTTCTACTAATAACAGATGTCGAGTTCAACTCATGTTAGAGGACGGAATATTATTTCATATTTTCTTTAAAACACCTAGTACTCTAACTGTTATATTATTAGTTATGAATTTTATACATTCGTTATTCGTAATACTCATCGTTAAACATGCATGCTAGAAAGTATATATAGTGATGAGATGGACTTACCAGGAAGTTGCCATGGCTCACAAACATGAAGGTCGATTTCCAGCAAAGTGCCCCTTGATGAAACATGATGATTCTCTATTTTATTTCGAAGATAATGACATACTAATTCTTGATCACTAGGGTGAAACCTAAACCCTGGGGGAAGACTAGTTCCAATATCTCTCAACCCACTGCTCATTATTTCTTTTGTTTCTTTTATATATGTTTGCCTTTGAGGGGAAAATAAAGAAGCTAAGTAGATATTAATTAATATATATACACATATATATATAGATGATTGTTTAGTTTTTCATAGGGGTGGAAGGAATATTTCGTGTCATAATTTGTTTTGGCATGAAAAGTATATATGATAGATGGGGTCTTTGAAAAGACTTTAAAATTTTGTTGCTTTAGATTGGCAAGTGGTGAGGTGTATTGTATAACAAAGAGGAGGATAATGTGTGTTATATATAGTGCTAAGAGAGATAGAAAACAAAATAATTGTAGTGTTGATTGTATTGACAAGTACCTTTTACGAATAGAACTTCTCAATGGATACAATTGAAGAATGAATGACTACTTCACAAACATAATAGTATAGTAATGATAGAGTTTTCAAGAAAAACCAGGGTTGCAAGAAACCACTAATTGATTAATTATGTTGACACCAAATTACAAACAAATTTTTGTCTAAGAAGTTATGTATGTTGTTACCTAAGGCCTATATAGTACCAAATTTTGGTTTGGGCCAAATTAGTTGTGGAGTCGAGATTTTTATAGTCAGGGTAAAATATTGATTCGAGAATAAGAACTAATAATAATATCATTAGCAAATGGTTCACACAAATGTTTGTCAATATACTGGTGATAATTTATTTTGGCTTTCCCCCAGACATTATATTGTCGATATATATGCGTATAATCATTTAGTTGTTACCTTCACTTTTGGTGAAAAGAGTTTTGATACTCCTCTTTTATAGTTACACTCTTCAAGAGACTTAGCAAACCTCACGGGCAATTGTACCATACTTTTGCTTGGGAGCTTGTTTAGGTATATATAGTCTTGTTGAGCTTGTAGACAAATTCTGGATGTAGATACAACGTTTTCAAAACCTTTTGTTCTACAAACATTCTTCAGCTAGGACCATTCCTTTTGTTCTACAAACATTCTTTAGCTAGGGCCATTAATAAATGCATTTTTAATGCTGTTTGGTAGAGTCTGAACTTTAAGAGATAAGGCAGTCCTAACAACAGTCTGATCGATCCTGATATTATATATAATTGGGCAAAAGTCTCATCAAAGCTCAACCTTTCAATTTGAGTGTAACCTTAAACAACTGGACGAACTGTGTTTCTTGTAACCACACGACTTTCATCATATAGTCCCAATTCATTTAACATTGCTTGATTGTGGTACAAGTTGCTAGAATTAGTTTATTGCGAACTGTTCAAAATTCAGGATACATTGCTCTAATTCAAAATCTATCAATAAGTTGTTTCCTTGATAGTATGAGAGCCTTGTTATAAACTATAAATGATCGACTATTATCCAAGATAATGGGAGTGTTAGTGTTTGATAGATTTTAGCATTTTTAGGGTTAAAATGCAAGTTTTGAAACTTTTTGAGGTCATCTTTCGCTGTGTTCCTGCCAAATCTTGGGGTCAAAAGGCTACAGTTTTTTTCCTTCAGTTGCGGTATAAGAGGACAGATATAGGAGGGAACAAGTGAGTTTTTGGGTTAAAAATCATAAAACATGACCCTAACCGTTTCAAAAATTGGATTTTCACCCAAAAGCGCTAAAATCCGATTGACACTAACGCTCACGTTAACTAGGATTATTTGTGAACCACGTATACATTATAAAAGATTGTCATTACTAGACAAAACTGCTACTTGGCCCATTTATTGGGACCCTTGCTACTTCTGTTGAAATGCAAAGCAATATCCTTTTACAACTTACATATATTACAACTTTTGATATACTTTATGCTTCACTGACGAGAATTTGAGCAGATTAAGACCTTTTGGAGTTTTTTTTAACTTGGAGCACCGACCTATGTTTTTTGCAAAGCACCCTTCCCTATAAAATAACTATTTTGCCCTTACTTCAATTGAGACCCTATCTCATACTTCATCATCATTTCCAATTCTTCCCTCATCCAACTATATTTGAGTTCAAGTTATATAAACCAGAAACAATTTATTTGTGGTAATACTTCATCAATAATTGAGTTGCTAAATTAGTTTTCGCAAGCTTGCTAAGCCCCATTGATGCCTTTTTGCAATTCTTCTGCTAAATTCTGCTGATGAGATAATGGTGTATAATACTGCTATGGGAGATCAAAGGGCTATGCTTGTTCATCAATTGACACTACTAGCAGAGATAATACGTCAAACGAATTGCTTCTAGTTTATATAACTTGAACTAAACAATAATCGGATGAGGGAAGAATAGGAAAGGATGAAGAAGTATGAGATAGGGTCTCAATTGAAACAAGGGTAAAATAGTCATTTTATCGGAGAGGTATTAGTGGTTTGCAAAAAAAAAAGAGGTGGATGCTCCAAGTTAAAAAAAAAACCCTCCAAAAAGTATCAATCTGCCCAAATTCTCCTACACTCCCACCTTATGGATCTTCTTTCTGATCCCTAGTGGATGTTTTTAATAGATTCATTCTTCATCTTGTAGGTAGTTGGTATAACAATAGATATACTCGAAATGTAATCAGTAAATACATTCTTATCTCCTCTAAGATTTATTATTATTAATATTAAGGGCAAATGACCGGGATGATCACCTATATGTGGGTAGGGTCCCGGTTGATCACCTATGTTTTAAATGATTTTGGTTGATCACTTATATTTCTAAATCGATCTCAGTTGATATTTTAGAGCTAAAATCTATTAATTATCACCTACTTACCTCACGTAACCTGCACAAATCAAATCTACCTTGATTTATATAATGCTTTGACTTAGGCAAGCTTAGGGATGGCAATGGGTAGGGTTGGGGAGGGTTTTTGCTATACCCACTACCCGGCCCTCATTTTAAAAATATAACCCAAAACCCGACCCGACCCACTGATATACATACCCATTACCCGACCCTAATGGGTAGGACCTGTTAGTGTAACAATTTAAACGTGATCAAATAAAAATATTAAAGTAATGTATATCCATTTAATTATTCTTGGTTGCTTGGCAACCATAGGAAATAAATCCTTGATGTTTCTATGCGATCGATGAAATTTGTTTTTGACGGATACCTCTCCCGAATCCAACTATGCATTGTACGTGCAACCTCATAGAAGCCTCCGAAAAAGAAATTCACGTTCAAGTAATGCATAATAAGCTTATAACGAACATATAAATAAAAACATGAGAAAAAATCAAACATTTTTCAAAAAGTCTGAGGGGTACTATTAAATAAGAGAGGATATTTACTTGATTGAGATGATCCTCGGTATTCGTACCACATACTATTTTACCCGTAACACGAAATCACATTATGGTATTCTCATACGATTTGTTTCAAATATACCATCAAATAATAATATCGGAATTAGAAGTGACTAATGTTGATTGGTATACCTATTATTCGATTAAAATTAAAATTATCATCATTTTAATGTTTACACACAATACCAATAAATTAATTTAAAGTATATTGTGTAAATAATTGACATTATATTAAAAACTGAAATATTAAATATAAAAATGGAATAATATAATGTTGATGGGATGTGATGGAAGTAAATAAATAATTGTATCCTAGATAGGTGTCGTGTGCTCTGATGCGTGTTCCATATTTTTGTACATATATGTTCCATAAGAGTATGAGTGAAACCTTTTGGGACCTCCCATTACAAACAATTACATAACGACGAAATTAACTAAATTCAAAATATTAGTTTAATTATCATATCATATTCTCGATCTCAATAGTCGCCGACGTTGTGAATCACCAATTTTCATCATAACACGGATTTTTCTTACATATATAGAAAAATTAAAGGTTATTAGGTTTATTATTATTTAAATTTCATGCGGAAAATTGAGATATTGGTTAATTAAGTATGTGACTTACGTATATATTGATGGTTCAATAGTTTAGTATAATTTGATTACTCAAGTTTTCAATTAAAAATCTTGTTATTGGTGACAACCTGGAACTTTAGTAGCTCATCTACGATCTTTTCGTTTTATATATCATTTTGGTGAAAGATGAAAGAACACACTTCATAACTCAAGAATGCACCATCTTAAAATCAATTGGTGTTAACTAGAGTAGCTTCTCAGTTTATTAAGTGGTGACCTCTTTCCATATTTTTCAATGTGTAACTTTTACATATATGACAATCTTGAGCTTATCTGGAGCAATCTTAACATTCGACTATGCAGTTTCGTGGAGCAAATTTGAAGAAGGACATAGTTGGGAACAAAACATTAGTGATGGTACCAAACTTGCTATTTGATTAATGTGCAGCTAATGAACGTGCGTGTGGGCAGTGAACGACATGGTGGAGCAACCAGAGGTACGACTGAGCAGATTTTGAGCTGGGAAATGAAAGACAACAAGCTGGCTGAGTAGTGAAATTGTACAGATTTAGCCTAACTCCAAACATAATAGTGAAATTATGTACCAGTTGAAATATAGATATATTTTGGCTACTACTTTAAATAATTCAATAATGGTTGTGGATAAATGATAATTCAAATTGTGTGATATATACATGTTCCGAATAAGAAGCAACTTGGCTTAGTGTCATGGATGCATGGACCTAGATAAGGTGCATGAATACCCTACATTAACATTGATCAATTTATCAAAGGTATGTAGCTCAAACCGTCTTACAAATTAAATACTTTTGTAGCTTTTTGTCACTTCTATTCTCTTTAAGATCGAGAGAATAGTCGATTTGGTCCTTGTTAATGAGATCAAGTTATACTTTGGTCTCGGATAGTGATATTATTGTAAATTAGTTTCCGGAAGTGACATAAGTGTTTCGATATATAGTCCCGAAAGTGACAATCGTTATATATTAATCTTCATATTTTCAGGAATCATACTGCAACATTTGGTCACTTTCGGGACTATACTGCAACAGACTAATCTACGACATCGTAACTATATGAGACTAAGATGCAATAATTGTCTGTCGTCGTCTCCCATTATCTGGACCAAGCTGACAATCAACCCCTCTAAAGTGCACTCATATTAAATTTATAATTTAAATTATAACTAAATACTCGTGTCAAAGTCTGAGTCCGTCATGAAATGTCCTCCCATTAGCTTTTTTAAACACTTTTTTTTATAGATAATTCATTGAAATTAGATAATGTTTTGGCTAAAACCGCTATTACAAGTTACATCTAACATTATATTATAGTTTGTCTCATTGAAATATCTAATGACAATATTTATAAGATTCTATAGACATCCTGCACTAGTGGATTTCCATATGATATCACAACATTTTCTTGATCCATTATTGTCAAAAGCAATTCACTTCATCTTTCTAGTGCAAAAAGTGAAAGAACCTAAACCAAATATGAGAAATGAAACAGTCAATAACAATAAAGATATTATAATTGTTGATGCCACCTACAATGAGCAAAACAGTGAAAATTCCAGTATGGTCGAGCGATTATCATAAATGGACTTTCTATTGATTGTATTTTATCTTTGATTACAAAGTATATTTTTAAATACTAAAATTTGTGATAAGCTTCTATTCTCTAGACTAAATTATTAGGTAAAATGTAGTTATAGTAAAACAAATTTTGAGAAAGATCAAATAATTGTTATAAATCAATAATATGAGTGACGTCAATTATATCAAATCGAAGAATCTTAATTAAATAATTAAAGTTGTTGTTCGCTATATGTTGTTGAAGGTAGTGATGGATCGGACCCTCCCGTCTACGTATAAGTATGTGATGTGGGATTGAAACTTGTAGGGCAAACACCAATTATGCAATCCTACTATAATAAGTCTATTCTATCCTTTATCAAATTATCAATCCACATTTAATCATTTATATCCAGGCCTTGCTAGGTCCCAAAATTTCCATGTATTATGGGTTTATTTATCAATCATTGAGCCTATCTACACGTACTATATTAAATAATTATGTGGCATTACTTATCGGAGAAATCAACAAGCTACTAAATCATATACAATAATGATGATTACGAATATCTAAGATTATATTTACTATTATTGTCAATAACAGACAATAACTAAATAATCTGGTGGTATGTGACTCATGTTAAGATGCACATTTCACATCGGATATCGATGTATTCCCGGGTCAATATATAAGATCTTGGGACTCCTATTGTCAATTGGTTTTAGAATGTAACTTCATAGACTCTTAACATGATATCATGAGCCAAGCCCGAGTTAATGAGGCACGTGTAACCCCGCAGATGTTGTTCCGGCAATTAATACCGGGGAAGAAAAATTTCGCTGACGATTGGGTTACACGTGAACTGGAGTGTTAAGATGCACATTCCGGCCCACATCGGACATCGGTGTCCTCCCGGGTCAATATATAATATTTTGGGCTACTCCCTCTATCGCCAATTGGTTTTAGAGTGAAACCCCATAAACTTTTAACAACTCAAGTTTTCAAATAGGATATCTTGAGTTCAATGATCACATGTTTTATTAATTCTAATATTGCTTATTAATAATTTATATATTCATTATTTATCAAAAGTTATAACAAAGGTACTTTTTATTATGCATTATTAAGTTTTTTCCGCCCTACGGCAAATTTAGTTACACCCTTCAATCGTACGAGAGATTGAGTTTTAATGTGTACCATAAAAGGCTGTAAAAATGAAATACGTAGGAACTAAAAAGAAATGTACACTTCAATTGTGTAACTAGTTGGAGAACTAATCAAGGTTTGGAGATTGATTACAAGGTATTAATAGCAATGAATCAACTTCTCGTTGAAGATGCATTGATTCACGTTGAAGAGGCAATCAACAGATGACATGGAATAATGGACAATCAATCTATCTAGTCGATTAATTGTTGCTTGGAACTGCTACAAGGAAAGTTACCGGGATATATAGTCCAGTGACATCCGACCCAATTTCTATATAGAGGTTCTGAGGGTTCAATTCTTATTTTATTTTATTTTATTTATTATTTGTAAATTATTCTAATTCAAGCTTATCCTATGTCAACTATCTATAAGAAATGACCCAAGCCACAACTTCTGTTAATTTTTCTGTTAGATTAAAAAGTTCAGATCCATTTTGATGAATTTGCTGGGTAAATTTTTCGTCCACTCTGGTAAATGCATTTAGTTATTAATTTGAAAGAGATTTTGGAAGTCAATTAAACATACTTCATGATTATCAACGTTAAATGCATTGTTCATAATTGTTGTTTTTATAAATAAAAAAGTGGAGCTGATTTACTGAGAATTAATTGTGTTTCTGCTTCCTAAAAAGTTGGAGGAGATGATTATCATTTTGAGAGCAAATTGCTGAAATGGTCCCCGATAGTATCATCAAGTTGCACTTTGGTCCCCAATAGTTATACGGTTGCACGTTAGTCCCCGAAAGTGTCCAAAAAGTTGCACTTTAGTCCCCACGCCAAGTTTTACGTCAACATTTCAGATTTAGGAGTTAAAATTGGGGTAAAAATATAATTTTAAAGATTTAAAGTTGATTTTTTTTTGCCCCAATTGGTGCCAAAATGAGACTCCACAACCCCCTCCCGCCAAAATTCCCTTTTTTCTTCACCCCAATTAGGGTTGTGGAGTTTCATTTTAGCACCAATTGGGGCAAAAAATCAACTTTACGTCTTAAAAATTAGATTTTTACCCCATTTTTAACGCCTAAATCTGAAATGTTAGCGGAAAAGTTGACGTAGGGACTTAAGTGCAACTTCTTGGCCACTTTCAGGGACTAACGTGAAACCGTGTAACTATTGAGGACTAAAATGCAACTCGATCATACTATCGAGGACCATTTCAGCAATGTTCTCATCATTTTGATCCGGCTTTAATTAAATCGATAATGTAATGTAGGGGTCAAAATGAAAGAAAGAAATGATTAAGAAAGTACTACTCATATATTATTGATTGGAGAATGATTATCTAAAGGACAAAAAAAATGCATTATTTTCTTCGAATGTTGAGCACACCATCATTATTCATTACACTAATTATTGAAAGAAAACGGCTGCGAGGAGTAAGCAGCAGCACATCATGAGCCATATAATAATTCTTCATTTCTTAAACCAAGCAGCTGTATACGCCATACGGGAGCCACCACTCACTGGAAACCAAGCTGTCCTACATGGCGAAACCTATTTTTCCACGCGCTCATTTTCAAGACAATAATGATTTCTCCATGTTTTTGTCCTTACGAACAGTTAATTGCTGAAATGGTTCCAATTAATGGGGACCTGGTGCACTTTGGTCCCAAAAAATGACACTGTTACGAATTTGGTCTCTGAAACTGGGTCAAATGGTACAATTTGGTCCCTACTCCATTACATCCGTTAAAATTTAGCGTGAATAGTGTATTTTGGGACAAAAAACGATTTTTTTTTATAACCTAATAGCCCATTTGGAATTAAAATATAAATAATAAAAGGTTAAAGGTAAAAATAACTTCGTTTTTTGCCAAATGGGACTATTAAGTTATAAAAGAATTTCGTTTTGCCCCAAAAAACACTATTCACAATAAAGTTAGAGGGATGTAACGGAATATGGACCAAATTGCACCATTTGAGCCACTTTTAGGGACCAAATCCGCAACAGTGTCACTTTCGGAGTCCAAAATGCACCAGACCCCCACTTACGGTGACCATTTTAGCAATTAACTCTCCTTACGAATGTATGAAAGTAATGTGGAATTGCAATTCCAATAATATCCTCACACGTTGGAAAGAAACTTCCTCGTTCTTTTTTTTAAAATTTCTGCAACCAAACTCGTGGAAGTATAGTTAGAATATTGGTCCAATGATGAAACCACGAGTTAGATGCTCTATTGAATGATGATTTCGTCAATTGAGTTATTTTCTCATTTTCAATTTTAATTGACGCTTAACTATTATATAAAATTCGGTGTAATATATGCGATACTAATGGTCCGTTTAGATTGGAGTGAATCATGGGGAATGAAAGAGAATTTAGTTTTTTTTTTTGTGTTTGGGAACCAAATAATTTTATACCTTAGGAGAAACTATTCCCACTCATCCACCCCCATTACCACTCATTCCCCTCAAAATCTCTACCCTCCAAATCCAAGGGGGAATCAAGGAGAATAAAATATTAAACATCAATAAATCAATTTATATAATTAATTAGCCACTTTTATCCTTCACCACTCCCTCCAAATTTTATCACGCTAGTTTGCCTCCAAAAATAATAGGTCACTGTTTTCCCTCCAAATTACTTTCACTTCATTTCTATATATATAAGTCTTCACTTTACCAATTTCTCATACGCCTCACACAACCTATTACGGCAGAAGAACGACTAATTAATTTATGCAGCATCCATTAGGTATGAGGAAATTGTTTATTTTTATAACAAACTCAATTATGGGAGTTGGATTCAATCGTCATATTTATAGTTTTCGATTCCCATTATTATCAGTTATATGTTAAATAGATAAAATTTTAAATTGTTTGAATTCTTCTTTTTCAGTTTTAGCTAGGGTTAGAAGAAAGGTGTTAGAATAATATTAAGGGACGAAGTAGGATTTCAACTTCAATTGAAGGGTGAAGTACTCTTCAACTTCAATTAAGGATTAGGGGTGGAGTTGAGGAGGTTTATTGGTAAGTTGGAGGTGTTTTAGAACTTTCGTAGGAGGTGGATGGTATGTAAACAAAGATTATTGAGCAATAGGAATTAAAATGTTGGTCAAACCTGTCATAGGACTCCAATTTCGTCCTAATATCTGACCTTAATTCAACCCAGTACTTAGTGTCCGGGGGCCTCCTGAGTTGGGCTAAATGGTCTGATCTACGCGCCACACCACCGTTCCCAATCCGCTAGGCATGCGTACATGGCTACATTACATACCCTCCGAATAATTTGCACTTGATAATCTTTTTTACCGATTTCGGTAAACAAATTTCTTTCTTTTCAGCCAAATAAAGTTTTCTTTTGTTTCTTGTTACATAATTCATAATTGTGAAACAAATTTACACTACAACAGCTCGAGGATGTACAGATGTCGTTTTCATTAGGGCAAACAACATTTAGAAGAAGTCTGCTTAGAAAAATACTACTCCGTAAAGTATATATATGGCTCGTTAACTAGAAAGATTTTGGATGTCTGTCTTCTTCATTTACCTTTGAAGTTGGCTATTTCCCTCCTTCCTGTGAGGCGCCTGAAACTGCAGAAGCAATGAATTTGTGACGACAAATATAGAGCTCATTGCCATCAAGCCACCTGCAAAAGTGAAACACATAATGTTGTTCATATTTTAGTTCCTCATGGTATGACTGCATAAAAGCTGCCGAGGTTATTTGCCTTATTAGATGGAAAAAGATGCATAAATTATATAATCTCATCAACATTTAACTACCATGTGTTTCAAAAAGAAGTTAATACACTTAACACTTTCATTGTATTCAGAAAGCCTTCAAGCAGGCTTTTGGAACGTGAAAGAGAAATAACAATATCAGAGTGTACTAGTATTAACTCTGTACGAGCATGTAATCTAGGATACTTAACCAAAAGCCACAAATTTGAGCAATAACTCTGTCAAGTATGTAACCAAGCAGACAATACTCTGAATTCAAGGGTGGGGTGGGGTGGGGAGTACTTAAACAATATAAAATCTGGAAGCAACCAGGCCAAGGGGAGTCTAGTTAGGCTTTGATGCAAGCACGTTGAACTTGAAAATTTAATGATTTATAACGACAAAATTAAAAAGTTCATAATGGGGTCCTCTGGTGGTATGATATCCAAAATTCCAAGTTCCCTGCTTTCACAACATAGAACCCAACAAAACATGAACCTTTTTGAAGTGTTGAACTGTTGACATTTTTCATTATAATGAAAATTCAAACAGAATCTTGTGGCTAATTATTTCAAAAGAACTTAGATTTCAACTTTTCAAGCATTATTAGAAGAACACTTATTCCACAATGGTAAGACCAGGTACATAAAGCTTCACTTCGCTTACCCGATAATGAAGGTGTCATGGCAAAATCAAAATTAGGAAGTAGCACGCCTGCTGCAATCGGAATCACAATAATATTATAGGCTACAGCCCAACATAAATTTTGGTGAACTTTTCCCATTGTCAACTGTGCAAGATTTATTGCTTCCACTACCTGCAACATAAATCAGTTGAGTTGAAACGACAAATGAGGAGGAGATGGACTTCAAACAAATCCTAGGACAAGTAGGAAACTCATTTCGAAGACACATAGTAGACAATTTAACAGGATATATAGTTGAACTTGGATACCTGGGACAATTTATTTCCAAGAAGTATGATAGATGCTGCATTAGATGCAGCATTCTCTTGTCCTTCAATTCGAAGAGCAATTCCAACATCGGCAAGGGCCAGAGAGGGCGCATCATTAATGCCATCACCAACCTTTAAGAAAGCAAGGAGTATGTAAATATACTTACATGAAGGAGATTCAACATGGTCAAACACCATTTCATAGAACTTTCAATTATTCCATTTTGTGAGATGGACGAGCTTGCTGCCACCTTTTTCGATGAAGCAGCAAACAAACGTTTAGCATGACATCACCACCGTCGAAGAGATTCAGGTCCAATGAAGAGGGAGACCTGGTTGATATCATGTTAATTCTAACAGTGGTGAGGGGTTCTGCAAAGAACTTAGGGCAATATGGCACGAAGTCCTACGTCGAGGACAGAAGGATCTTCTTCAGGCAATAGGAGTGAGCTCTAGAATCTCACACGAATGGTATGGTTCTTGATGTTGTGGCTCAACAAGGATGTTGAGTACTTAAGTGGGCGAGATTGTAATACCCCTGCCCAGAACGACAATGTGATAATATTGATAAGATGTGATTGGTACTACTCATACAACCAAGATGTAACTTCTTTTCGGAAGCCCACTCATAAGAATTTCCAAGGTGTTGCTTGACTTGGAGCAATTATGAGATGGGTGACCAGTGACTCGAGTGGGACAGAACGTGGTGAAAAGGCTTGTAGTGGTTTGTGAAGCCAGTCCATCAAATATCTAACATACCGACCAGGGGTTCCCGGAGCGGGGAGTTACAGTAGTCTATGTGACGGTGTGGTTGTTGTATACCGAACAAATGAGATGATAATTATTTAGAGAACATGAGTTTCATTGCTAAACATCAGTTCAGGTTCGCCAGACCTGAATAACCAGTCTGTAAGCTAATCCCACTCAAGAAGATCAACTTGAGGAAAGCATAAAGTAATTCTGAATGGTAAAGAAATAGTACTAAAATTCTGAGAGTGAAAAATTACCATAGCCACATGATGTCCAGCAGACTGAAGATCTGAGATGATACCAGATTTCTGCTGCGGCTTCATTGATGCATTGATGAAATTGCTTTCTATACCAATGGTCTTGGCTACAATTGCAACTGCCTCTTCCCTGTCTCCTGATAGGAGGACTGTCTTGATTCCCTTTTGTTGTAGCCTATATTGTAAAATAGTCGTTGAAACATATTAGGGATATCTTCCCTTAAGAAATAGCTGTTGAAGATTTATATTGTAATTACTAGAATATTATTCTTTCCTTCATTCATAGCCATGTATAGGTTTTACTACATGTATAAAAGTATGTAATACTTTACTAAGTACAATACAAGTGAAAGTTATTCACCAATTTCTACCGTCTCATTTAGCCTACACATTAACAAACCAACGACATTAAGGAATCGATACTGAGGCGACGCTTAAGCGACAGGCTCACTCATTTGGTTTACATATTAGTGTAAATGGCCATCCACTGGGTGCAGGACATATACAATTTTATGATTGTATTTTAAGGATTGCCATACCTAGACACTGTGGATTCAGCATCTGAACGTATTTGATCAGATATTGCAATTATGCCGATAATGCCCTCTCCTTCCCTCCCAACATAAACAATTGTTCTTGAACAATTCGAAGCGGTGCTACTTAGTGATGTCTGGTCCATGACAGACTGCTCCAGAATTTTCAGATCAGCAAGACTAGTTTGTTGTTGGAAGCGTTCATGGACCCAATTCAGAGATCCAACAGCAATTATTAGCCCATCTACTTCTGCTAACGTCCCAGAACCAGTTTCAGTTAACTGTCCACGGGTAGAAGGGATTTCCAAGTTCAAAGATTCTGCTTTAGTTAAAATAGCTTTTGCAATTGGATGTGAAGCTGTCTTCTCCACTGCAGCAGCTAACTGAAGCACTTCTGATTCTTCATGTCCCAAAGATGCAACAGCAGTAACAGAAGGTTTCCCTTCAGTAAGTGTCCCTGTCTAGGGTCAAGTAGAGTTAGCTTTTATCCTTCAGCAGCTCAACTCTAAAACAACATTAGTAGAGTTCATTCATCCACTATGAAATTCGAGAACATTAAGATTGAAAAATAGAAACTGAACTTCAATAATATTTGTAACATACTTTGTCCAACATAATATAATCAATGGCTGCCAATCGTTCAAGCACATCTCCTCCTCTGATAAGGAGCCCTTGTTTTGCTCCTGCTCAGTTGCCAACAACAAAAACAATCATTTCTCTTGTAAGATACTCGAATTATGAACTGAAATATTTATGTTGGCAGCTTGAATGATCCAGAAACCTAATACAAGGAAATGCGATAAAGATTAAGAACATACCAAGGGAGGTTCCAACCAGAATTGCAGTAGGGGTGGCAAGGCCAAGAGCACAGGGACATGAGACCACCTGAGATAAAAACGAACACTAGATATTATGGAATCCAAGATCACCTATGCATCTATAGAGTTTCAATTGATAAAAAACTGAATAAGTAATACAAATGATTCAACTGAAGGGAATATCGGTTATGATTTATATTTACTGGGAAAACTAGTTGAATGTTTGGAATTCAACCACTATGATGAGAGATCAATAATAGTACCACACGGATCAAATAAGTTCAAATAAGTTGATAGATCATGAAAAACTGTTAAGCAAACATGTAAAAGTAAAAAAAAAAATGATATTGAAGTAGCTTGGTCAATTAAGCTGGATTAGTATTCCTTCCCCATGAGATATCACGAGGAAGGCAAATTCAACAAAGTCATCAACAAGTTCATTTTGGCCCAAATAGACTAATCTGTGATCGAATTGACACAAGTGTATAGCTATTGTGTGTATCGATAGTAAGTCTAAGCGATGCACAGATAATAAAATGTTCTTAGAAAATGTAATCCATGATATTTAAAATGACTCAATGCAGGATGAGAGCATTGACTGATTTATTTCATCACCGTGACTTACCAAGACATCAACAGCGAGCTTTAAACTAAGAAGCAATGAATCTCCATCAGGTCCCGCAATATCATTAAGCAAAACATCTGGAAATAGATTTGTCCCAGCATAATACCTGTGCACAAAAGAAATCAAGAAAGGGGTAAGCTCGTCAAGATACTTCTCCATGAACAAAGGAAAAGCATGAATCTGCGGTAATCATTGAAGGCTCTTGGTTATACAACTATCATGTTCAACTTGTTTTAGCTTCGAAGAGATTGGGCTCAAACCTTTGTCCTTCTTTCACCTAACTTCATGAACATTGTTTAATATTTAAACAAATATTAAACAATTTGGTTTAACTCGCTCTGTCCTTTTTTTTTTGAGAGTTTTTTTCACATAAGGAAATCCCAAAACAAGTTCCACTTTTGATCATATGTAAGAATAATTTGGATAGAATAAAAAAATGTGAATTAAATTCAAAATAATATTTGAGCAATATTAGACCTTCCAAACAAATATGGACCAAGGAAAGTACGAACTTTTTAATACAACTGACGTGTCAGGTTTGACCCTCATGTTTATAGTTATGCAATGAAAGAAAAATTCGGTTTGTGGAAATGTGGACTGGTGAACATATTCATTCCATGCTTGGAAAAGCTTCTTTCTATCATTGTTTTCTTAATCCCCTTTCCTTTAAGAAAGGGTACTAAAAAAGAGCTTCAAGTCCATACTATTTTACATAGGCACTTTACTCAGAAATGGCAAATTATTCAACAGAAAAGCACACCCTCATATACTTTTTCGACCTTATTAAGAAGATCGTAAATTTTTTGAAATTAGGATTCTTCCAAATAGGTAAAGCAGATAGGGAATACTAGCTTTTGGAATTTGGATAACATCATAGTACTAACATTTTAAAGCAACGTCAGACGTTTGGGAGACTGCTTTAAGTTTTTGGGAAACAAAGTACATGTTGTAAGTAAACCTCTTGAAAATAATGATTGAACTTGGAGCTTTTTGTTCCAGCCTCACAGGCTGAGCTAACTATTTTTGGCAACAACCATCCGCAAAAAGTTGGAAACTTGGAACATGTGTGCAATATAGTGAAGTGCAATATGGTGAAGAACATATACCTACCAAAATGCAAATGTCGCTGCTGACAATGTCATCACTGTATACACAAATGGCCCAGCAATTGCATCAGCAAGCCTCTGAATTGGCGCTTCACGACCTTGAGCATCCTCAACCTTATACATGATACCACAACAAGTTCTAAGAAAATACAGTCTCATACCACTAAACAAACAATTCATATGTTGATCATGGGTATGATCAATTTGAAGATCACTGTAGGCATAAATTGTAACAATTAATGTTGGGCGGAGCATCTCATGATTGGCAATGTTTTGCACTTCTATTCAAATTATATGTCAGCTAGGCTATATCTTGTTTCTCGTTTGGGGTTCTAAACATTTCATTATTGCTCAGGATGAGACCACTTTCTTTTTCTCACCTTTCAGTAGTCATATCCTTCTACCTAAAGTTAGAACATGTCATGAATGAATAAACTTACATCCTTCATGATCAGTAGTTTCATTAAAATTAGACTATGTCATGCACAACTTAAACTCCAAGAACATACTGGTACGGACTTCCCATGAAAATTCCCATACATAGTGCTTGACATGAAACAAAGGATTTGAAATATCAGGTCATCATCGGTGTCATATTCGTCACATCAAAAAGCCTTTGAAGACCATCTTTAATAGAAGAGAAATGATATTTAAACATCATGTACAACTGTCAGACGCTTAGAGTACAACATTAAGGTTCCTTGAGTAAGCAAATTAAGAAGTGACATCTGTTCTTCATATGGCAGCACCATTGTTCTTAACATCATTGGTATCTCTACTAGACATTTCATCACAGATGGGATCTCATGAATTGACGAAAAATTACTATGAGTGGCAGACTGATCAATTAAGAGCCACAGTGATGGTTTGGGCACGGGGCTAATCAACAAAGAAATCAAACTTGTGATGGTTGATAATGGAAAATACTATTAAAAGCAAAACTTACCATATTTACAATGTTAGATATTGTGGAGTCAGAGCCAGTGGAAGTGGCTGCAATCTTCAGAGGGCCATCCTGACACCAAAAATATTCAACTCATATAAGTAAAAGTTTACAACTGAAGCAACAGAGTTGTAAACGATGATTAGAATCTGGAATAGAACTGTTGCATGACAAATGATTTAATGGCAGATACAATTACAGTAGCAATGGCAATGCTTTATGAAAAAGGATAGGCACCATACCCCCTCCCCTCTACCGCATATTAATCCGTCTTTCACACAAGGAGAAATTTTGTACAATTATGGGCGGTGTTATGTCATGGTCACGGGCATACCCAGTTTACTGTTCCAGCTGAAACCAAGTGGCCTTTTTCCTTGAACACAGGTAAAGATTCTCCAGTAAGCATGGACTCATCCACAACACTTCGTCCTGAAAGAACTCGTCCCTGATAAAACAATTTTTGCTCATCATCAGATAACAAGTCTCTATTATTGTGTGAAAAGAAGTCAAGTGAAGAAATCATCCATGTAACAGTATAAAAGAATGCAAAAATCATATGTACAACTGTAGTATACAAGTTCAATTTGCATGCGATATAACTTAACCAAACGAACATAGCAGTATAAATCAATCTCACTCTAATTATATTATTAGCTAATGCTCACTTCAGTTGATAATTAACACTAGAAATAATAATTTACACGCCTCTTTCTATCAGTCTTGCATCTCGATTAATAATTGTGGAACATTCCAGAAGCATCAGCAGGAATAAAGCTGATAGATATTAATTTAGGACCATGATAATAGGTTGTCAAAGTTGGGATGAAAAATATACATAGGACGAAAATCAGCAAAAATGTTAAGTCGCCAATTGACCCAACTACATGAGAACATAACCAACCACAGACAACAAGTCACCAATCATGTAAAGAAGCTTGTCATAGATGTTCACTACTCACATCAACAGGGATTGTTTCTCCAGGTAACACTAGAACCATGTCTCCAATGCGAATATTGTCAGTAGGAACTTCAACAGACATCGAATCGGTGCAAAGTATTCCATCATCAGAGGGCTCACTTTCAGAGGGAGAAATCACAAGTCTCGATGTAGTTGATATAAGTGCCTGCAGGTACACCCCATCCAGTACATTTAAAAGGGTACGGAACCATCATTTCAAATGTATTTTGTTACCCAATGTTGTATAAAGAAAATGATTGCATATAGTCGTTTGCCATACTAACTCTATTTCATGAGAGAGAGTGTGTGTGAGTGTGTGCATATATTCACGAATTTGTCTTATTAAGCATATAAAACTTACTAAGAGCTCATTCATATCACTTGAAGCCTTTAGCCGTGCCCTCTCTTCTAGAGAACGCCCTAATAGAACAAAACCAAGAAGCATCACCTGCATACTGAACAAACACAAATGAGTAGCTGATGCAAGTGCAAAAATGCCAACTGACAAGGGATAGCATTACGTGTGTCCCCAGTAGTTTCTTTTCTGTAGCTTATAGGTAAGAGAAATAAATCTAATAGAAAACAAAGACGATGTTAAAATATGAACATACTGGTCTAATACAGGCAAAGACTACTGATCACCAACATATACATAATTTTAAGGACTGTTTTACATGCAGGGAATTTTCAAATAACTCATTAATGAAATTGGCAGAGCATAAGACTTCAAAGTTTAAATCATTTACATCATATTAACTAACGAACTACTCACCCCTAATCAAACAATAACAATAACATGCCTCACAATAGGCTACTGCCTAAACAGGTGGGTGTTGATCGAAGCAAAAATGTAACTGTGGCAATAGAGGCCTAAAAGCTTCCATTTGCCCAGATGCCAAGTTTGGAGGTTCAGTG
Source organism: Echium plantagineum (assembly GCA_003412495.2). Taxonomy (NCBI): domain Eukaryota; kingdom Viridiplantae; phylum Streptophyta; class Magnoliopsida; order Boraginales; family Boraginaceae; genus Echium; species Echium plantagineum. The sequence goes on from QFAX02000350.1 coordinate 65,831, forward strand.
CTCTTGATTGGAATCAGAATTACTCCAATATAAGCATGTATTACAAGTAATGGATATGATTTGCATGTCACGTGGAGTCAAATATTTTACATTCTCTGGCTCTTGGATGTGATGGAATAGATCAAAATCCCATGCTACACTACCTACGCTCCTTGTCAACTGTAAAGTGGTAGATAGTGTTGGCACTTCACTCTAGGGACCAAGTCGGAAACAACCTCTTTGTTTTCACAAAGGCTTTGTACTGTCCGACCGCCCTTACCTCCCATAGGCGAGATCCTTTAGGGCCAATGGAGCTTGTTGATCTTGATTTTAAGGAAAAGAGATGGTCCAATGTATCACCAAAAATTAAGTTGGATCTAGAAATTGGATAGATTTTACAAGTAATGTAAGAATATTAAGGACGTTTGAAGGACAGTTAGACAGAACATATTGGGAAATATGTCACAACTGCGCATAGTACATCGAGACAGTTGACCCGAGTGCAATTTTGTGTAGGAGTTCGAATGCTTCACTTATGGAACTGATAAAGCTTGCAAAGATAAGAGATAGGGTTGATCATATCCGAGAAGATAAAAATGTCTAGGATAAAGAGAAATGTCTACAGTAAACCGACGAACATGGGTGGGTGAAGTTGTAGTGTTGGTCAAGGACTCTTCAAGCAACATTTGAGGAAGCTATACAGCAGAACAGAGTCTTGGATGATCGAAGGAAACCATCACTCATTTGACGTAAAGGAGCATAGAGTTAAGTCTATAGGTTTGGTCTAAAATTGTGTCGTTTACACTCAGTGTAGTTTGAGTTGTAATTCTCGTGTGAGAATCCACATGGTGAACAAACGCGAGAGGGGTACATTCACAGTTCAATCGTGTATGAGTCAAATAGGGAGAGTTTTGAGTGATATTGAAGGGTCACAGATTTATGAGGGAGCCTGAACTGTTTAAGGATAGTTGTATGAAAAGGCACTGGAAAGGGTCACAGAATCAAGCTGTGCAACCTTTCTCTAGTCAAAAAACATCACCTATGTAACTTAAAATCTTGTCAATTGCATAAAAAAAGAGAAGTATGGAGGAGTCAATAAGAACAAACCGGTTCATCAAAGAAAGTAGCATTCCACTGTAGATCAGGGTTTAGCAGGGAGACCTGTAAAAGAAAATTTAGTGTATGGACTCCTTCAGGATATCAATAAGTTTTAGAGGTGTTTAGGCAATTTCTACCGCACTTATGGCAAAGGCAGCAATTGCTCCAAATCCAACAAGGGAGTTCATATTTGGTGACCCCTTTCTCATAGCCTTTAACCCATCAAGAAGCAAGTCTGCAATCTCGAACATATTAGTGTCAGTCAACTTCAATTAGTAAATCAAGTCGAAAAATATGAACAAATTTTCAGATTTTCTAACAAGAGCTATAATAACACAAACTTGACTTATTGGTCCTATCAGACTGCTGTACCAGTACGTTATAGGTCGTCATGATGACATTTTGCATCAACCCAACCCCGGACAACTGATTTTTCTGGTTATACTTATACCAAGTCTGTAACTTGTAGATATATACAATGTCATAATATAGCGCGACAGTATGTAATATATAAGGCCTTGGAACTAACACACTGAACTTATGTCTTAGCATGTTCCTCATCACTTCTATAATAAATATAAGTAGCCATGCAAAGTTAATTGATTACTCAAATTTGACACAAGAATCATCACACTTAAGATGCCTCAGTTTTCTATTTCCATTTATATGAGTACAGAAAAGGTGAAAAGGAAAAAAAATATGGTTTCATAAATCCGCCAAAAGTACCAGGAATAAAGAAATAAAACTAACCTCGGCCAGGCCCCAGAAGTGAACCCAAAGCCAGTCCACCTTTCACATATGGATTGTGCATGATTTCCATAAAGGACCCTACATGAATACCCAAAATAAGAAAAGCGAACTCCAGTATGTGATGCAACTCTAGACTCATTCATTATTTGGCCAAAATTCCAAAACCAAGATTTGTTTCATTTATGGTACATGAGCTTGTCCTGCCAGCTTCTAAAGAGTACTCCCTTCATCCGATGAAGATTGTCTACTTTCACTAATTTTCATTTCTCAAGTTAAAATATTCTCTCTTAATTTTTTGAAAAAGTTTTAATGTTTATTAATAGAAATATCTCAACTTTAATTAGTATTAAAATATTCTCTCTTAATTTTTTGAAATAGTCTCTTACTCTCTTTATAAAATGGAGGGAGTACTATATTATGTTTCAGAAAATGCAAAATGCCAACTACAATAGCAAACCTTCCCTAATTTGTACAAGGCAAGGTTCTAACAAATTTGATCAACTAAAGGCCAACCTACGACAACATTAGACCGACTAAAAGACAAAAAAATAGAATGAGTATCTGATAGACTGATATACATCTTAGGCTATATTGGTTATAATATGTTCCCTGACTTGGCAATCCTATATACTGCTAATATACAAGTAGACAACAGATTGGTTCTATCATTATCAACTCCAACTCTCAAACTTTCTGCAGTGATTTTCTTATGTCAAATTCATCAGCTAATGAACTAACAGCTTCAGTAGGGTTAAGTTATAGTACATTATGCATGAAAATAGTAAGAAGGGAAGTTGAAGCATACACATTACCATGGCCAATATGGATGCCAAATGAATGCAGAATGTGAGAAGCGTGTGATCCACAGCAAAGCGCCACCAAAGTCCAAGCAAACGTAACACGATTCCGACTCTCCACAAGCATCTCCTTTTTCTTCTCCACCGACTCCTTCCACTTCCTCACCTTATCCTCCACACCAAGCAACGTTTCCCTCCTCTTCGTCGGGAATCCACACGTGGTCAACCTCTCCGCCATCTCCATTGCAGCATTACCTTCAGTGGCAAAACCTTAATATTTAGAGGGGAACAGCGGATTGATGCCCAGACTTTTCATTGCCTAAGTTTGTTTTACCAATTATCAACATTAACCAAATTTGCGGTTTTAGCTAACATATGCAACTATAATTTTGAATCAAAATTAGCATATTAATAATAAATTTGCAGTATGTCACACAAGCTTGCCTAGCCTAGTACTTATGGTTTACCTAGCTACACGCAAGCCCGAATCTAACAGTACTCCCTGAACCAATAGCTGTTGCGATCCGGTTACATTACATATGTTTTCTATTTGAAAACGATTAGTGCAAAAAATGAGTTGTATGAGCATTTAGTTCCTCCAGTTTACCTTCGACATGATTTTGTTTGATCTTAATAGCAGCCGTCTCAGTCAACATATTGACCACAACCGACTCAACTCGATCATCGCCGGACAGTATCGTCTTGACGCGTGACACGCACGCGCCACACATCATTCCCGAAACATCAAGTAGAACAGTGCTCGTTCGCTCATCTTCACTTGTTCGTTGACTTTGTGATGCGAAGTCAACGGCCTTAGCAGAGATTACGAGGTTCCTTCTGGCTGAAGCAGTGAAATGAGTGGGTTTAGGGCAAAGAGGTTGAAAGAAGAGGGGGTGAGCATTGATGGAACGACGTCGTTTAGTGAAGAGTTTGGGGTGCGGTGTGGGAGAGAAGCGGAGGAGATCTAGCGTTGACGATGGCATTGACTCTGTCTCTTGATTAGTTAGTTAGTTAGACTTCCGAGGAAAGAAAGAGAAATGGATATGGAAAGTGGTATTAGTATTGGCATGGGGGGTAGGTGTGGATTACATTCATTCATGGAACTTGAGCAGATGAGTTCATTCAATGGAGGATTTAATACTGTCTTTTATCTATTTATATTTTGACCAATCTTTTTCTTCTAACATATTTTATTTTATGGAATTAGATAATATTTTATTAGTCGTGATATTGACTTAGTGATTAGCGATTCAATGAAGAATTTAATATTCTCTGTTATATATTTAGTGTATATTTAACCATTCTTTCTTCTTTTAAAAGTAGCCATTCTTTTTAATAAGAAATGTTTTACTTTATTGAATTAGGTAACAAAAATTTGAGATAAATCTACCTTGTTAAATGGATTTAATTTTTTTATTATACTTTATACAAATTCTTTTTAATACTTTAGGATGATTTGAATGTTTCCATATCGTGTCTAAATTTGATTAATCCTTACTATTAATAGACTTTTTCTAAGTGGTCTATCAATGTTAAAAACGAACGTAGTAAATTGGATCGGTGTGGACCATGTTTAGTGAATGGGTGAAGGTGATTGTGGTCGGAAACAGGGTGGTGATGGTGGTGGAGATAAAGTGGAAAGGAATAATAGTGAATGGTGAATAAAATACTAGTAAGGAATCAGTGTTTTAATATCCATTCAACTTGATGGAAGGAAAATTATTTAATATTAAAAGTTCAATAAAATAATACTCCATAAAATTGAATATTGTGAATGTTTGTATATATTGGGATTCTGTTGTGGTTGGTGGGAAAATATTTAATGATAGTACTATTAAAAAATTGTGCATGAGAAAAATATGTGAGGCGGAATTCAAGTTGGCGGGACCAAGCAACTCAGCATATTGATTCGAGCACATGGGTTGAGTAAGACCTAATCACCTCAATTAATTATGGCCAGTTTATGTAGCCATATACAAATTGGGGGTTTCAGAAAAACCACGGTAAATATTGAAGACATGAAGGTGCATGAGCTTTTACCCAAAGAATACTAATGGACAAAAAGTGGCTTACTCAAGTCTGAAATATAAGACGAGTGTAATATGCAAAACATTCGTTTATTTTGTTACCAATTTTTTGATTAATCATATTATGAATGGGAGTCATGACGTGTACAAATTATTTTGCATCATGTTTACTTTCATGTACTACATTGATAACTTTCGTAGTTAGACCGTCAATAAGAACAACATCATGGTCACGTTATGTCTTGAAATAAAGACATTGTACGTCATCATTATTCTAAACATAAGGTATACATATTAGAAAACAAACAAGGAAGAGCTTAAAAACTTATTAAGAACTTAATAAGTGTTATATATGAGTACGACTAAGAGTTTGTATTTATTGAATCAATAATAAATTTTTTTCATTTTAACTTTTTGAGTAATAGGTATTTAGGTTCATGTATTTTGACGTTTTATTATTCTATCATTCTTAATGGTTTGTGTATAATAAGAAACCAGAGTCTTCCCCTTTCAGATTTCATTAGATAAAATAAGTAATCAAAAGCATTAAGAAACCATGTTTCTTGTAGTACTTCAGTATCAGAATGGTGATTGTCTCATGAACAAAATTTTGGGATAAACTAATAAAGCTCCGAGTGATATAAATACCCTTTACAACAACTTCCGCATCCATGAAATAAATTTTGGAAAAAATTAATTGTGCTCTGGGCGAGGTATATAATATTTTGCGACAATCGTTACGCCCATGAAACATACATATATGTATACTGTATACACACATTCATTTTGAGTGTGAAGCACATATATACATAATATGTCCACAACAACTATTTAATAATAAAATTCATATCATGCTAACATATTTATAAGGATAATCAATTAGATATCTTAAATTTGATATCACATATAATTTTATCATATGTAGAATAAGAGATAATTTTGAGTTTGGATATGTTAACTCTCGAATTCAAATAGATATTCGTCGAATTCGAGTCCGAATAATTTGAAAATTACTACTATTTGATTTGATTCCACCCTATATATATTCCCATATCGGACCAAAGTGTGCCAATTTAGCTTTGACCTTTCCAATCCAGAACCGGCCCAGACGAAAGCTCTAATACTCTGCTCTGTAGACTGTATAACAGCAAATACCAACCGAAAGAAACAGACATTGAGCCCAATAATTTGACATACCTAAATTCGCCTAACTCGATGTCTCCATAATTTAAAATCTCAATCCTCCCTCATTTAATTGGCAGCCGAGCTGTCTTTCAAGCTCTAAGTTGGAATTATAAATTGAGTGAGTTTTGATTTCCAATATAATGGTTCACATAGAACATAAGCTACTACAGTACTACTACTTACTTCCTAGTTCCTTCCCTTCATCCCCATCATATTGTACAATTTTTATTTTACGTATTTTAAATAAAAACGAAGAATTAAAGTTTGAGTACTACGAACAATTGATTAAATTGTACACAAAGACATTATAATACCTTCGTGGAATGGAGACACTAATAATACTTATTGACCTCAAGAAAAACAACTATACTCTAAAAAATTACATTGTGCTAATTTATCAAATTGGTCATAAACCATCAAATACGATACCAACCGTATAATATTTGATGTTGAATACTTCTACATTTAGTGTTCAAGTATGAACTTCTTCAGAGTTAATCGGATAACCTAGTGGAAAAAAAGCTCTTGTTAGTGACTAGAAGGTCATGGGTTCGAAACTCATCATCGCTAATTTATTACAAAAAAAAAAGTATGACCTTCTTCAGGACCATCCACATAGGGTGCATCAGGTCCCGGTTGAAGATAACTGCATACGAGTCAGGGAACTCGAAAAGGAGCTCATCATCATCATCAGGAGCATCGGGTAGTCATGAAGGAGCTCCTTAACTTATTTGTCATTGAATTGATCAAAATCTGTCGAACTACACATCTAACTCGATTCTTTCTATCATCACTTTCTTGGTTGAGTTTGTTATACAAGACTTACCTAATTTATTTTATCAGACCGGCATAACTTTTTACTATTACGTCAACGGAAATTAATATAGTGCATTGCACATTCGATAAATAGCGGTTACGGATTTTGGTTATAAAAGAAACAATATATAGTGGAATTGAAAGAGATAAGAAGCCTCCTGAGTCGGATATTATGGTATGGTGAGGTGAATGAGTGGAGTGGATCCTCCACAAACATTGACTTAGTGGATTCAACGCACGCTCAAGACGAGAGGACAAATACCTATGCTCTTCATAGCCAAAAAATGGACATGCCCGATTCTGATTGGGTGTATGTGGACCCCATTATGCCACACCCAAAATTGCCCCTATCCACTTTGCCTGCCTGCTTCTGTCTCGTATTTCTATTAGATCGTATAATCCATTATTGTTCCCATTCGCACGCTTAAGCTTATCATGGCTGTGACCTTGCATTTTTGCGTAAGCATGTTCCATTATCATTGCAAAACCCCTATTTCCACCATAATAGATTTCATCCTCAATATTTTATCGAACGCATGAAAGTAGTGCTGATGAATTATGTTATGGAACTTGTAATGTGCATTCCGTGTTTGAAAGTAATACTCATATACATTTTTATCGTATAAAAGTATAATTCATATACATTTTCAATAGGTGAAATTAACATTCACATGCATTTCCAATGCATAAAAGTCATATTCATATATATATGTATATTTCAAACAATGCTCCATGAGTTCGGTTTTGATAAATATTTGTCGTGGAAAGGTTCAACCGGAAACATATATGTGTATCCATTATATCTGAATACTGAGCAGCCCATGATTGATGTATTTCATTAATAGATAAAGATGTTAATATGTTAATTAGTAAGGTTGTAATAATTTATTGTCAATTAATTTTATGCTAAAAATATGTTTTTGACTGTTAGAGCGAGTTAATCATCAAAATTAAGAATTAATTGAACTATTTTTTGAATTGAAAAAAGTTCTAATTTAAATAGGATGGTTATTATTATCGATATTTATTAGCTAAAAATCATGATGTTGTTGATAATTAAAAACTCAAGTTGAAGATGCCTTTGTTTTGGTATGGTATGATGGGGAGTTGCGTAGACAAAATTAAAAAAGCCAATGATGGAGTTACCAATCGAGAGAACAAACAAAATCTGGAAGCTAGGTATTTAATGCTTAAACAAAGGAATGAATCATTAAAATTTTTTATAACTATTCAAGCTATATAATTCATGTATTGTAGTGGAATTGAATGGTCCGAACTCCCCACTACTACAAAAATCATCACAAAAAAAGCAATATAATACAGTATTGTCTAAGTAAAATCATTTAGACGGTATTAATTTTTATGTAGCGTCATTTAAGTTACATTTAGATGCCATTCCATTAAGTCCAAATCTACATAATCAGTTAGATAGTGCGTCGTCTAAGCAGATAGACATCGCTTCAACGGGGTTGTCTAAGCTTATTTTTTAGTACATATATTTAAGACTAATTTATGACGATAAATATAAAAATATAAAAGTTTCTCGTTTATTTCAAACAAAATTCATATACAGTTATCACTCATTTTAAGCACAATTCATGTTTTAAGACAATATTTCAATTTCAAATAAAAACCTATCAAGTTTGAATTTAATATATAACACAAATAATGACATTGAATTTATGAAGACAAGTAGTAATACTTATAACAAGCTCAGCAAGAGTCTAATTATCTAATACTACTACTTATGATTCTCTATTATAACCTCATTAAAGGAGTATCTTTTAACACTACACAACGAAGGATACTTCAAAAATACTTTTATTTTTTCTTTTTCTTCATGTTACTCACTCAGATGTACCCTAGTGTATATATACATACATTATTTCTCATACTTTTAACTTTATAATTACTTAATTAAGACTAAGATAATAAATCACTATTATCCTATTTGTATTTATGATTTTCTTTTGGTAAGTTAATTAAGACTAAGATACTAAATTATTATTATTTCAATGATTAGTAGTAGAATTTAATTAATTAAGATCCATTTAATAGTTAAATATATAAGATCGAACAAAGGATTGCAAAGTTATAATAATAAAAAACGTTGACAATTTTTTGTTGTTCAAATAACATGAAATTAGTTTGTATCTCAAGAGGATAAAAATGTAAATAATAATATTATACTTCTCACATTTAAATAACAATTACTCCTTAAATAAAAATTCAATTGAAAATTGGATGTAGAAAAATGGAAACAAGAAGCTAGAGCCAAGTGGCATGCTGAGATTGGGCAGCTGAAGTTTGTATGTGCTCTTCACAAATTAATGAGGACGTCTTGCACTCCAAGTGGCTTGAGAGCTGCCATGAATTGGAGTTGGAATCTGGCGGGGCTCACATCCTTTTTATATGCTTTATAAGTAACTTTCACATATGCTCTTCAAGATTTTCCAAAATATACTTTTTTTTGATATATGAATTGACAAATGAGGTGAATTTCGACGCAGGACCTCCTCATCACTATCAAAAGCTTTTTCCATCAAATTATTCGGTTAACTTTTCCAAAATATACTCTTAACTGCCTCTTTTTTATTTTTGTGGTTTGTTTTTACATACATGTACTTTAGCAACTTCCTAATTATTCACTTCAAACTGCAATAATAACTATTTTACATATGGTATTAGGTAGAATACTCATATCAACTCCCCTAAAAATTAATGTAGAAGGTGAAAAAAACTACAAAAAATAACTTGTTTCTTTTTCACCATCTATAAAACAGGTTAGACAACTACAAAATTATTCACACAATGTTCACTCCCCCAAATTTATACATTCTCTCTACGAGGAAGTTATTTTTCTCATTTTTCCGTTTTTCATTTACATAAAACAAAAATATGAAATAATTAAATATGTAATATATTATTTCATGCTTTTAAAAATTCATTTTGATCCTAAATATCTAATAGGATGTGTAAAATTGTTTTTTTCTTAAGTTTGGAGTGATTATAAAGAAGCTGCTAAAGTATGCATATGAAAATAAAGTAAATTCTAAAAATAAAAATAAGAAAGACGGTTAAAAGTGTACTTTTTAGAATTTTTGGGAGAATTGATGCGAATGCTCTTAGGATCAAAATGAATTTTTAAAAGCATGAAAATTGAGAATATTTAATAATGTTGAGAAAAAAAATCTGATATGGTACGAAAGATTAGAGATATCAATTTTATCATAGTGGAGAAATGATCTTTAATAATATATTGTTTTATAATTAAATAATGGACACAAAATATCTAAAATGACCACTTTACCTTTTTCCTTGTTCGAATAATTTCCAAGGATGTAGAAAACAAAAAATGAGCTTGTAATTGAAGTTTGTTTTTTTCCGATGTTCTACTCATTGAATTTGGAGAAAATCTATATAGTGAAGTGTATCCCCACCACAGTTACCAAGAAATGAGTTTGGAGCATTAATGATGCAATATCACACAACACAATCTTAGTGAGTAGCCCCAGCGACGTCGTTTGTAACCCGCGTGGTGAACTTGTGGACCCTCACAAGCCATGCGCTCATTTACAATTTTCTGAATCTGAATAATTTGTGAGCATAATGCTTATGACGCATGCTGTATGCCTCTGTTCCACTCCCTATTTATCATCACTCCAGAATCTTGAATCTTGATGGCTATCAATCCTATCATAGCCACATCCAACAAAAAAATTAGAGATATTGACGTTTCAAATTGTATCGTGATGATCGTAAGAAGTCAAACGAGCATTAGAAAAATAGATGGAGCGAGTACTTAAAAGATTAATTTACCCCTTTAAATTCTTATACTTTAAGATTGTTGTGTATTTCACTACAAAGTAGTTATCATTATTGTTCGATATATTTAAAATTCATGTTATTAACGTTTTAACAAAATATTATCATATAATTGTATCGAGCTTTTGACTCGAGCTAGGTTCTATTTTTTATGCCGCACTTCATGATTGACTTAGTTTTCAAAATAGTTTGCATATAAACTAAGTTCTTTTATATCCTTATTTTAAAAATATACTCTTTTTTTATCTTACTCTTTCAACAAATGGAGCACATTTTTTCCTTGCTATGGTTTAATGAAGTTACTAATAATACTAGTTGAAAATATGAATACATTACTAAAGCATGATAAATTTTAATAATATGAATGGAAAAGGTGGACAACATTATACTTAATAGTTAATTAATATGGTTACAAGTGTATAAAATAAATTTTAAGTAGGCAGCAATAAATAGAGATTATGTGGGGCAGTAGGCAGCATTATTAGTTGTTGCCTACTTTGAGTCTTTGTGTCCCCAGTGTCTACTATAAATACACCCTCACATTTTTCAGATAACATAACTTGCCAACTTATTAGTCCACCAAATATATCAACAAACATATTATATCAATGGGTGAAGCAGTTGAGTTCTTGCATTGTAATAATGGATTCTCTAATGTTCTTTGTGCACCAACTCAACATCATGCTAATACTGATCATTCTTCTTGGTATGAGGAAGAGCTTGATGTTGATCTCAAATGGTCTTTTGCTTTGAATAGGTAATCTATTCATCAAACAAATCAACAACCCACTTCTTGTTTCTATATGTTTTCAATTTTTAATATGCTCGGCGGACTTAGGATTTTAAGATGCCGTATTCATTTATCATTTGGAATTAAAAAAATTGGTTGGGGTATGCAGTTCAGACAAAATATAAGTAAACATAAGGAAAAAAGAGATGTTTGAAGGAGGATATTAACTTGAAACCTTCTATAAATTAACCAATAGTTTCACCATTTGAGCTATAGGATTTCATGTAGAGTATTCATGTGAATATCGTTTTGTAGGTCCGTCCATGGCGCTTAAGCTTAGTTTGTTTTTGGATTATTTTATATGGCTAACAAATACTTATGCATTCTACTAATTATCTTAGAAAATAAAGATGGCTCAATTAAGAAACATAATAAGTTTATCACTAATTTGATTGTCCTAATAACCCTGAAGGGTACTCCATAAAGGAACAAGTGAGTATCAGGACATCGCTCTTCTGGATACCAAGCATTTTGGAAAGGTACACTTCGTTAATCATGCAACTCATTACTTTTCATTGATACACATACGAGTATTACTTAATTTCAATGTAAAAACACTAAAATGTACTAAAAATAAAAATAAGTTTATATAATTGACATTACTGCATGTATCAAAAGAAGAAGAAACATATTTCGTGTGTTGTAAAATGAGATGATTGACATTTTTTATTATTAACAATCGTTAATGAGCAAAAAACTTAACGGAGAATCCACTTCCCACCACGAGACATGACCATGGTCCCCTCAGTTTAATGTTTATACTAGATTACTAGTATTAGTTTTTTTAATTAAAATTTAGTGATTTTTTTTTTTGTAAAGAAATTTATATACTTTAATAAATGTTCAAGTTTGAATATACATGCAGGTATTGGTGATTGATGGAAAAATGCAAAGCTCTGAAGTTGATGAATTCATTTACCATGAATGTTTGATCCACCCTGCTCTCTTATGTCACCCCAAGTAAGAATTTCAATAACATGCATATGTGCTACTCATCAATATAATTATCCTCCTATATATATATATATATATATTTTTAATCAGAGAATTAATTAATTAGCTGAGTTAAAATCTGCATGTTACAGCCCAAAGAGCATATTTATAATGGGAGGTGGAGAAGGCTCTGCTGCAAGGGAAGCTCTCAGGCACAAGTCATTAGACAAAGTTGTCATGTGTGATATTGATCAGGTACAACACCTTACGTTTCAAATATTTTCATAATATTACTTTCTCGTATTTCTTTCAAAACAAAAATATAAAGAGTAATTATTTATCGAAATTTGATATGATTTTTTTTTCGTAACACTATTTCTGAAAGACAGTCACCTGCAATAATAAGTTCAATTTGATGCAGGAAGTTGTTGATTTTTGCAAGACACACCTAACGGCAAACCACGAAGCATTTGGGAACACCAAACTTGATCTAGTGATCAATGATGCCAAGTAAGGGCAACCCAACTCCTAAAACATTATTCATTTTGTTACTCTTTTAAGTAGTTCCGTCTTAATTAAGTGTTGTTCATGTGCAAAATCGTATTAATGTGCACGGTTTTTATTCGTTTAATGTTTATTTTGATGAAGAGCTGAATTAGATGGGAGGAAGGAAAAGTTTGATATGATTGTGGGAGATTTGGCCGACCCTGTTGAAGGAGGACCATGTTACCAACTCTACACAGAATCTTTCTATAAAAACATTCTCAAGCCTAAGCTCACAGCCAATGGAATCTTTGTCACTCAGGTCTTTGCTCGAAACGTTTGCTAAACAACACAAGTCAATGACGCGAAAATAACAATTCAGTTTCTTTAATTCTAGATTGACTTGTATCGTTCTTCCAAATTTCTCAAGTATTCGTGTTTCCCGCAGGCTGGACCAGCAGGGGTATTCACCCATAAGGAGGTTTTTTCATCTATTCACAACACTATAAAACAAGTTTTCAAGTGTAAGTACTAAGTTCCTATTCATTTCTTACAACATTAATATCAAATACTTATTTAGTGATAAAACCAGAATGGACATGGATAAAGTAAAATGAAAAATTCAAGGTTTTGGAGGCTCTGGTGAAAAGTTACAGTTCGTTAAGCTTTTTGTTCGTCTAGGCCACATTATCACCACTGATTAGTGATTGTCGCTTTGCCTTGCTTCTTAAAATGACTAAAATATTTGATGTTGTTGATTCATTCAGACGTGCTTGCATACACTGCTCATGTTCCCTCTTTTGCTGATACTTGGGGATGGGTAATGGTAAGTAGCATCCAACCTTTCTTTTAAACGTTAGATGTTAATGACTACTCATTTATTGTTCGATTTTATGTAGGCGTCTGATCAGCCATTTTGCATTGATGTGATGAATTTGGATAAGAGAATTTCTGAAAGAATTGATGGAGAATTGCTATATCTAAATGGGGCATCCTTCGTTTCCTCCACAATCTTGAATAAGACTGTTGCTAAAACGTAAGTGTACCAAATTCTATTATCAATGCAACTGATACAGAGCACAATTGACGACCTAGTTTCAGTTTTGACAAGTTGTTAAGATGTAACAAAAGCGTTAATTTTGGGACTAAACTAAACTGTCATGTAACACTATTGGGAATCAAACTGCGTAGTTTGATGTCATTATCGAAAACCTTGAATTTTTCATTAATATCCGTTAGCATACTTATTCTCTATACCTTCGGTGGCTAACACAATGAGCTAATAATGTGTTCAGGTTGAAGAATGAAAGTCATGTCTATACTGAGGATGATGCAAGATTCATCCATGGACACGGCGTGGCATACCGCTTATGAATATGGAGAAATGATGGAGGAAGTGTTGTACAGGGTTTCTAGCTTTTGGCTTTAAGCGGCTGAAATGTTATCATTCTTGTAATGGCTAAAAGAATTGAGGCAATCCTCCATCAAGATTTCTGTCATATTTATCATACAATTTGTTGATTTGTGTGGATTCTAGCAAAAGATTGCCCTGAAATTGTGTTAGAATTTGAGCATCTTCTCTTTTTTTCTATAAGCAATACATAACATTAATTACCAAGTAATTTTATGTAGTTTCTCAACTATTCCATGGATCCATAAGGGAGGAAACAAAATTAAAAAGTTAATGATAATGCGGAATGTTTGTTCACTATTTCCTTGAAGTCGCCATTCGATGGTATTATATTGATCATAAAATATGTTGAATATAGGAGTATTATATTTTGATATAATTTTCATATACAAAAATTATACTAGCATTAGTAACATATTAAAAAAATATAGGCTAAATTTTATGTGGCCCCTTCCATTATTGAAACAGGGACCGAACTTCGTCAGATTGTCCCCTGAAGAAATTTTTAGATAAATTGGCCTCCAAACAATTCTTCAAGGTCTAATTACCCCCTAAATTTGCTCGGAATAGACTTTTAGCAAGGGTAAAACATGATTTTCACAAATAATAAAGTTTTGGGCTCAATTTTTAAATATATACAAAGTTGGACTTCCGTAACAATATTTATTATACCAATAAAAATAATACAAAAATAAATATAACGCCACAACAAGAGTATAATAAATATGGTTAAGGTTGTCTAATTTTTAGCTCAAAGTTTTATTTTGTGTGAAAGTCTTATTTTATCTCTGTTAAAATTCTATTTCGGTCAAATTTAGGGGGGCAACTAGACTTGAAAGAATTGCTCACCTTGGTGGGGGGAGGCAAATTGACCTAAAAAGTTATTTGGGGTCAACTACTCAAAAGTTTGGTCCCTCATTTAATCGGTTCTCAATAATTGAAGGACACATGAAATCTAGCAAAAAATATATGAACTCAAGAGTCAAGATGCTCAAAGTAATTAACTTGTTGGCGGACTTGGGCTTCCATAAAAAATTGAGTCCATAAAACTCGAAAGTCCAACCATGTCCTTCACCAATCACACAACCCTTCACAATGCAGGCAGTGAGGAATGTCCTTAGAAAAACACCACCACCTAGCTCCGCCTACTACGACGAATTGATCGACTTCGCCGGCCGGAATCGCGACTTCGGCAGCGTCCAACAACTCCTAGATGAGCGAGCCAAAAACGGCTGCTTCAACACAACCAACACCTTCAACTTCATCTCCACGGATCTCTCAGTTCTCGGTAACCTCTTGAAATGCCTGAACCAACTCGACGGAGGATTAGCTAGAAAAGGCTCCTACAACGCCCTCATAGCTCAGCTCTCGAAGCTTCACAAGACCCGCGAAGCCCTCCTTGTAGCGGACGAGATGGTCAAGAACGACTACGGTGCCAAAGCGACGTCCTTTCACCCTATACTCAACGCGGCCACGAGGAGGCGTGAGATGGGCGAAGCGTGGCGCGTATTGGACATCATGAGAGCGCGTGAAATCGCGCCTGATACAACGTCATATAACTACCTGTTGACTGCTTATTGCTTCATCGGGGACTTGGAATCCGCGAGCGAGGTGGTGAGGAAGATGAAGTTAGTCGGGTTACAGGAGGATTTGAGGACTTACGACGCACTCGTATTGGGCGCGTGTAGGTGGGGGAGATTGGAGGGTGCTTTGATGTTGCTGAGGAGGATGGTGGATGATGGAGAGATGCCCTTGTATGCGACGTATGCTCATGTTATCAATGCAATGTGTAGGGATGGGTTATATGCTCAAGGGGTGGAGCTAGTGAGGTCCTACGCTGGAAGGGATACTAAATTGGATGCTGAGAATTTTGCTGTGTTGGCTACAAGATTGCTCAAGTTGAGGAGATTTGATGAGGCTAAGGTTGTTGTTGAGGAGATGGAGAAAAGAAATATACCTATTAGTGATTCTTTGAAATCTGTTCTCGATAGACCATAGTTTGGATTGCAAAATTGAACCTTTTGCTGTTTTAGATTAGTGATGTGAAAGTAATGTTTGTATGAATAAAATGTGAAACCATCACACTAATGTCCTCACGGGTCGTTGCTCTCGAGTAGACACGAAAAGGAAAAAAAATTGCGGGATGAGTTTCACCTAATTCGAGACTAAAGCATGTCTCTTAACCATGTCCAATGATATCGAATAGTCTGCATACAACTTCAATCATACTAGTCCTCGGACTTGCTACCATTGTGGGGAAAATTGTTGCCAAATTCTGAAGCATAAGCAACATGTATGAACTGTCAAGTGCAACCCCCGCAAGTTGAGGCTAAGATGCTGCAACAATGTGCATACAGCAATCCATGGAGTACGTAAAACTCATCTCAATTTTATCCTAGGCATACACCTATTAACCTCCATCAATGGTTGCCAAATCTTCAAGCAAAGAAAACAGACGCACACATGATGAAAAACACACCAAAGTGAACTCAACACGCGCGCTTTACCCATATGAATACGGTTTAGACCCGTTTACCCTACGGAGGTACAACCACCAATACACACTGTACAAAGCCATAGCAATGCTTGACCATGAAAGCCTTCTGTTAGAGAAGCTCATTCCAATCTTTGATTGTATAGTAAGTAGGTGGTAGTTTATGTTTTTTGGTCAATTAAATGGCTTACCTACCACACTTGTTCGAATTAAATTTTTATAAAAGGAAAATGCCTCTATTAATTATTGATGAAGACGGTAATAATTTATTAGTAATGGACAAGATGATAAGGGATGGAGACACCCAACATTATTGTTTTTGTTTCGTGTTTTATTGATCCTCTAACAACCGGTCCAATTTAGGGAGTTAGGAGCCGAAAGAAAGAAGATTATACTTATAAATAAAATATTGTTTTTGTATTTTTTAAGTAGGTAGTGATAGAGACACCACACCAATAGTCCACTACTATAATCTATAATATGATATTATCTCAGTTAACAGAAAATTTGTTATCTACAATGGCTAGGAAAAGTGAAGTGGTTGTGCTAAGCGCATTTTGCATTGCCTTTTTTTCATGCTTTTTGTTAACACAATCAGCTCCAGAGGCTGCTTTGGTTACTCATCTCCCTGGCTTCAATGGCACCTTCCCATCCAAACACTATGCTGGGTATTTTCAACTTCACTTTTCCGTTGACTTCGGAAATATATTCGTTCACATAATTCTATTTTTATGAGTAGATTCTTACCATTATGTTGGAACACCATATACTTATATAATCACAATTTGAATTGGTTATGTAGGTATGTGACTCTGGATGAGAAACATGACAACAAACTGTACTATTATTTTGTTGTTTCTGAAAGAAGTCCTTCAAAGGATCCTGTGGTTTTGTGGCTCAACGGGGGACCGGGTTGCTCGAGCTTTGATGGATTCATATATGAACATGGTATTATATTTCTTTATCTTTTGTTGATTTCAAGAGCTACCTTTTTTTCGATGTAAGAACGTATTTGGACAGTTGGAAATTTCGAGTATATCCTATATATTTACAATGCAGATTATATATATGTGAAATTTTATCCATCCAGACAGAAACAATTGGAAATTGGATCTTGATTTACTGTTCCACTAATTACGTACTTGTCCATAGCAAGGTTGTGCCTGATTGAGTTGCAATCATCTCATTGAGTAGGGGTCGTAGTGTATATTGTTTGTTAGTTCTTGTTTTTTCAAACTGTACAAGAATCACACTTTTGTGTTTGTTCATCACTAGCTGAGATATCTGGTCATTGTGCAGGTCCTTTCAACTTTGAGAAGGGCAAGACCCCAAATACCATGCCAACCCTGCATCTTAATCCATATAGCTGGACAAAGGTAATCTCTATGTCTGTAGATTGGGATCACTACCATGTAGTATAATATTGTTATCATTGTCGAGGGATGAAGATAGATTTTAGCGGCATATATGTAATATATTTCTCATCTCAGGTTTCCAATATCATATATTTGGACTCTCCTAGTGGTGTTGGATTTTCTTACTCAAAAAACAGTTCTGACTATATAACAGGCGACATAAAGACTGCATCTGATTCACATGCATTTCTTCTCAAGGTATCTACTCATTTTGTTTGGAAATCTTTGTAGCTCTATAAATAGTAATCCTTTTCGACTAACACATCCGTGTTTTGCTAGTGGTTTGAGCTTTACCCGGAATTTGTCTCGAACCCATTCTATATAACAGGCGAATCATATGCTGGAATATATGTGCCAACTCTGGCGAACGAAGTAGTAAAGGGTAAGTTCTAGATATATATCTTATTTTGCATTTCAGTTTCAAAATTTCACTGAATTTTATATATACGTCTGATTGTCTTCTAGGTCTTGATGCTGGTCTTAAGCCAATCCTGAATTTAAAGGTATAAAATCTTAAAAGCAATTGTTGGTCGAGGTTGAACAATTCTAACTCATTGCTAACAGGGCTACATCGTCGGAAATGGCGTGACAGATGAAGAGTTTGATGGAAATGCTCTTGTCCCGTTTGTACATGGGATGGGTCTTATTTCAGATGATCTATATACAGTATGTTCTCATTTTAATTATTCTTGCCTATGATTTGAACTTAAGATATTACTGCACCCTTCGCATAATATATGGAACAAAGGAACATGGTAATCACAACTTTCAAACCTAAGGGGATCTAGTTGGACCAGGGTCATCTCAGTGTATTGTGTAATCCTGTTACATAATATGTAAACTCCCCCTTCCATTTTTTACCGTCTTTCATGTTATCTCCTTATAGCGAGGTGGGCAGTTGATTATTAATTTTTTGGTTCTACCAGTTCAAGTCCCTTACAAATTTTTTTTATATGAGGTGTTTCAGCCTATGTATGCTGAAACAATCAGTTAGGTACTGCTGAAACATTGTATTTATTCAGAAATATTTCTTAATAATGCAGGAAGTTATTTCTGAATGCAATGGAAACTACTACAATCCAACAAGCGAAAATTGTGAAACCAAGCTTGACAAAGTTGATCAAGTGAGTTACTATTTCTGTTATACGACCAAACGATATCCAAATAAAGTAACTTTTTTACTTTTGGCAGTTAGTAATCATAAACTTTTATCTTAATTTAGGTCATTCGTGGTCTCAACATATATGACATTCTTGAACCATGCTACCACAGCACTAATCCGATTAAGATGGAAACTGGTGACATAAAGTTGGCACCGAGCTTTAGAAAATTAGGTGAGACGGAAAGGCCCATGCCTGTCAGGAAAAGAATGTTTGGTCGTGCATGGCCTCTTAGAGCCCCTGTTAGGGATGGCATCGTCCCAACTTGGCCAGAGCTTCTCACTAGTGAAAGTGTCCCTTGCACAGTAAGTCAAACAATTGGTTGGCTCCTTAAGTTGTTATGGCCTATTGTGGAGTTGTATTTATATCATAGATTTTCTTCACTATTAAAGCCACTTATTAAATTTTTCTGGGCATATCATGCTTTATTTCCCAATTATATTCTCATTTGACCCTTTTCACTTTTATAAGAACGTCCCTCGGACATGTTTTGTTGTTCTTTCTAATCTTTTTGCAGGATTATATGCTATTAGTTTCTTTAGTGATTGAAGTATGCCTTGTCAATGCTATTAATATAACTGTTTAGTATTATTCTTGTAACTACTACTTTTAAGGCATTGTCAATGTTGTCAATAACAAAGTAGAAATATACAGGATGATGAAGTTGCAGATATTTGGCTCAACAATGAAGAGGTTAGGATTGCTATACACGCAGATAAGGTAATCGTCTGTACATTCTTTAATATGGTACTCGGCATCAACTTCTTCGGGCTTTGTTGACCTTCGGCTACTTCTTTACAGATAACTGTTTCAGGTCCTTGGGTTTTATGCACAAGCAGGATTAAATTTAGACATGATGCTGGAAGCATGATTAAGTATCACAAGAATCTTACATCCCGTGGATACCGAGCTCTCATATTCAGGTTCGATTAATGTAGTTCGAAGCGATAAAGTAGGTTGTTAAATAGATACAAACTATCTAGTGCTCTATCTAATACAAAGAAAGAATAAACATAATATGGAAACTATAACTGAATAGAATAACTTCTACAATGGAACTATATAATTATAATTATAAAGTATACATATCTCTAATTTGATAATCTACTATAATTTACACCCCACCCCCTCAAGTTTGTGCACAGATATCAAATATGCCTAACTTGTTCACAAGACAATTAAATGTATGTTTAAACAAGCCCTTAGTCGAGATATCTTCAATGTGATCTTCAAATTTGTTGAAGGGGATGCAAATAACTCCCGACTTAAAGTCCTTTATGAAATGCCTATCAACCTCTACATATATGGTTTTATCATGTTGGACAGGATTGTGTGCAATATTTATTGTCACACAACTATTTCCTAGGTAAATTAGTTTCCATTTTCAGTTATTTGAGTACTCGTTTAATCCATAATACCCCATTAGCCATTGCATTATAGTATGCCTCTGCAGTCTACATTGCTCAGAGTTACCACATTTTGTTTTTTTATTTCGCTAAGTTACCGAGTTTCCTCACACATGTCTAATATCCAAAAGTTAAACTTCTATCTGTCGTAAAACCATCCCAATAAGCATGTGTAAAGGCTGATACACTTCTGGCTTCCCTTTCCTAAGTAAGAGACCTTGGCCTAGACATATCTTAAAATCCTGTAAGCTTCTTCGAGATGCCCTTCAGACAGTTTAGTTGATGCGTCAATTAGACCATCTAGCGGATGCATCAATTAGAACAATGAAATACTGAAAAGGTCCCCTGAGAGTGGATAGGTCCACATATATCTACATGCATTTTCATTTTTGCAGTTTTAGAAAGTGTTATTCATGATTAGTGTTACAATGTTATTGAATATTAGTTAATCTAAAAGTTGACTATATGTTACATCATTCTATACTTTTTCATATTTTGAGGAATCGAAAAATTTATAGTATCTTGCTATTGGATATATAATGAAATAAATAAATGACTCATTATACTACCTAAGTTTCTTATTGATTTTGAAGTGGTAGATAGTCTTTGTACTTCATCTTACTGATCTTAGTTCAATTTGGAAAGAGCCTCCATGTTATCCATCACATAGATAACCCCGTGTATAAGTCGATCAGTCTTCCCCACTTAAGTTGTAGCTTCTTTAGTGGCACTGGGACATGTATATCGTTGGGTAACCTTAACGAATCGCTGCTTAAGGAAGTTAATCTGGTTATCTCTAGTGATCTTAATGCTCTGTTTTAGTTCAACAAATACATTCCAAAAGATTTTTTATCGATTTTTTTTAAATCCCCTTTTCCCTTTACAATATTTCCCTTCTAATTTGAGCTCTCCAGAAAGGGACGAAGCTACGAAGAACTAAACAGACCCTCGACGTTTATTTCTTGCAGTGGTGATCATGATATGTGTGTTCCATTTACTGGGAGTGAAGCATGGACAAAGTCAATGGGATATAAGACTGTTGATGAGTGGAGATCGTGGTTTGTCGGTGGACAAATTGCTGGGTTTGTTACTCATCCTTATTTTTACCATACAAGCAGTTTCATGATTATACACATTTGAAACACTTCATCATTGTACTGTGCATATTTTGTTCATTGCTTTTTTTTTTAATAAGTATTGCTCTAAAACTTAATCTAACTTCGATTTCTTGAGGAAAAAATCCCATCATTTCACCATTCTTATAGAATCCGTAGTATAGTTGAGAATGTCAGTTATCAACTAGTCTTTCGTTTCCATCTGACAGTGTACTTTTATTGTCAGGTATACACAAGGATATGAAAACAATCTCACCTTCCTCACCATCAAGGTATATGATATGAACAACCTTGCCTTTCTCCTTAAAGTTTTATTGCTAACTATTCTCCTGCTCCTGTTCGACCTCGTTTAACTTAACCATCTTCTCGATGCAGGGGGCTGGGCATACTGTTCCAGAGTATAAACCGCGAGAAGCTTTAGAGTTCTATACGCGTTGGCTGGAGGGGAAGAAGATCTAAACTGTTGTGCAGTAATCTTTATTGACATATATTGAACTATAGGAAGAATGAAAACTGAATATTAAGTTATTTACAAGGTGTGGAAATGGTCATATGCACCTTTGACAACCATATAAAGTTATTTATCTCAAAAGTTACTTTTCATAGATTAATTACGCGGCTAATGATGGACCATAATGTTTCAAACCGTTCATCGATCGAGCATACATATTTTAAATGATTCGTTTGATCACAATGCTTTTCAAAAAGTATCTCCGTTAGTACTTCTGTTATAACGATTGGTAACATTGATATTTTGTGCTCTGTGGTTGCCATGCGACAAGTTCATAGGCCAAATAGTAACTTTAAGCATAAATTTCAGAAAAAAAAATGAAAAAACAATAATTAAAAAATTTAATTTAATTTATCTTTTGAAAAAATATGAGAATTAAAAAATAAATTATGAGACTCACAATTTGTAATCTCTTATCCAATCTGTTGAGGAATCTGGCAGATATGGTCAATCAATTATTTAAACATGATATTTAAGGAGGGTAAAATAGTTTTTTGCCGAATCAAAATGCGAATTGTTGTTACACTAATATTTAGGTGTCAACTTTCATTGGTCATTAACTTCATCTCTCCCCAACAATAACTAAATTTCTAGAATTATGTTATTTAAATTTATCTTCAAATAAAAAATGGTAAAAACAAACGGAATAACGGAATAATTTTTTGTCTATGTAGTGAAGATACAATACTATAGAAAAACAGTAAAGACATCTTCCTATCTCAAAGAAGATGTGTAATGGACTTGCTTAAGGAAACTGGAAATGGTGCGAAGCCTTGTAGCGTTCCAATGGCTCCCAACGTTCATCTTGCCCATGATGGTGAAGTATTCGATATCCTGAAAGGTATCGAAGGTGACTTGGGAGGCTGAATTAACTTAGAGTAACTCAATTGGATATAACATTTGTTGTAAGGTAGAACATTTGCTGTTAGTAAGATTAGTTAAGAGGAGGAAATTTGGTTTCATCGGAGAGTAAGAAGCAAAATGTCGACATGTGAGATTATGCCAGCTAAATTATGATGCGATAATCAGGCTGCTTTTCATATAGCTTCGAATTATGAGTTCTATGAGCAAACTAAACACATTGAGGCGAATGCAATTTTGTTCCTTGATAAAGTGAGATAGGGTGATTGGTCAAGTGGGAGATTTATTTACGAAGGCATGATTAACATCTATGAATCTATGAATCTATGATCCATCTTGAGGTGGAGTGTTAGGATATTGAGAAGATATGGTCACTAGTTTCTTTCCTTTTTCATAAAGGGTTACATATATACAAACATAGGGCTGCCTCGTCTTCTAAAGGGTTACATATATATAAATATAGGGCTGCCTCATTAGAGAACAACATACAAATAGAATGCAAAGGTACGCTGCTTTACACATCTAAATCACATGGAACAGACTCATTCTTGTCCATCATTTCCTGCTTCGGGGGATAGATCGCGAGAGTTCATGGAAGTGATGGTAGCACTATCTGATGCATCAGTAACATTCATGTTTCCCTCTTTCACATCTTCAGTAAACGCATCTATGGTTCCAGATTGTTCCCCAGGATTGATAAAAGCAATGCCAGCACCTGCAGGATAACGTTTCTATAGTCAGAAAACATGAATCATTTCTTTTAACAGTCGATCAAAAAAGGTTTACCTAGGGCCAACTCTGATTTATCATTCACTGAAATATTGCCTTCCAATTCGCCAATCACATTACTACCGTCGCCATCACATTTTTCATCTGCTATATCAAGAATACCTGTTTCCCCATCTTCCTTTATTCCTTCATTAGTGCAAGAGTTACTTGGTAACAAGTTTGTAATTGGTGCAACCGAAACCAATACCGAAGTTCTCATATCTTCCACACTAGCTCTATCATTGTTTACTGCTTCTACAGATATATCCCCAGAACTAATGGAATTGACGCCAGCACCTGCAGCGAAGTTACTGTGGAGTTAATACACTGTAAACATGAAGAAAGGATCACAATCTGGAACTTCATCCCATATTCCTATTTCTCTGAACAGAGGGTCCAACAACAGTTACCTGGCAACAGACCTTTCATTTCCCCACTCTCATTACTTGCTTCTACATGTTCTGGTAATCTTGGAAGAGTTTCAGAACTACTTGATGAGGTGTTCGAAATTGGTGCAACCAGTGCCGAAACTGAGCTCGTCTCTTCCCCTTTCTTATCTTCCTTGCAAGCTTGGCCACTATCACCTGCTTCCATAAATAGATCCCATAATGAACGGAAGCAATAACAGCACCAGCAGGCTCAGTTTTGTAGTTAATTAAGAATGAAAGAACCACCAAGATAGACTTCAACGAAAATTCTTTACAGACGGAATAGAAGTGTTACCTGGGGATAAAGCTGAGGATGTACCATTTAGCAAAATATTTGGCACTGGACCTTCCATTGCTTCAAAGACATTACTAACTTGGGCATCACATCCGCTGCCATCTGCTTCATTACGGCTTGGAAGAGTTTCAGCATTAGCTGCTGACAAGTCCACAGTAGTTCCAACCGGAGCACATACTGAGCTTCTCTCTTCCTGTTGCACATTTGCCTCACTAGGTCCTCCAGTGTTCGGTGAATCTCCAGACAGATCATCATTGTTGATGGAAGTTAATCCAGTACCTGAGCAGCAGTTTCTGAGTTAATAAACATGAGTAAAGAAATCTTTATCACAAAATTCATCCCATATCTCTGAACAGACAAAATGGAAAAAGTTTACATGGTTCCAAAGCAGGTGACTGATCATTCACTGAAGTATTTGGTACCATGCATTCAGTTTCTCCAGCCTCATTTTTAACTTGGCCATCACATATGTCATTTACTTTATCGAGGTTACCAGTATCCTCATCTTGACATAGTCCTGCAGGAGTTTCAGAGTTTGTGGGTGATAACTTCGAAATTTGTTGAAAACGAGCACATACTGAACTTTCTTCTTCCATCTTCAATTCTTCCTCTTCAACTCCTCTAGCATTTCGTGGTTCCCCAGATTGATAAACAGAACTGACGGGAGCGATGCCAACACCTGCAGGAGCAATTCCTGAAGTTTGAAAACATGAAGTAAAGATCCAATCACAAAATTCATCTTATGTATGTTATAACACACAGACTGAAAAGTTTACCTGAGGCCAAAGCTGATGAAGTATCATTTACTGAAATATTTGTCACCTGACCTATGATTTCTCCACTACCATTACTAAATTGGTCAGCACAATAACCATCTGCTTTATCAAGATTGTTTGTTTCTACACCCTCTGATAATCCAGAAAGAGTTTCAGTACTGGTTGGTGACAAATGTCGTCTATGAATATCACCACTTGAAATGTCATCCACACCTAATGATTTAAATGTTGAAAAAAATAAGTTATAAGTTGCCACCTTGAGAGCCAAAGAGCAAATCTCTGTTATACAAGCACATCAAAATAGAAATAAAGGGCATGGAAAGGAGAAGAACCTTTCTTCTCTTCCACTGATTGATGCTTAGAGTTGTCCAAGTCACCATCAATAGACATGGATTCCGAATGTGGTAAACTTGCAACAGCACTAGGAACCATTGAAGCTGAAGTTTCATCAACTGAGGAAACTTTAGTCTGACATGCATGATTTTCCACATCAACACCCTCTTGACATTCCAATGTTGCATTGTTCACTTTACAAAGAGAGAGTGTGATGTCATCATTTTGTCTCCCAGTTCCACTATTACTTGCTTCATCAATAACCTTTTCTACCGGAACAGTTAATATAAATTTTGCTTCAGAGGTACAAGAATCATCCAACACTTGGTCATTACCGTCATTGGCATCTTTGCTGCAGGTTTTAGTAATTAGTACGTTACCCATTAATCCAGCATCTTCACCATCTTCCGTACTAGATCGAGTTTCACATGTATCACTTGCAGACATTCCTACTTGAACTGCTGCCTCCATATCAACCTTACCCTGGATAATTTTATGAGGACATGTCTTCATTGAAGCTTCTGTGATGACAATGGGTTTCGCTTCATCTATTTCTGATGTATGCCCTTTTACATCAACCTCACAGATCAGGCTTGTATGTAAATCAGCTGAAACTAAAATAGTCCCTACCTGCGCTGAACTTGCGGTCTGTGAAGTGTCCACCCCATCCTCATCTCTAGGCTCACTGTTTCCACTTTTAAATGCACTCATGTCGACTGCAGTCTCAGATGATACAGCGGGATCAATTTCAACACATAAATTAGGGCTCCTTAAGACCTCATTCGAACGCGAAAAAGGAACATCACAGGAATCGGTTAGATCATTGTTTGGAGATAGATCATTTCTAACATCAACTGAAGTAAACCCTCCACTTCGCAACTTAGTACAATTAGCAACAGCAGTAGAACTAGGATCAACTGCAGGAGTGGAAATACAGAGAGATATCTCTGGCTGTCCATCATGCGTCTCCTGCCGACTCTCACCAACATTTTTCCCAATGACAGGACTATCTGATGCATCGGTAACAATCATGTTCCTCTCTTTCACATCTTCAGTAAAGGCATCTATAGTTCCGGATAGTTCCCCAGGATTGATAAAAGCAATGCCAGCACCTGCATGATGCCATTTCTATATTTAGTCAACATGGATCATTTCTCTCAACAATCGATCAAAAAAGGTTTACCTGGGGCCAACTCTGAAATATTGCCTTCCAATTCTCCACTCACAATACTACCTTGGCCATCACATTTTTCACCTGCTATATCAAGAATCCCTGTTTCCTCATCTTCCTCTATTCCTTCATTAGTGCAAGAGTTACTTGGTAACAATTTTGTAATTGGTGCAACCGAAACCACTACCGAACTTCTCGTATCTTCCACACTAGCTCTAACATTGTTTACTGCTTCTACGGATATATCCCCAGAACTAATGGCATTGATGCCAGCACCTGCAGCAACGTTATTGTGGAGTTAATACACTGTAAACATGAAGAAGGATCACAATCTGGAACTTCATCCCATATTCCCATTTCTCTGAACAGAGGGTCCAACAACAGTTACCTGGCAACAGACCTTCCATTTCTCCACTCTCATTACTGAGCTTTCCATCAGCTCTGCCATCATTATCAAGACTACTTGCTTCTACATGTTCTGGTAATCTTGGAAGAGTTTCAGCACTACTTGATGAGGTGTTCGAAATTGGTGCAACCAGTGCCGAAACTGAGCTTGTCTCTTCCCCTTTCGTATCTTCCTTGCAAGCTTGACCACTATCACCTGCTTCCATAAATAGATCCCATAATGAACGGAAGCAATAACAGCACCAGCAGGCTCAGTTTTGTAGTTAATTAAGAATGAAAGAACCACCAAGATAGACTTCAACGAAAATTCTTTACAGACGGAATAGAAGTGTTACAGGGGGATAAAGCTGAGGATGTACCATTTAGCAAAATATTTGGCACTGGACCTTCCATTGCTTCAAAGACATTACTAACTTGGGCATCACATCCGCTGCCATCTGCTTCATTACGGCTTGGAAGAGTTTCAGCATTAGCTGCTGACAAGTCCACAGTAGTTCCAACCGGAGCACATACTGAGCTTCTCTCTTCCTGTTGCAATTTTGCCTCACTAGGTCCTCCAGTGTTTGGTGAATCTCCAGACAGATCATCATTGTTGATGGAAGTGAATCCAGTACCTGAGCAGCAGTTTCCGAGTTAATAAACATGAGTAAAGAGATCTTTATCACGAAATTCATCCCATATCTCTGAACAGACAAAATGGAAAAAGTTTACATGGTTCCAAAGTCGGTGACTGACCATTCACTGAAGTACTTGGTACCATGCATTCAGCTATTCCAGCCTCATTTTTAACTTGGCCATCACATATGTCATTTACTTTATCGAGGTTACCAGTATCCTCATCTAGACGTAGCCTTGGAGGAGTTTCCGAGTTTGTTGATGATAACATTGAAATTTGTTCAGAACGAGCACATACTGAGTTTTCTTCTTCCTTCTTCAATTCTTCCTCTCTAGCTTCTTCAGCATTTCGTGGCCGCCCAGATTGATCAACAGAACTGATGGGAGCGATGCCAGCACCTGCAGGAGCAGTTCCTGAAGTTAGAAAACATGAAGTAAAGATCCAGTCACAAAATTCATCTTATTGATGTTATAAGACACAGACTGGAAAACTTTACCTGACGCTAAAGCTGATGAAGTATCATTTATTGAAGTATTTGGCACCTGACATTCGATTTCTCCAATAATATTACTAAATTGGCCAGCACAACAACCATCTGCTTTATCAAGATTATTTGTTTCTACAGCCTCCTCTAATCCAGAAAGAGTTCCAGTGTTGGCTGGTGACAAATGTTGTCTATGAATATCACCACTTGAAGTGTCATCCCCACCTAATGATTTAAATGTTGAAAAAATAAGTTAGAAGTTGCAACCTTGAGAGCCAAAGAGCAAGTCTCTATAATACAAGCACATCAAAATAGAAATAAAGGGCATGGCCTGGAGAAGAACCTTTCTTCTCTTCCACTGATTGATGCTTAGAGTTGTCCAAGTCACCAACGATAGACATGGATTCCGAATGTGGTAAACTTGCAACAGCACTAGGAACCATTGAAGATGAAGTTTCATCAATTGAGGAAACTTTAGTCTGACATGCATGTTTTTCCACATCAACACCATCTTGACAATCCAATGTTGCATTGTTCACTTTACGTAGAGAGAGTGTGATGCTATCATTTTGTGTCCCAGTTCCACTATCATTTGTTTCATTAATAACCTTTTCTACTGGAACAGTTAAAACAAATTTTGGTTCAGAGGTACAGCAATCATCCAAGACTTGATCATTACCATCATTGGCATCTTCGCTGCAGGTTTTAGTAATTAGTACGTTACCCATTAATCCAGCATCTTCACCATCTTCCTTACTAGATCGAGTTTCACATGTATCACTTGCAGACATTCCTACTTGGACTGTGGCCTCCATATCAACCTTACCCTGGATAATTTTATCAGGACATATCTTCAATGAAGCTCCTGAGATGACAATGGGTTTCGCTTCATCTATTTCTGATGTATGAACTTTTGCATCAACCTCAGTGATTTGGCTTGTATGTAAATCAGCTGAAACTAAAATAGTCCCTTCCTGCGCTGAACTTGCAGTCTGTGAAGTGTGCTCCCCATCCTCATCTCTAGGCCCACTTTGAAGGTTTCCACTTTTAAATCCACTCAAGTCGACTGCAGTCTCAGATGATACAGCAGGATCAATCTCACCACATAAGTTTGGGCTCCTGACCTCATTCGAACTCGTCAGTGGAACAGCACAGGAATCAGTTAAATCATTGCTTGGAGATGGATCATTTCTTACATCAACTGCAGTGTGCTCCCCATCCTCATCTCTAGGCTCACTTTGAAGGTTTCCACTTTTAAATCCACTCGAGTCGACTGCAATCTCAGATGATACAGCAGGATCAATCTCACCACATAAGTTTGGGCTCCTTACGACCTCATTCGAACTCGACAGAGGAACAGCACAGGAATCAGTTAGATCATTGCTTGGAGATGGATCATTTCTTACATCAACTGCAGTGTGCTCCCCATCCTCACCTCGAGGCTCACTTTGAAGGTTTCCACTTTTAAATCCACTCAAGTCGACTGCAGTCTCAGATGATACCGCAGGATCAATCTCACCACATAAGTTTGGGCTCCTTAAGACCTCATTCGGACTCGACAGAGGAACAGCACAGGAATCAGTTACATCATTGCTTGGAGATGGATCATTTCTTACATCAACTGCAGTGTGCTCCCCATCCTCATCTCTAGGCTCACTTTGAAGGTTTCCACTTTTAAATCCACTCGAGTCGACTGCAGTTTCAGATGATACAGCAGGATCAATGTCACCACATAAGTTTGGGCTCCTTAAGACCTCATTCGAACTCGACAGAGGAACAGCACAGGAATCAGTTAGATCATTGCTTGGAGATGGATCATTTCTTACATCAACTGCAGTGTGCTCCCCATCCTCATCTCTAGGCTCACTTTGAAGGTTTTCACTTTTAAATCCACTCAAGTCGACTGCAGTCACAGATGATACAGCAGGATCAATCTCACCACATAAGTTTGGGCTCCTTAAGACCTCATTCGAACGCGAAACAGGAACATCACAGGAATCGGTTAGATCATTGCTTGGAGATGGATCATTTCTTACATCAACTGAAGACAACCCTCCACTTCGCAACTTAGTATGATCGGCAACAACAGTAGAACCACGACTAACTGCAGGAGTGGCAACACAGAGAGATATATCTGGCTGGCCATCATGCGTCTCCTGCTGACTCTCACCAACATGTTTCCCACTGACAGGATCGGATTTATTCTGAGATGCAGCCAATCCAAGAATAGGTATAAGATTCTGAGGTTCTTTATCCAGATTAAGTCTTGCAGAGGCCTTCATAGCAGAAGATAACCGAGTTCGCTTCGGAGGATGCTCAATTGAATTTGGATCCTCAGCCGACTCAGACACCCCGATTGCCCTGCGGCTTACTCTCTCACCCACCACCTGAAGCTTGTGCCCTCGACCTCTACCTCGTCTTTGTTCAGACTGTGAAGGAATCACTTGAGAATCAGGAATAGCAGAGACTGATGAGTCCAACTCAAGAGCTGGGATACTTTTGACAACAGAGTGTTGAGGGCCTAGGGCCACAAGTGTAGAGACATCTGAGATGCGCTGCGATCCCTCAACCATGCTCCCTGAAACAGTAGATGTCTCAACGGTAGTGACAGATGGAATAACGTTACGTCCTTTGTCACCTCCACCCTGGCTAGCAGACACAATGGATCCCTCACCTCCTACCAGCGCCCTGCGGCCTCTGCCTCTACCTCGCTTTGGTTCAGGTGGCGAAGGAATGACGGGTACGTCAGCAACAACAGAGGGTGTTGATGAGGCCAACTCGGATGCTGAAATGCTTTTAATAACAGGGTACTCTTTGCTGGCACTCACATTCAAAGGTCTAGCAGGAAGAGATTCATCAGCGTGAGGCACAAATGCGGGGACTTCTAAATGGTTCTGCAATCCCACATCAATCTTCCCAATTACAGCTGAGGACTGAACAGGTATAGGTGGCACAACAGCAATTTTCTTGTCATTCCCACTTGTTAAATGAGAAGAGTCAGAGGTAATGGATCCGTCACCTCGACCGTGAGGCTTGCGTCCTCGACCTCTACCTCGTTTGGGTTCAGACTGTGAAGGAGTGAAACGCAAATCAGTACTAGTCGTAGGCGCTGATGAGGCCAACGGAGTACCAGGAATACTCGCAACAGAAGGTTTGTTTGTACTAGCAGCCGTCGTAACAGGGACAGTAGTAAGAGATTCAGGTACAGGAGCCACTATTGCAGAGACATTAGATTGGCTTTGTGATCCGACATTCACATTCCCAATCACAGACAACGGCTGAACCACAGAATTAGGTGGTTTGACATTATGTGTCATATCAGTTCCACCTGCGGAGGCAGAACAAGCATCGAATGCAACAGATCCCTCACTGCCAACTAGAGCTTTGCGTCCTCGACCCCTACCCCTACCTCGGCCTCTACCTCCCCCTCTACCTCTACCTGGAGTTGATTCAGACTTTGCAGCAATGTGTTGGAAACCAGGTATAAGAGGAGGTGTTGATGAAGGGAACTTGCGATTTTTAAGAGGATATTCATTATTAGCACTAATGTTAGCAGGGCCCAAAGAATGAGATTCAACGCCTGAGACCACTGAAGCAGATACATCTGTTAGATGTTGTGACCTCACCGTATCTACCGTGGCAGTTAAAGGAGATACTTGACTAACAAGAACAGGGGTGATGACATTTTGTCCCTCGACAGCTCCATCTGACTCGGCAGGACAAGAACCACGGGCAACCGAGGAACTGGGAATAATCTCAATTCCCTTTGTTTCAGGTTTCTCACTTTCAGAAGGCTCTCTAGTAAGTGGAAATGCAGTAGAGCTGTTCATGCGGCCTTCACAAAGAGACTCAGGGCCTGGAGACACCAATGAAGAAATATCTGAAGGGTGCTGTGGTCCACATTCAACCTCCGAAATAGCAGACTCTTTAACTGGAATGGCATTCTGTTCAGTGACAGCTACAGCTGTGTTGGCAAAACAAATTTCAGATGCAATGGTTAAACAAGTTGTTGATACACTTTGCTTCACTGTTTTCACTTCTAAAGGCGTTCTAGTCCCTGCAACATCTTGTGGAACCAGACTTTGCTTTTTACCTCTGCCCTTGTGTGCATCTCCAGTTATTCCACCATGTTCTCCGCTTTGCACAACAGGTGCAGAATAAGGAGTAGACTGATAGACAGAAGTTAGCAATGGATTGGAGCTAGGCAAGCGATCAGATCCATGACTGGCAGAACAGCTGGAGGCATTTTCTACACTTGATCCTGACTCTATTTTACAAGTTACAGAAGGTGTTACCAGAGCAGATGAAACAGAGGATATTGGGGCAGACACAGTCACAGTCCTCCTTGGCCTTCCTCTACCACGTTTAGGTGGAGGTATTACTTCCTTCTTCTCTTGCAGAGTTGGATTTATAGTAGGTTGTGGGTGCGACTGCAGCAGCGGGCGGTCTTCACCAGTTTCAACCACTGATCCAGTTGCAATTGAGGGAAGCTTCTTCTCCATGGTTTCTTCCTTGATAATAGGAGACCCAGGAGGTTCATCATGGCACAATCTCTCAAATTCATCTTCATTCCATTGCTCTTCATACGAACGTACCTAATTGAAAATAGATTGACATATTAAATCTACAACAAATTCAGGGTTTGGAGAAAATGTGGATTTTGATGCTCTATAAACTCAAATATATAGAAACACGCTCCCTTCATCTTTTTGTTTTTGAATGTGTAGAGAACCTTCTTGTTTCTTTTAATAATTTATCTCCTATTGTTATTTTATTTTTGTTGGTGAACCATTGGCATATATCACTAAAACAGAACTAACCTCTCTTGCTCTTTTTCCCCTTCCATAATGTTGTGTGTCCAGGCCTCCAAGATATTCACCTTTCCGTTTCCCTCCTGAAGTAGATGAAA
This sequence comes from Echium plantagineum, assembly GCA_003412495.2. Lineage (NCBI taxonomy): Eukaryota > Viridiplantae > Streptophyta > Magnoliopsida > Boraginales > Boraginaceae > Echium > Echium plantagineum. Next base: position 99,072 of record QFAX02000350.1, read on the forward strand.
TCCCTGAATGTGCTGCTTCAATTATCTTCATTGCTTCACAGAATGATATCAGGTCATTGTCAGTTACAAGCCGAGGAGGCAATGAAACTGTTGGTTCGTAACCTTCTGAACCGGTCCCTGGATTTAATTGCTTCCATGTTGCCTGCAAGGTTGTACTTCATTGGTAACAAGAATGCACCACATATTTGGGAGTAATTCAGGTAACAGAAAACTATAACTAAAGGAGACAAGCGGAGAAAGTAAGTACCAATTCTTCTTCTTGGCGTTGCTTGTCAACTGATTCAAATATATCAATCTCTGATATGCTATAAAGGAAAATACCAAAGATACAAATTAAGGGCACATTATCTTAAGAACAATATATGTTCAGTTATAATGCAGAAAAGATCTACCTGCGTGCTATACGATCATTTAGAGCATCATCATCCAACACAGGTGCATCTTCTTCTTTCTTGCTCTCTCTTAGGAGGGACTCCAGGTATTCTCTTCGATCTTCCGCACTAAATTTTAGCAACAGATTTCATGCATAAAATATAACAGTTTATCGTCACTGAGAAATCCCTACTTATTCAAGCTATTCTCACTAACCTTGTGTTGTTGTCAAAAAACCCAGCTGTAATGCTCTGGTTAGCAACTCCAAGTTTGTGCTCAGCAGCAGCTCTTACTTGCTCCTCCACTGATTGCACCTTGTATACAATAAGTTCAATCAGATAAATCATAGATTCAATTAAGAAGCATCAATATTCTGTCACTTGAAGCATAGATTGCTGGAGTTTCACACTATATGAGAAGTACAAATAGAGAATGCTCAACAAACTAGTGATAATCGCTCTGGTAGTAATTTGACTATGACCCAAAGAGTATACACCACCAGAATCTGATCCAATTAAGATATTCGAAGGGTAGAAATAAAAGAAGACTTTCCATAGTAGGAAAGGAGATAGATGAGTGTCACAGGTGCACCTAAGGTCTCCATATACTACGATGATTGCCATTCTGAAAAAACTTATAACTATAAGGCAAGGGAGATACATCTAGTGCAGGAATTTGTAGTAGTTACTCCAAGAATAATATAACAACTACCGTTTCCAACCGGAGAACAAGGACATCTTTCTTTTGCCCAATCCTGTGGGCCCTAGCCTGAGCTTGAAGATCAACCTGAAAAGCAATTACAAGAAGGAACATGATTATAGTTTTGACCAATAGCCACCCAAATGACCGGAAAATAATATGTATCGTCTACATGCCTGAGGGTTCCAATCCGTGTCGAAAATAATTACTGTATCTGCAGCTTGAAGATTAACTCCAACACCTCCGGCTCGGATACTAGAACAATATCATGTAAAGTGTTAATGATAGCACATATCTAACTTGACTGCATACATTGAGAGGAATGCATAACCATCAACAAATAGTTGAGATAACGACAGATTCTATGAGTCGCGAAGATAACATGCATAACATGTCAAGGGAGCCCATCACTAAAAATTACAAGAAGATACAACAGAAATATTGAACAGCCATTGGCTTCTGAAAATGGAACGACAACCAGAAAATAATCATCACCGAAACAAATTCTTATGTAAAGTCAATTAATCACTATTATTGTTACTCGCATCTCATATAGGTTAAGACATATCAACTATCATTGATCAACTAGTTCCAAATGCTTAACTGTCTGAAAGAAATTACTCTTTTAAGATTCACCACTATTTTGACGGACCATATCTAGCAAGTTAATCATGTTGACTCTTCGTCACATATATACTCCCCCTCCATCCCAAATGATTATCTAATTTTGATCTTCAATGGTCAAAATTAACAAACTGTGTAGATTTAATTGGAACACGTAACTTTCATTTGCATCAAAATTATCATGTTAATGGTGAAGTACATAATACATATTAGCATTCAAAACATTCTTCTCCTGAATATTGTGAAATATTCATAACAATACTTAAGTTCAAAATTTAAAAAGCCCACCATCAGAATATGAACTTAATCACTCATTTTGGGATGTAGGTGGTATATTGATAAAAGAAATGTCAAAACAAAGAAGCATGATTCTTTACTTTTAAACACTTCACATGTCCTTTTCTTCACTTGTGACATCGACAGATGATCACCCCTGACAGACATAAAGGAGGCCAAAAGGCTGTCTCAATCACTTACGTTAGCATCTATTTGTATTAGTGATCATACCTTTTAAGATAATCAATAGTTGTCTTTTCTGCATTAGTTGCCAAACATACAAATAGAAGTTTAAAAAGCTGATAACAGAAGTGATGTTTGTAGATTTTTTTAATGTCTTTTAGACCATGAAATGTGAATCCCACTTTCAATCGGTTATTATACATTCAAGGAAAACAAAAGAAAAATTAACAATAGGATGATGATATAAATAAAAACAACAATAACAATAAAGGTGTGTAGGTTTTAGTTATAAGCGTAGGCAAGTGAAGTACGAAACCTTCAGAGTCCATCGGATGTGTCTTTTTGGCCCATAAGACCCTAAGATAATAGTGATTTTATCAAACATCGGATTGCCAACCTACAAGCACTCACCTCAGCAAGAAAATGAAGTAAGGAGAACCAGGTTGGTTGAAGTTGTCAATAAGGGCTCCTCGATCACCACCTGATGTATGCCCATCTAAGCGGAGATACTTATACTGTTTCCAGCACAGATAATCCTCCATTACATCAAGTAGCCTAGTCATTGTTGAAAACAAGAGGACCTGCAATATCAAATAATTACGCTGTAAAGCTCCAATTCGCTCAGAACAAAAACTTCCTGCCAATGCTTACAAAAAATAAATAATTAAAAGTAAAATCCCTGCCAACATGTACATATATTAGAGAAATTCCATATATAAACATAAAGAATTCGCAGGTGCAAGAAAATGGTATCCTGTTGTTTTCCAACCTTACTGATATATCGCGCTGGACAGTTGGACATTAATGTTGGTAACGTTTGAAGGATGAGTGGTTTTAAGACAGTTGAGCATAACTAGCCAGCAAATTTATCATTCCCATACAAGATGCATGCACATCAAGCTCGTACAAGTATACGATCTCAGTCGGATATAGCAGATATGTTGCACTCTCTATAGTTATGGAACATCATTTCCATACAAGATGCATGCACATCAAGCTCATGCAAGTATATGATCACAGTCAGATATAGCTATTTGCCGCACTCTCTATAGTTACGAAAAGGACTGACCTTGGATAAACGTAAACAAAAATAACAAAAAAATTAAGCCCAACCACAACTTTAACCATGTATTTGTAACATCATACCCTATGATCTGTTGCCTTCAACTTGGGCAACAATCGGTCCAACATCTCAAGTTTCCCACAAAGACGAACAATATTTGGTAGATAATGTTTAGGAACAAAATCATGCACCTGAGAAGGTAAGAATGTTAAGTTGTCAGATGTTACGACATATTAGCAATTTCAAATCATAGGTTGCCTCTGGTGATTGAGAATATTGTCAAATTCATAGAAAACATTTACTTTCATCATTCAATATCATGATATAAGGGTGAAAAACATACCTCCTCAACATGAAGCTGACTGAGATATGGATGATTGCATATGTTGCGGAGCTCCATAACAGAATTATGGACAGATCGAGCCTGATAAGATAGTTAAATACAATCAGGTAGACAAGGATAACTTGCAAATACATTCCAAAGGTACGTGTTTTTAACTATCACAGAAAGGAAAACAAAGAATTTGCATACGTATTTTTAACTATCACCGAAAGGAAAACAAAGAATTTGCATGCACGAGGCATTCCGTTCAGCATAATTTGAAGAGGAAATGAGAGGGTACCTTTGAGGAACCCATTGCACCCAGATTCTCTTCTACTCTCTTCATCAACAGTTTTTGATATGCAGAAGCTTCACATCTGATCAGTCTCTCGATCTTTTCCGGCAATTCATGCTCCACCTAAATGGATGTTAGAAAAACAAAAAATTGAGTCCCATTTGGAGTTTGGACTAGGTTATTTAGTGTAATTCAACCATGATAGGGTTGTTTACTTATTGAATACAATAGGATTGCCTAGGTATTCATAGTTCACTTGTATTTTGGTTTATGCCCTGGTACTAGCCTATATATTGGTATCGTCCCTTTATAATAATCACCAGAAATTATCATCAAACTCCGATTGCTCCTTCGACAACTGTGCTAATCACCAGAAATTATCATCAAACTCCGATTGCTCCTTTGACAACTGTGCTATGTTGTTCCTCTTCTTTTTCCTCCAACAACTTCTTTAATTTTCTTAAAAGTAAAATCCCCTTAATTTTTTCTCTGACCCAACAGCGACACAGCTACTCTACCCCAACTGCTCCAGCAGCAGTTCCAGTAATTTAAGATCAGATCACTACTAATGAAGTATTATGCCTCTACGTGACAGGCTGCAAGTGGACTTTGCCCTTCTTGTTTGAGAGCAGGTGTTAGAAAAATTAGTAATAGTGTTGGCTAGTTACTACTACCTCCATTTCAAAACACAAGACTTTTTCGTTTTTTCCGTGTCTAACTTTGATTAGCAATAACTAATTAATTACAATATAAAAAATTACAAAAAGTTACTTTTATGAAGACGATTACCTTATTGACGTATCAAATGTAGTAAATCAAGTAACTTAAATCATGTAAATTACCTTATGCTTCAATCTCCGAAGTACAAATGGTCGTAGAACTTGGTGAAGACGATTAATGATCAATAGATTCTCCTCCTCTGATAATAAAGCCTGGGTGCGTGCATTAAATTTTAGGAGCTCCTACAGCAACAAATAAGAAAAAAACAAGAAAACTATACAGTCTCTTCAACAATAATAAAAAATTATCTTACTTCATCAGGTGAATTGTCGCCATTGCTTTCAAAAGGTTTGTTAAACCACTGAGAAAAATCATCTGATGAGTTGAAGATGTCTGGTAACAAGAAATTTAGTAGTGCCCACAACTCTTCGAGGTTGTTCTACGTAAAAGAAAACAGTATTTATAGATCAATAATGTAAAATGTAACGAAGACTAAAAGGAGGAAGCTGGGTTAATAGAAGAACAATCTGAAAAGAATACTAATCAATTTAGATAGTTATTCGGCAAAAATATACCTGCAGTGGTGTGCCAGTTAAAAGCAATCTATGATTGCTCTTATACTGTTTCAAATCAGCATTTAACTTGCAAGATGCATTCTTTATCCGATGCCCCTCATCAATTATAATGTAGTGCCACTGTATTTTACTCAGCTTTGGTCTATCATGCTTATTCATCAAATACTCATATGTCGTTAGCAGAACATTGAATTTCTGTTGAACAATCCGTTCCCTGCAACGCAAAGAAGTAACACTCGATGATGAACATAATTGACATGAAACATATTAAAGGACTGGAGTCTGTCTTTACTTGAAAAGCTTCCTTCGCTCGTCAGGTGAACCAGAATAGACAATTCTTAGGATGCTTGGAGCCCAAAAGTTGATCTCCGATTCCCATCCAGGGAGCACTGATGACGGTACAACTACTAGGAAAGGGCCTCGATCATTTTTGGTTTCCATCAGGTAGCAAATCAGAGATATAACCTACCCAAGCAGATACCATTAGAATCCTCACAGTCTATATTGACAGTGAAAAAAAAGTGGACTATAAAAGCATGAATCAGTAAGGATGTAGGGGACAAGAACTAATAGTGTCAAATCCTTGGAAAGAATCATATTACCTGAACAGTCTTGCCCAGACCCATTTCATCGGCAAGAATACCATTCATACTATTATTGTAAAGAGAAACCAACCAACGCAGTCCATTCATTTGGTACCTGAAACTCGAAACCATGAGATAAGACTCAAAAAGTGAATGTCATTATCTTTTCCAAATGATCGCGAAAAGACAATGACACTAGAAGATTATAGAAATAGTATAATAACATAAGTATCACTGACTCTCTTAGTTTTCCACCCACTAGATAACTTGGCTGCTCCACGATGTTCTCTTTTACACTGCAAAGGATAAATGATTTAAAGTATATCAAGTATTCATCATAAGGAACTAAAGTGAACTTCATTATGCAAGTAATCAAAAGACGAGGGGGGAGGGGGAATAAGGAAAAGGAAACAATTGTATTACCTATGAGCCATCATGTAATATTTCTCATTGCTCTCTAAGTAGTGCTGTATGCATTTATATTTAAACAACAATACAACAATTAGAGGGAGTATAGACATGGTCAATAGAAGAGTAAAAAATTTATAGCGCGTGTAGTAACCTTTGCCTGGTCTGCATCATCTTCATCTTCAGCAGCAAATTCAGTTTTCTCAACAGATCCAGAAGTTCTGCTTTCATCTCCTTCACTCTCAAATCTTCTTGCCATAGCCTTCGAATCTTGCAGCTTTGCTCCAAGTGCTTGCAGATATTTCTCCGTCTCTTTGAGCAGTTGTTTAACACGATCAGACTTCGTATCCTACAGTCGTACATGATACTAATAAATACATGCCAAGAAACAGGGAGGCACAACCAAAAGAGAATATTTTCAGCAAGGCTACCTGAACCATCCGAAGATAACCCTCAACGTCATTAATTTTTAACAAATTGATTTTCTCTCGTTGGATCCTATCAATCTTCTCACGATGAATTCGTTCCTTCCTTTTGTGAAACTCGCGTGCATATTTATTAAAGCCCTTCCAGCGCTCTCTTCTCATCTTAAATATATCTTCCAGCCTCTCTCTGCAGGATGAGGCATAAAATTACAGGGAACCAAATAGCTGCTTAGAGTTATAAGTAAAACCTAAAACTCTGAAACAGTTTAAGACAATATATAGGATATTGAAAGTAATCAAGGGTACCTGTGCACATCAACTTCAGCGAAGAACTCCTTCTGACGCTCACGGATTCTCTTTTGACGTTCTTCCTTCATCCTGTGTTCATATCTTTCTAATTGTTTAGATTTCCTTCCTATTCTATGCTTCTTGACAGATTTCAGATTATCAATTTCTGGTGCTATTGGCTTGAAAAAATCGTTCAAAATTTCACTGCAAGAAAGGTTTATTGCCTGATTAGTAAAATAATGCAGACCATCTTGACTTGCACTCATATAAATGATAAAGTGTTCAGCAGGAGATCTTAATCTTCCGTCGACGTACTGCAGGATCACAATTTCACTGGGAAGAGTTTAACTTCTAGCTCATGAGAAGTTCAAGACTTAGGTGCTTGACATCACCAATTGTACCTCTTTACCAAAAAAGACATAGGGTCATATTTTTGTATAGCGAAATAAGAAACTGCAGAGAAAGATGTTCAGTTCATCCTGAACATCAAGCTTTTAGTACGTCTCGTAGACCTTTAAAATGCAACCTGGTCATCCTTAGGACTCTTAATAAGACAAGCCTATTTATAGTGCTTTAGTACGTAACCTGGTAATCTTTGCATATTATAAAGTAAGCTATCACAACCACTTAATTCTACTTCCTATGACTGACAAGCTCAAGAACGGAATCTGATGTGTCAATAAAGCCATCTTCTTGTTCGTGGTGAGAAGTGCGAAGTACAGAATACTGTATACTATAAACGCTAACATGAACTCAACCATTTCAAGTTGGATTAGCTTGATCACCTACGAAGTCGACGCTGCAGCTCCAGTAACTGGAGCTTCTTCAGTTCGATCATACTTTTAGTTTTTGCAAAAATATCTTCCGATGAACTCACACTCTCCTGCAATCAAGATGATTCCAATTATGAAGTCATGTAACCATATCAGTCTACTTATACAAGGCTATATCATGCTAGGAACTCAAGGAAAAAGAAGCACATCAGCACAAATACCTGGTTAGATTTAAGTAGCATGATAATGCAAAACGTAAGGTAACAAGTTATTAAAAAACCATTGGTAAGAGATTTACTCCCTCCAACCCATAGTGATTGTCCAGTTTTGACTTTTTCAAAAGTTTAAGACATAGCTAGTTAAAGTGAATTAACCTTCAAAATGCAAAAGTCCATCAAATGAGACAGGTTATGTAAGAGAAATTTAAAAAGTGAAAATGGACAATCTTCAAGGGATGGGGAGTGATTAGTGTTTATTTTTAGAAAGTGACATAATAATAAGCTAATACTAAAATAAGCAGAGACTGACAACAGAAATGTTGTCGAAACCAGAGAATACTTAATAATAAGCTAATTGAGAAGACTGAAATTCAGAAAATTATGAACATAAAGACCAGCAATGAAAATAATACTCAGTAATAAACCTTCACTTCTATTAGCAAATCACAGATAAGAGTATCTTTTAGGAGATCTGATTTTTCAACAGCTACAATAGTCAGTTACCCAAAATTATCGACGCAGAATCACACCAAGGAGAATCGCATCTAAAATGAGAACATAATTGTAGAAGAAATAAAAGGACTAAGTATATCTGAAAATACCTTAAAGACAGGCGTCCGTTTCTTTTCTGTCAGGCCTCTCAAGTACTATCATATATAAAAACACCTTACACGTGCTGAAACACTAATAGCACACAACCTATTCATTGTGACATTAAGTCTACACAGCAGTTAAGTTCTTCTGTCATGCCTCTCTCGCTCTATCTCGTGATAGATACTAGTAAAGCTGATAAACATCAATATGTACCACTTCATTTAATTGAAACGGGAACATATGAATCTTCACATGGCAACCAAAATCTTATAGGGTTGTACGATATATTTGATCAAATGAAGCGTCAAAAAGCATACATGATGAGGTTCTCTAAAGATTTACGTATCGGATACATAAATGAACTCAATTCAACAATTTGATCGCTCTTCACAAACATTGGTCCTTATAATAAGAAATTCTAATGATAACGTTGACATACCTTTATCTTTTCAGAGGAGGCAGCAATCTTATGTTCAGTTCTTTGTTGTTTCTGCATCGACTTTTTCTCAAACGTAGCTTTTCTCTTTTGCCGATCCAGAATCCATTTATCCACAATGGTATACTTTGCAGATGATGGCCAATTGGTAGATGCAGAATAATCTCCATCTTCTATATCTGATTCTTAAATTTTGGAAATGATATTCGATTAGGTAGGCATAAATAGAAGTTCCTTTTGAATGCATTTCCAAATGAATATCACATCAAAAAATTAATACTCCCCAGGAGCATTATATCTAAATAATAGCAGCTCAGTCTGAGAAAGTTCATTTTGTAACTATCAAGGAAGTGTTGCTAAGTACGGGACACGCAAGTCGAATTATGATATTTAGCAATTGAAGTGCTTCAAAATTGTATTGGATAAAATAGCTTCTTTCTATGAACATTTATATTGCGAGAGTAGTATTTTATTCATACATACATACTTCAATAATATGTTATTGCTCCCAATTTCAGTGGCTCACAAAAGACAATAATTTTATATGTCAAAGATAAATTATAAGAACATTTTTATGTAGATCAATAGTATTTCGTGCATACGTAAGTTAATTATCATATCTGATCAAAAAATCAATTATGACAACACGCAGAACGACATCTGATGATTATTTAATCTAAGTGGGCACTGTCTCTTACTTCCTTTAGAGCATTCAGAAATCAGAACTCCTAGGAATCTGTTCTATAACTCTAATATCAAGCATACATCGTACTTCATTAACTTTATTCCAGGTAAAAAACTATCAATTTTGTTAATTAATTGAAGTCCGGAAATAAGACGATTTGACAGTCCAAACATAATCAAACTTTAGATGCTTACAGGCAGACAACTGCATAGACAAATCAGCCTATCAAATCATATTTAGAGGTAAGAATTTTCTGTGCCATAATGAGTACAAAGAAAATACTAAAAATTGATAGATCACCTGTTCAACTTCAGTTATTGTTGAGTATTGTACTAGTACATATCAATAGCAGAAAACATACTACAATTCGTTTTTCTTTCTACCTTTAATTATGTTGTGTTGAGTTAATGTTTACAATTATACAAATTTTCGTTAATAATAATGTTTATTATAACGTGTGATTGTGTTCTCAAGAGGAACCCCATTATATTCATAGTATGATACTCCCTCCATCCCAATTTCTTTGTCCACTTTTCCTAAAATGGAAATACCAAAATTGGTTCCATTTTAGTTCAAAATTGTGGAGGGAAAATGGAGTATTACGAGATGAATTTGAATTTGTCTAAAAGTTTGTGCAAAAGTAAAATGGACAAATAAAATGGGATGGAGGGAGTACTTATTTTTATGTTTTGCAAATATAAGTCGATGGCATATTGGTTACTCTTATTTTTAAACAGATAATATAATGCACAAAAATAGGTAACATATCATACTGTACAAAGGATATTAAGTTCATAGAATGACAAAAAGAGTAGACAACCAATATGTTGCATTCAGTAGGAGTAAGTAAGATACTTCAATCATATTAAACCCTACTTTAGTGTTGATGAAGAAGTGTCAAGTGACTCGTAATATGGACGGAAGGAGGTATATTATTATCTCTAATTATTTAGGTAAGTTTTGGCTTCCAAAATGTGAGGTGAGATACTGAACCAATTAGCTGCACTTCAATTAGGTTTTCGATGGTAAAAACATAACCTTCCTACAAAATTATAATCAACAGCAACTAAAAAAGGTGAATTTGGAAACACACTTGTTGTCTTGACTCTTGACATCAAAAAATTTCCTCTGTAACTCAAGTACTCAACAGAACAGAGTACTATGTTTTTGTTTATATATTAATCAAACATATTTTTTTCAAGAAAAACACAACAAGCATGTTTGCAGTTGCAGCTAGGGTACTCCAAAACAGACTTTCATAAATTTAACAAGTGGAAATAGGAGGAGATGTGGTTCTAACCATTAGGAATATTTTTCATCTTCATAACAGACTGATTTCGACCACCCAGGCCTGCATTAGGCATCAAATCTTTGGATAAATTATTGTTTGCAAGTTCGGTTATGTGGGCATCACCCTCTACAGGACATTGGCTTGGACCACTTTCTTTCAACATTTGCCCTGAAGTAGATGCATATTGATATATTGAAACCATATTTTAAGTAACCAATTATATAACTCTAGCAAGATATACAACCTGCACTCATGCCGCATGAATCCTGAATTGCCAGTCCTATTTGTTGGCCAGTATACTTCGAATTATTTTCAACATTACTGGCAGGTAAACCCATCGAGCTCAGATCAGGATGCAACCCTCTAGGTGCCAATGATTGTGACTCTATTGCTTCAGGCATCTTGGAATACAAATGATGTTTTCCATCTTCAACATTTTCATATTGAGAAGTTGGTGCATCGCTTCTAATGCCCATGGTATCAGAGTCATGTGCTTCTTTAATGGAGTTTGTGTCAACAACCATGCCAGCAGAAGAGGATCCGGGAGTAAACCTGTCAGCATCACCAGAAGCATCCCTTGACTGAATAAGCTCATTGACATTGTTGGGCTCCACACCTGACTGGTCTTTCCCTTTATGATCAACAAGCTCTCTCCTCTGTCCATCTGTAGAACAACCACTTATATATTTCTCAATTAATTAGTTTAAAATTTCAGATGACAAATTCCAAGATATGTACCATCTCTAGAAATAGTAATTCCAAGTGCAATATCCAGATGAAGTTTCTTTGGCATCAAACCGTTCCTGGAGCCAGAGAAAGTTGTTACAAAAAACCAGAAAGTGCAGGAACAAGATTTCTGTGTAATTCTTAAGTTTGTACATACCTGAATGATAAGAACACAAGGCATTGGGCTCTGAGCTGTTTTAACTGCTGTTCCTTGAAGGGCATACAAGAGACTGGAGATTTTCCAGTATCTCTTGAAATGTCCCTGCAGAGAATGCTTGTATCAGGAGCATTGTTAGAAATGCCCCCCTGTCAAGAAGTCATACACCAGAATACATTATTCACTCTGCAGACGTGTCACTAGTACAATATATCTTTCATATAAGTAAGCTCTAGACTAGTAACAAATTGTTGCAAAATTTTCATCTCTTTGTGCTCGACTTACTGTATATTAATAAGCTGTTAAAGAGATGTTGTCAAATGTATTGCAGAAGGCAGAACAAAACAATCTTTTATTTGTCAATACAACTATTAGAAAGATAACATGATGAGCAAGATGATCTTTGTTTTAGCCAAAAATAGTAGAATTAAATATCAACGTAGGAGGTGATTTTAGAACCATCGAAAAGGTAGAACACGCAAGTTGAGCAAGTATACTCTAGCTATGGATTGATTTTCATGATTGGCTACCCTACAGAAGCAGAAAAGTTCTTGAGGTATTCCCAAACTCGGCTTAAACAGATGCTGTGAGATCAAATCATGGAAATTTTAAGGTTCACTTTACTTGAATTGCTCTAGTTGGCACTGTATTGTTTGCTCCATCATAATCAAGTGCCTTCCCGGATGAAGATGCTGCAGAATACTGGTCCATGTGTTTGTCACTATTCATCTTTGGAGCAAAATCATGGTTATCATATGAAGAACCCCCATAGACCATAGGGGAACTGGGACCTCCAGCTTCTACAACTGGGAATGAACCAGCTACACTTGTTGTTGCCCCTTGTACCTTTAGAGGTCCACCTGAACAGGAGAGAACAATGGTCACAATGGGTCATGAAAGAATATTCAATTACTTAAAACATGAGTCCATCAGACTTTAATTTCATCTTTGTTTTAAATTACATAGCATATGAAGAATTGTTGGCAAGAGGCGAAGGCAGTCGATGTGTGAAGGAAATGAAGTTGAATTGCTCAAATGCAAAGTCAACAAAACTGTTGGGCCGCAACCATCTCTGGACGATGAGCTGGTATTCTAGAGGCTTACGAGATAGAAGGAGGGGGTTACATGATTGGAGGGAGGAGTTGATTTCTATTTTTTTATTACTTCAAATAGAACTTGTAAATTGATGAAAATGCCCTTAGTAAATCACGCTACAGTGCGGTATGTTAACAGAACCGGTGATCGACTAAGACATTGAAAGATGGGTGATCGAGAGGGACAGTAAGAAACATGGGTGATCTACTGATGACATTTAGTAAGACATAGGTGATTGCCTGTCATAAACCCTTATTTACATTACATAAAGTACTACTAGTACTGTTCAAGTAATGATCATCGCACTACAAAAGGCTATAGCCACAAACTGCAGTTCGCCATTCGAAATTATGAGGCAATCTCAAATAAAAGTCTCAAAAAATCCTCGTGCAATATCGGAACATAAGGTTTGAACGACATGCAACTCATAATACATCAATATGCAGATGAAGATACAATGCAAATAAAGATAATAAGAAATTGATCAAACATTATTTTTTTTCTCACATAGAGGATTTGAGTGTAATTATTCAATTGCAGAAAACAAGTAGCAGTAGAACATGAGTATAGCTTAGTCACTAGACTAAGTATTTAATATAATGTGAAGTTACAACTTTTATACTGGGTAGGCAACTTGTGTGGCGGTAGTAAAAGACCTCACACCACTGATGAGTTTTAAAACTTACTATAAAGCACCCCTAATGTGTAGGTAAGTCGGTTATAAGTTATAACTATATCATTAAAATTAATTTGAAAGCTAGAATATTAATTTACTAATGTGAGATGCATTACCGCGATAAACATCCTGCCCCCCACTGCTTGGGCCAGATTGGCCCCTGCTTGAAGTTTCCTGTCTGCCAACATCATTCATAGGCAAGGTGTTGTTCACAGCTCCCGGCCACTGAGAAGAACATGTGGTAGAATCACCTGTTGCAGATTTGAAGTGTACGATGTTATTCTTGTCATGGAAACAATAATTATCCATTCACAAATAAGTACTTTACCAGCCAATTGGGATGACGCAGAATCTAATACGTGTGTAGAGGCAGCTCCCGGAAGACGTGATGGCATCAACGCATCAATATCTATATTGTGTTGTTCAATAACAGTCTTCATAGCCCTATATTACATATATAAGATATTAAACTAAGATGAAAGATAAAATTTTCTTAATACAGGTATCCTGCATGTAGCATCTGTAAAAAAATGGTGGCTTAAGTAAACAAAACAAACATGGAAAGATAACTATAGCACTCAAGAACCCCTCGCCCACTCAAACAAACAATAGTCTGAGTAAGGACACTGAAATCATTCCCTAATGAGCTCACATTTCGCATATTCAGAATTATGGCTATCATATGATTTCAGTACAACTTTCCATGTCAGATGGAGTTTAAAGTTATCGGTTCTCTGGCTCTTGGATATAATTGAATATATAAAAATGGCTCATTACAGAACCTACATTTCTTATCTATTGTGAAGTAGTAAATAGTGTTTTGCACTCCACTCTTGGGTCAATTCAGAAACAGACTCCTTATTAAGACAGGGGTAAGGCTCCAAACTAACCAACCCTCTTACCCCGCTTAGGCGGGAGCCATTCAAAGGCATTGGGTCATGTTAATGTATATGATTTCAGAAGAAACTCTTACTTAATCACTAGAGATATCGTTACCCTAAGAAACTCATATCAATACAGATACATAATGTAAAAATCAACACTTACGCAAGATTATGGATTTTAAAAGGTTCCACGATGTTCAAGTAGGCATCTATTTATTCATGGAGAGCATCTATTTCCAAATTTAAACTTCATATTATTCGTGGAGAGCATTTATAAATCCTCAAACACATATAACGAAGCTGCATTTGTAAACACATAGGCATAATTCAATAATCAAGAAAACAATAACATGTCTAAATTAAACCACCAACTTAAGATTACATATCAACAAGCAAATAAAGAGTAATTGATACATAACCTCTACTAATAGACAAACTCAAAAACATTTTCGCACCTTGAAATGACTTGGAACGGCATTGAATTTTCTTTACCACTAGATCTCATGTGCTGTAAAATCTGTAAAGAAACAGATACATCATGTACAAAAATGTTGGCTTGGAATCAACCATAAGAATATAATGAGCAATCTCTAAATTTTCAGTTGCACCTAAATATGTGTATGGAAAGAAAAGGGAAAATGAGGGGGATTATAGGACCAACCCCCCCCCCACCCCCCATTTATTCATGTGGATCATAGTGGTTCTCCACTTATCTCGTAATTATTCGAACCCCAACTTTACACATTCATATTTACCTTTTGAAAGTTAGTATCATCTCGCCACCTATATATCGATTTAAACATACTTACTTCACCTAAGCATAAACCCTGGTATTTAGAGCGGGGGAGACGAAGGATATAATGGGATAAAGGAACGCACCACATAGAGCTTGGTAGCCAATTTAGTAGGCTCATCTTTCGACTCCTGAATAAGCTTATGCAGAAACTTTGCTGCTTCAAACTCAACATTTGGCTGATTCGCCATTTGCTGAATGTCTTAAATCAAAAATCACTATTATAACATATAAAAAAACTCAAGATCAAGTATTTAATAATCAAATAAACCCTAATTTTAGCTGAAACCGAAGTATTAGATAAAACCAAAATAGGAATGTATAAATAAGATCAAAATTGAAGTTTCCGATAAAGAAAGCCCTAATACGATGCGAATTATAGCGGAAATGATTGAAAATCAAAATTACTGTAAAGGTAGATTTTTTTTGGGTTTAGAAGTTACCTAAGAGAAATTGAACACAGTAAAAGAAAATGATCACATGTGAATTTCGATTTGAAGAAATATATGAAACCCTAATCAGTGAATCCTGTTGTGGGGATTTTGATTTTAGAAATCGAATTATGTATTTACTCTGTTTGTAATAATGGAGTGTACTACTCAAGCGCCTACCACTTCTAATTAAAGCGTGTGATTGACTCCCATTAAGCTTTTCTTCCAGCGATTATTTTATTATAATATCATATTAGTATTAAATTTGATTTGCCTAATGGTCCGTTTGGATTGGCATGAATCAGGGGAGGAGAATTTTAAAAAGTTCTCCTACGGGAAGAGAATATATTTTATTGTTGTTTGGGTACCATGATTTTGAACTAGGGGAATCAGGGAGAATATATTTTAATGTTTAATATTGTATTCTCCTTGATTCCCTTGGATTTGGAGGGTAGAGATTTGGAGGGGAATGAGGGGTAATGGGGTGAATCAAGGGGAATAGTTTCTCCTATGGTAGAAAATTATTAGGTTCCCAAACACAAAAAAAAAACTAAATTCTCCCTGATTCCCCTTGATTCACCCCAATCCAAACAGATCATAAGGTTAACATTGAAAGAATGTCTTTCAATTTAAATTATACATAAAATTATTTTCTCTCAATATCATTCACTCACAAAATTTTAAAATATTGATAACTTGATTTAAGATTTTTTCTTATTTTTGATAAAAGACCCTCCGAAAAAGAGGCATAAGGAATTATTGGTAGAATAAAATTGGGAAAAAAATATTAAAAACAATCAGTTGTGCTGAAGAAATTGGTAAAAAGTCAACAACTCGGTAGAACCATGCATCATGTTTTTCGCTATCCACGTTAGATGGTGTCGGGTCCACAAGCACTTAATTCAACTCATTCCGAGTCCCCAACTAAGTGGAATATGTCAGTAATGTACCAAGTCAATGATGTGTTTGGCAACTAGGAACGGGGACTGAAAATGGACAAGATGACTGAGGGAACCTCTAGGGAAATTTTACATTACTCAAATCATTTTTTCTAAATATCATTCACTCACAAAATTTAGATAAGTGAATATCAAAATATTTATTTGACAAAAAGACCCTTAGAAATACCGAAAGAGAGGCCTAAGGAGTTCTTGATGGAATACAATTGGAAAAAGAGAAAACATCGGTTAAAATTTAAGCAAATGGTAAAAGTCAACAACCCAATAGAACCGGTCATCAAGCTTCTCATGATACATGCAACATTGTGTTTGGTCCACAAGCACTTAACATGCCCAAGAGAACTCGCTTATACACTCGCTCCATTCGCATCCGATCAACTAAAAGTTCGAGTCTCAATTCCCCAACTAAATGAGATATTTGACCAATGTACCGAGTCTACGAGGTGTTTGACAACTATGAACGCGGACTGGAGATGATCAAGATGACCGAGGGACACTCCTACATATAACTCGACAACAAGATCACGTGATTACTAGGTCCATGTGTCCAAACATGCAGTCCGAAGCTCAAAACTTCGAGTTCTTAACCGCCCTAACCATGCGGATATATCTCTAGTTGATGATTAAAAATAAACATCTACTTGCTTCACATTTCATTCGTTCTCGAGTTAAATCTTATAGTTCGAGTGTTTTGTGTCAAATTAAATCTCACTAAGCCATGTATAAATTTTATAGAGTCAAGTCAAATAGAACTTCTAATGGGTTCGACTAACTATCGACTTAATTCAAGCATTTTGACAAACAAAATTTATTTAATATGTCAATACATAATATTAGTTGTAATACTTGTATGCAATATATATCCAATATCGAAACATAATACACAAATTATTGATTTACTTATTATATACGGGTATAATACGAGTTGAGTTGAATCAAGCTTATGATCGAATTTAAAATTACGGGTTGAAGTTCGATTTGAACCACCGAATAAGTTGTTCGAGTCCCAACGAGTGTTTAATTCAGTTCTTCCGCTGCAAAAGGCCTATGCATGTTCTACATCCAACCAATTTCCGAAGTACTAGTTTGAGGCAGGATATAAGTGAATGGAAGAAAGTTCAGTATAGTTTACACAACACCTAAACATAACAAAAAAATCCAAAATAGTAGCACTAGTGTTTAGAAATGTTGGCCAATTCAATCATTCATTGAATCCTCAAAGCATCGTCAATAAGATATACAATATCCGGGATGCATCTTGCGTATCCGTTTGTAAGATACACGAATTTTAGCAAAAATAGAAGCCTTTTCATCTTCCTCATATCGAGTAATGCATAGTAAATTGTGGCCACCTTAAAAACTCCTAACTACACTGAAAGAACCATCAACTCCTTCCAAATTGCAATGGACTTCCAGTAACTATACAATTCGGAAACATTCTAAAACGAAGCTTCAGAGCCTGTGACGTCGTTCCATGCACGCTTTGATACAAACCCCCCGTGTTCACTCGTACTACCTTCTACTCTTTGAAATGCTGGATTGCGGGCCGTCCTCAAGGGGCCAGATCTGTTGCCATGTTTAATTGGTAATGCCACCCTTCCACTTGCCAAACTTGATCCTGGGAACTGTCTCTTATCGAAGTCCTCAAGTGGACCTGAACTGTAATCCATAGTAATAAAAGAAGCATGGCCGTAATTCAGTTGAGGGGTGAGCGCACCAGCATTCCACCAACTGCTGTCAGAAGGTATTAGATCACCTTTGAAATCAGAGCCCCGGCCTGATGATTCTCTCTGGCTGTGGCCATCCTCACAAGTGTCATCAGTGTCATTGCAGATAAGCTTAAGTGCCTGCACTACTTCTCCCATAAATGGTCTATGAGTCACCTCAGGGTGGACGCACATAGAAGCAATGGCAGCTACTTTTGCCATGTCATCGAAGTTGTAGCTTCCAGCCAACAGAGGGTCTACCAACTGCTCTACGCCTTCTCTACTGGTTAGCAAAGGCCGGGCCCAAGTCACCAGGTTTTCTTGTCCAGGAGGTTGCGACATGTCCACAGGTTTCCTTCCAGTAAGAAGCTCTAATAGCACAACTCCATAACTATAAACATCACTTTTCACAAGAAGGTGCCCCGTCATTGCATATTCAGGTGCAACATACCTGAGATCACAGTCAAGAGTGTCATCAGTACAAAGTATAAACTATAAAGATAGGTAGCTCAATATGGTTCGAGTATGAGAATGGCTATGGACAAGTCACTCACTTGATCATTACTCTATAGAATTCAAATAAAGATTTATGCATAACTTTAACGTACCCGAAAGTTCCCATGACTCTTGTAGATATATGATGGCTTCCTTCAGTCGCTTCTCTGGCCAATCCAAAATCTGAAACTTTGGGAGTGAAGTCATCCTCTAGTAACACATTACTCACTTTGAAATCTCGATGAATCACACGGGGATTAGAATCTTCATGAAGATAAGCTAAACCCCGTGCTGCACCAAGTGCAATTTTCAACCGTGCATCCCAAATAAGAGTCCCCTTTCCGTTGCCAATACCTGTTTCAATAGTAACTAATCACCTCTATAAACATATATCAAGAGAATTTTTTTTGAGTTTTCTCCATAATGAGCTAAATCTGATGCCGGCTACACATTATAGGTCTTTCATGTTTATACTATTGGCGAGTGACCACGAGCATGGCAGCACATATAAATGATGATGTACTATATATGTTGCAAGCTATCTAATTACATATTAGGAAATTACCTTAAGAGTGAAGACCCAAGTTTTAATATTAGAGTTCACCCAATTTGAAGTAAGAAAAGAAACATACCATGTAAGTGAGACTCAACATTTCCATTGGAAACCAGCTCATAGACCAGACAGCGTGTACGTTCCTCTATGCATATACCAATCAGCTTTACAAGGTTCCTATGATGCAATCGACTCAGCATCTCGACTTCAGCGATGAATTCACGGTCTCCATTCTGATTATCCCGTGTAAGTAACTTTACAGCGACTTCTGAACCATCACCTAGGATACCATGATATACTCGTCCAAATCCTCCTTCACCCAAGACCTTTTTTGAACTAAACTTATCGGTTGCCTTGCGAAGCTCCGCAAGAGAGAATGTCTTAACAGACAGAAGAGAAACTGGCATGGACGAAACCAGGGAAGTAGGTGATGAGCTTGGTGGGCTAGTTGACAATATAGACCCAAGGCCTGCAACAAAAAGAATAAAGCAATAAACACTTTGTTGTCTTAAGTGCACATTAGATTATTAAACAAAAGAGGACAAACAAAATAGGTCTCTACGCTACCTATGCTTCTTATCTATTGCAATTCAAACCGCCCCTCTTAGGCCGTTAGGAAGGAGAGCTTATTGAGGCATTGTTGCATGTTATTGTTTTACTAAACAGGGCTAGGTCAACTAGTCTGCACTATTATAAACCACACTATCAAAAGGCAACAGCCATGAACATTAAGCCAGTTTAACAACTGCACTTGAAGAGATAGCATTTGGCTTTAATAACAGGTCAGGTAACAAACTATAGCTGTGTGCAGCTAAGGCAACAACGTATTAGTTTTCTCCCTCAACACGAATATACGAGTTATAATTCATACTTAAACCAAAAACAGAGCTGCTCAAGACATCAAACTTTCATTTGTGCAAGGCCCTGGAAAAGGTTGGACCATAGTTCTGATTTTATATGTGAAAGATAAGTTAGACATCAAAGGTACTCTACTTCAGTAACATAGATAAGCTGTGAGATGTCACATCATTGTATCCACCTGTATTTGGCTTACAATATTGATTAATGCAAGAAAAAATGAAAACGGAACTATGTAAACCAAATGCATGATATCAAATGTAGGACCGTAGGACCAAGAAGTAGGTCTTGACCTAGATTTAGACAATAGCTAGAAAAATTACCGGATCTTTTGTAAATAGATGGGGCAAATGCTGGACCGACAGAAGGTGATGGCCTTCTAACCTTCTTACATTTCAAGAGAACAACAATTGCACCACAGCAAACCACCAAGAGTACGAATGCAGATGAACCAATGACAAAAATCACTCGAGGACTTAATTTCTGACTTTTATTCACCAAATCAGCAGTAATAGGGAACTGCTGGTTTCCAACACTTCCAGTGGGACCACTACCAGAGACTACACCGGATGGTGGAGAAGAGGGGAGCCCTGATTACAAAGTCTCATTATAGAAAAGTTCAGATGATATTGTACTATGACGTATGCGAAGTTACTCCATACATTACCTGGATATGATATGAATATCACTTCATAATCACCAAAAAGAGAGTGATTAAGATGCACCCTCTTTTGCTGTAGTCTTGTACAAATGAACATAGCAGTAGTATTGTCAAACTTCTCTTCCAACGGAATCAAGTTGATATCAACAACACTATTTTCAGGGGTAAGTGGGTCGGCACTAGCTCCATTTATGCTTACTTGCTTTTGATTAACATATGTACCTTCAGCAATCTCCATAGCCAAGTCGCGTACTACAGGAAAGATGGCATACAGCGAGACTTGTAGTAGAAGTCTAACTTTCATTGGTAGCACACATCCACATGGAGATAAAAATACCGCCGAAGTCATAGGCTCCACACAAATTTGACCACAACCTGCAGGATTTACATAATACCATGTAAAAATTGAACTAAACTATGGAACATGTGATAAATAAGGGCCACCAAATGAAGTCAGGGAGAAACTGCATTATCAGGACAAAGGTGTACTATCTACAGTTTTACGATTGACAAAAAAAAATGGTGGTTTATGATGAAAATGCCAATAAAACCACATTTACATGGTACCTGGCTCTGCTGAAGGAGAGGGGGACACTGGATGAGTTCTCACCCGCCGATGACGATGATGCCTTCTTGGAAATACAATCGGAGGTTCAGGAACTGTAACATTGAATACCATGTATTTCAGCAGTCGATATAACCAAGCCTCATCACGTGAAACGGGGATGGCCCAGGATTAAATATAATTAGCTAATCTATATCAATGTCCACAATAAGCCTGCAGATACCTTGAGGTGCAGGAGAGGGAGCAGGTACAGTCGGTGGATTAACCGAGCGCCTAAACTTCCAATCAAGTGCTTCAACGTGTGGAAAAAATGTTGCAGCAGTGGATATTGAATTGACTGCAAAGGTAATAGGAGTTACATCTTAGCAATGAACAAAAATTGAAGCTTACCAAATTAAAGCCAAAATGGGGAAAACACTAGTTAAAATGAGCATGGAGAGGTTATGTAATATCACTTTCATTAGGTTCTTGAACAATATAGTATGATTGATGAATACCACAAATCACTCAGCTACTTTACGTTTTAAGAATCATAATAAGTATACGAATAACAAAATCTGGAAGGACTCAATTTACTACAAAACACCGTCAACTTACGCGAATATAAAATGATCGATAGCTACTTTGCATTTTAAGAAGCATTATGTTGGAATAACAACATCTGGATATACTTGACTGACTACACCACACTGTCAACTTCCAATGGATGGGGTTAATGCACCCAACCTTACCCCTATGATAAAACTGAGGTTGTTTCAAAATAACTCAAGATAACATACCATACAAAAAAATTTATCGAATAACGTGAATGAAAAAGGAAAAACTCAGGGAGCTTAAAACTCCAAAACGTTATATAACCCCACACAGTTTCAAACAAAACCCCATTTAGATTTTGTCTCATTGTCAATATTCCACACTATTCGAGCAAACCCTTTAGACATTTTATATTCTCGCTTACAAACAATATAACACTGTAAAAGACAAACCCTTTTAAAACATTTTTTATGTTGTCGCTTACAGACAATATAACACTCTTAAAGATAATAATACAAAGGTACAAAAAGTACCATAATTAGCAGGAAGGGATATGAGCAGAAAAGGGAAAAGAAAGACGACAAACAACATCATCTTGTTTCACCAGACTTTTCACAAGCACACTTTACTAGCCCTTCTTCTGCAGAAAGCAAACAGACCAACCCCACAAAACTCTAGCATATTCAACAATCACCAGCAAAACACTAAAACCCAAACTGAAGCTTGAAATGCAGCTAGTTATAGTGTAAGTAGATCCAAGAAAAGTGGTATCAGAGATCTGTGAGGCAAAATAAAATGTGGGTAATTTAGATCTTTTGTAACCGGGACCCGCAACCGCTACTAGTCGAGTGTGTGCTAGGTAGACTTCGGACTAAGAAAAGAAGGAGGAGAAAGATGGGTAATTTAGATCTTGTATTTGGTAAAAGGTAGGGAAAAAGCTTGGATCTTTAGGATGATTGAGAGTGTTTTTGGGAGGCAACTGCAGTTTGGTGAAGAAGAGGGTGAATGCTGGCTTTTATTACATATCAACTCACCCCCATTTCCCCTTCGGGCGCTCCATCCTTGTCTCGGATCTGCTCCACGTCGTTTTCCTGCGCGTTCATCACACTTGGTCCTTCCGTCCACGAAGTCGATTTATCAACTTCAATGATCGTTGAATATGATTATGCCAATTAGAAATGGTAAATAAATAAAACGTTAGTAATATCTACTTCGATGATCGTTGAATATGATTATGCCAACTAGAAATGGTAAATGAATGAAGCATTAATAATATCTACTTCGATGATCGTCGAATATGATTACGCCAACTAGAAATGGTAATAAATGAAGTGTTAGTAATATCTACTTCAATGATCGTTGAATATGATTATGCCAACTAATCTAAGCACACAACTCATACAACATACTCTATTTATTCCACATTAATTGACGTTTCGAGAATTCATGTCAAACTTTGATTACAAATTATTTTATATTCATTAGTCCAAAAAATATAAAATTGATATAATTGAATTTGTTTTTCAAAATACTTTCATAATAATTTTTTTTTGTAATTCTCTAGTATGTAAATATAAAGTAATTGTTGATTGAAGTTATGTTTTCGAAAAGCGTGAAGTCAATTAAAATGGAATGGAGGGGTAATTATATATGCAGGTCTAAGAATTGTCGAACATATAATATCTAAGCAAATATCGTAAGGCACGGATATACACATCTTCTATGCTTTTGCGGCGGTCAATCCAGCTCACTAGTTGTACAAACTGATAGCCCATAAAATTATGATCCAAGAGAATCAATCATTAATCACTATGTTGGTCATCAAATGCTAGTCGCCCCTTAGATCGTCAGCGTCTGACCAAGGAAATGGCTACCGTGTATTTCTAGTCTTGAAAAGAGGTTCTCTTGTCAACTATGTCGGGTCGCCTCTCTAGAAAGTGAGTGGTAGCCAAGGGTATCTTTCACTCAACGAGAAAATAATACAGTATATGTAACTCCAAACATATAAAATATAAACGCAATGAACAAATAGATTGGTGTATTTATGTAAACATAATATTCAATCTTTGTACACATAACACGATAGATTGTCAACTCCCACTTAATCCAATATCACTGTGCCATTTGTCTAGGACTAATGTCGCTGCATATTTGAATATGTATTGCCAGAGGCATTGATTTTGGAGAAAGGGTTTAATGCTCATAACTATTTCAATGTTCTATTTCACCATTGTAATAGTTTTCTCAAACTTTACGGATGTATTTTATCGTCTAGCCATATTAACAGCTTTCTCGAACTGCTATTAGTGCACTTAGTGTGCAACCTTACTATTCATCTCTCCCGTATACCAAGAATGCACCTTAAGTTCTTGCAATTTGCTATCAATGAGGACACACACGGTGTCATACCTTTCATTTATAGCTTCTTTGCGAAACAACTCGATACATATCATATGCTTTAACATTCTCATATTGAATTTATAACGCAGGTTCCATGTTAGCGAGTATCAGACATTGGACTTCTATAGCATCAGAATTGTGCTTTCGGTAGGCCTCTTTCTGTTTACAGGTCGCGGTGTCATCGGGCCTTGTTGAACCCGAGAAGTTAAGATATGTTTAGTCTTCTCTTGCTTTAGTATAACCCTCAAGGTTCGAGACTATTCATCAAAGTTCGAACTATTTAGCTTACACTTTTCAAGTGCAGGCCGAAGCGTATTTCGGGTCGCAACTTTAGCAGTCATAATAAATCTATAAAACAAATATATAAAGGACGATAAATAAACAATTAATCATGTTAAGCACTTACAAAATAAATTATAAAGTAATACCAATGCTCTTAAATCTCACAAAATATTTCAGTATGCAAGACCTAGTATATTGACATTTCAAACATCCACATGAGTCATGACATACATTTCGAAAAGCCAAAATAGTAGTAGGTTAACTAACCAATTATGTAAGTACAACATAACTCTTGTGTCATTTAGCATACAACCGGATGCTACATGACATGTGTAACGTTTGTGGAAATTATAGGTTAAACTATCAATTAAACCAAAAATTAACTAGGAATGATCATCGAGAGCCCGTAACTTTAGTGGAAATCACCTCGCATGATCCATTGTTTTAATCATCACGATACCATCAAATGCAATAAACATTCATCATGGCAATCAAAAAACTAAATCTCAGTTGACTTCAAAATTAAATTGTATGATTAATATCAATCATAAAATGAGTTTCCATTTTGACTTTACAAATCAAATCAATCATATTTAATTTTTGAAACTAAAAATATGAAAGGACACTATTTTAAATTTTGAATTCCATAATTAATTTCATAAAATCAATTGAATACCATAAATATCATAAAAGGTAATAAATCCTAATTATGATATAAGTTCAAACCTTTTGGTTACGTTTGGTATAGTGGAATGGAATGGTGTAGGAATGGAATAGACAAAGTAATGGAATAGACAAAGGAAAGAAATGAATTAATGAATTTTATTACTTTGTTTGGTATGTGAGTAGTAATGTGATTGAATTATCACATTACCCCCAATTTTTCTAATTTGATTACCTAGTAGGAGGTAATCATCCATTACCCCCAATTTGGGAGGAATAGTTATTACCTCAAATGAGGTAATTCAATTAACTAGGGAATGCAATCAAAATTCATTGTTATCTACCAAACTAAGTAATACAAATTACATTCATTCCTATCTCATTCCATTCCCGCGTACCAAGCACAACTTTGAGTTTCCTATTCGATGTAATAAATTAAACTTAATATCATAAAAATGACAATTTAAACTAATAGGAAATCTTGCAAAGGTTTAACAAAATAAACTTGACATATTTTTATTTGTGAACATATGAAAAATACAATAATTATTTCATAGAAAATGTGAATTAAATACTTGCAAGTAATTATATTCACAATTTGGATAGTTGTTGGTTTTAGTTTTTAGCCTTTTAATAAATACATTACTTCAAAGGTTAAATATAATAAATAAATTAAGTTAAATCTAATCATTTTAAATTCAGTAATTACAATTACCATAATTTAATATATGATTTTAACTCATAAAAACCGAAAATAATATTTTCACTATATAAAAAACTAAAGCTAGGATTTTCAGTTTTAACGATTTTAGTTCAATTAACTTATTAAATTGTTTTGAGAGATTTAAAAAATTCAAAAAAATCTGATTTTCTACCGAAACATCTGACTTAATATTCTTGAATAAATAAATTGAAATTTCCAAAAATATATTACAGGGAATTATTTATACAACTTTCAATTAATAATACATTAAAACTTTGAAAAATCAATACAAAAAGAGAAAAATTCAAATATTCTCAACTTTTTTTCTGTAACTTCTCTGCATCATATGCTTTCTAATAAAAACATTGCCCAAAATTTTCAACTCATTTTAACATGATTTATTGAATAAGATATTTTAATTAACGCTCAAAACGTTATAAAATAATAATAAATCAGCCAACATTAAACCCAATATCAAAACATCAAAACAATTTGATGAACTTGAATACCTAGTTATATTCACAAAATATCAATGTCAAAATGATATCAAAACATATCAAAAAAATCATACTATACAATTTTAAATAAGTTCTATAATCATAAAATTACTACATTGTATAACCATGATATTTGATATTAAACTCCATTATATTATACTCCCTCCGTCCGAAAATAGTTGATATTTTGACACTATTTTTTTGTCCCAAAATAGTTGACGTTTTCAATTTTCAATGCAATATTTAGATATGTTTTCCTCTTTAGCCCCTATTAAATTCTTATAGTAAAATATACTCATCTAGTAAAATATATATAGGTTGTCATTTGTTTTCTATACTATTTCATAAATTAGGGGCATCATTGTAAAATTACACTATTTCTTAATAGTTGTGCAAATTGTTTGAACGTCAACTATTTTGGAACGAATGGAGTATAATATTAAGCATTCTTAAGATACCACTAAAGGGATTTTATAACAATAAAATACACCAGGAACTCATAATATGATATAATTTAAATCAAATAACATATATATTAAGCATATATAGGGGCCGAAATTACCTCTTTCAATTAGAGGCGGAATTTGTTGAAATGTTTGATTAGAAGAGCTCCTCGCAGTCCCTCGAGCACCTCAAGTGTGATGTCTCAAGTTGATCCACATCAAGAGCGGTTGAATCACCAAAACTATTAGTAAGAATATTTGAGTGATGTTATGTGTTTATTTTGTTGGAAAACAACAAAATAATTGGGAGAAAGAGGGAGGGAGAATCTCGGCCTTATGAGAAGGTGGGAGGTGAAAATAAAATTCTAAGTTTTATTTTTCCATCTCTTAGCTAATATACCCAGACCCGAGTTAGCCCGACTGGTTTAATATTCAACCTAATGAGCTTGACTCATTTTAAAATCTAATTAACTCATTAAATTGATTAACTAATATTATTAATCGATTTAGTAACTTAACAAGTTAATGTTAAGTTACTAATGTACTTTTCTCGTTAAACCGTTGAATAAAATAATAACTTAATTTATTCTGTTTAGTCCAATTAATCAATTTTACATTATCAATGTAAAATCACTCGATCGAGATTGATTAAACTTAATCAATTCTCAACTCAAATATATGGATTCAATTTCATACATGAAATATAATTCTACGTCATTATATGTGTGTGACCTTTTGGGCTCAGATTAGTCATATAATATTTATAATTGACCATTATAAAATATTATAACTATGGGCAATACTATACACAATTTTATGTGTGAAATTATAACAGATCATCAAGAATATGAATGAATAATGGAATCTTGAAAAAATAAAGAGAACTTAGTCCATTTATTAGGGATGGTATTTAGTTAGGCAAATAAATTAATGAAAATGTCATTTCTTTGAATTTTTATACTTCCTATGTCCCTAAAAGTTTGTTATATTTTGATTTTTGTTGGTTAATTATTACAAAATTTGATTATAAATTCTCATCAAGCGATAAGAAATAATATAGTCTTGTGCGATCTTGTTAAATTCTTCTCAATATATATTTTTGAAATACAAAATTTTTATAATTTTTTCGCATGTAGAATAAGAGATATTTACGTCTTAGTTCTTGTTTTATTGACCATGAAAAGTCAAAATGTGACAATCATTTAGTGGTGGAGGAAGTAATTTATTTGTATAATCCATTAAATTGAAATTAAATAATTTCCAAAAAAGAAATGTCCAGAAAAGGTAAAAAATCCAATGGCAACTTCACATTACTAAATTGAGTCGATTGCTTGACTACACATTAAAGCGAAACCGTGTTCTGAGTGCAAGACTTTGTATTCTTCATTCCCACCCACACCCACAACACATCAAATTCCAACTTCCATAATTCTCTACTGAAGAAGGACCTTCTGATAATATCCCAAAACTCAAGTCCTTTTTTCGAATTACAACACTAAAAAGGGGGGTTTGAGTGAAACCCTAGGGGGGGGTGGGAGGTGGGGGTTGAGTATGTAATGGAAGAGCCAAATTCAAGAGAAGTAGTTGACATAAGCTCCGATTCTGACTCCGAAAGCGCCGTTGACTTCCAATGGATACGGAAGCTTCTCGACGACGAAAACGACAAGGAAGGGTTTAAGGAGGATTCTGATGAGGACTGTGTGGTGCTTGATGGTGACCCCGATGCTCCCACGCCCGTCGAGGAAAAGGGCGTGCCTGAGGCGGATGATTCCGATGATTTGCTTGTTGTTTCCTCTAAGGGTCAGGTAATACTTCAACAATTATGCTTCTACTTGGTTTATTTGAGGTAGAGAGTGTCGCACAAAAATTAATAGAGGTTCAATTGCGTTTAGTTTCTTGATTATTAGGGGAAGGAGTAGAGAGTTGATGACCTTCTGAGTTCTAGGTACTAGATTAAGGTTGGTATGATGTAAAGACGATACGTGTCTTGATCGAGAAAGGCTCTGCTTTGGTTGCATCGCTGGTAAATGTTTGCGATGATGGTGTTCAGGGCGGATGTACTTTGTTCACATTGGTTCTGTCCAACACCCACAGAATTTTACAAAAAAAAACCCCACAAAAAATAGCGATGTTTATGATTGTTATATGTTAATTTTAAATGTATCTTAGCTTGTTGAAAAATGTAATTTTTATGAACGTCAATCTGAACACTTCTACAAATGTAATAGATCCACCCTTGGTGTCTTTCGTTATCTGATTAATGTTGTGTATTTACTGTTTGTGGAAAATTGGTGTGTTGAGGAAGAATTCTTTATAGGCACAAGTTTGAGTAATGGTTTTATTAAGTTAAATGAAAGTTGGTGAATTGAAATGTTGAGCAAGTGAAGAAGTGTTTTGTTGTCAATGTTGGTCAATAGCTGTCACTGTGTCATGGGTTTCTTGATTAATTTTCACTTTTCCTTAAGTTGGCCCGAGGATTTTTGAAAGCTGTATTTCCTTCACCGAATAGAGTTCTATACAATTAGAAATGTGATGTCTTCTTGATGACTCACTATATTCTAACAGTGTTCATTGTTAATTGTGAGTAGTTACTTTATCGTTTCTCTAATGGAACCATAAAATTAGGTGATTTTATTCTGTTATTGATCTTACTTCACCTTGGAAAATTTTCTCGCTTCTGGCACTAACTGCAGGTTGCCTGCAGAGACTTTCCTCACCCACGACATCTTTGTGCCAAATTTCCATTTTCCTCTTCTAGACATGAAAGGAATTGTGACCAAGTATGTTTATGCTCTCCATAACACATCTTTTATAAACCATACATTTCGCCCTTATCTGTGAAAATAATGTCTTTCTGATTTGTACTTGTCAATGTCAGTGCCACTGTTATGTTTGCGACTCACTGGCTCCATGTCTTTATTGGGGCACCGGTGTTTCCAGTTTCGACCATTGTCATGCTACTGATAAAGAAGCGTATTGGAGATCTCAGAGAAGTTCTTTGAGAAATGTTAAAGTTTCAGTGCCTATGCCTGTTCCTTCGGGTCATCATATTGCTATTCCAATGACTGGCCCCCCCATGGCAAACCAGTCATCAACTTTGTTACCTAATCAAGTGCAGCAAAATCAAGTTCTAAGGCAGTTGACTATTCGTCCTTGTTCTAGGCCGACTAATACTCTTGTTCCTAATGTTACAGCGCAAGGACCCCACCCTGGGTCTGTTTTGCTCAGTAGCAAATATCGAACTCCTATGATATTACAATCACTGAACGCCTCAAGTCTTGTCTCCTTAATTGACAGGAGACGGAACAATTGCAACTTGGGCCCTCAACAAGCAATATTTAAAAGGACGGTCCCAGCTGGGTCTGCATTGGTTTCGGACAGAACTGGACTTAATCCATCCTGCCCCAATTATGGACCTCCATTGCCAAAAAATCCCCATGCAGCACCTAGGTGGCAAGGCTCTCATGGTGGAATGACTTCAGGGTCCCATGCATATCAGAACTCTTACCCGTCAAGTGTTGGTGAAATTCCTGAGATGCTCTCCCCTCCTCCTCAAATGCTCTCTCAGAATAGGAGTGGCCATGGAAATGATATATTATTGCAGCCCCATTTTGCACCACGCCAACATAATAGTTCAGGATTTACAAATTATAGGCTTCAAACAATCTCTGATTTCCCTGTGTATGATGTATCTCAAAATGCCGTGCCTCCCCAGCAGCAAGTATCCTCACACACACCCGGGAATTGTAATTTTAGAGGCTCATTTGTTTCCGGAACCCAGACAACTTATCCACCAGATATGGGTTATGGCTTCATGAATAAAACACCCACAGCACAGCAACTGACCTGCCTCACCCAGCCGAATGAAGACATGAACACTGCATTTTCAGAACCAACCCGGATCCAGTCATGTACGCAGTTAGAAGATGATACTGAATCCCTGCCATTCTCCTTAACAAATGCAAGAAGCAGTTCTATAGGCCCATTCTTACCATATCAGTCTCCAGAATATAACCAGTCATTGATAATACCAAACAGTCATGGTAGTGTTCAACAGGGGAATAAAACAATTCCCGAATCCTTGGGTTCAAATGTTGCAGTTTCGGATTTTTGTCCTGTGACCACCGAGAGTACACAGCTATCTGGATATAATCCGCAGCTTCAAAATGCAGAGCGAACTGATCATCACTCAGCAAACATGATCTCTAATTATCAACATGACAGCCTCACAGATTTTGGGACAGCAGATTTGGAAGCCTGGCTTTCAGTGGATCATAGTGTTCTGCAGCCTCTTGGGAGTTCTGTCCCTCTACTAAATACTCCTATTCCCTCCCCAGAACTTGCTTCATCAGATGGAGGTGGTCTGTTTTTCGATTAGCAAGTGATGGGATGGATACCGGTTTTATCCGCAAATGATACTGGAGCACGACGGATGCGCAATGCACATCCTCAGTACAGAACTTCCTGGCCACTAAACAATGGTGTGGTGTTTGATGATTTGAGCAACTGGTCGTTGATAGCATTTGATAGTTTTCTTAGTATTTACATAGTGATGACGGTAATCTGCCTGTGTCCTGAAAATTTGTGTACAGAAGCTAAGTGGCTAGTGTAGAATCTTGTAGCAGGCGACATGACTGATGCAAATGCAAGAGGTCACTCATCTCTTCATTTATTTTATTACTACAAGAGTATATTTTTTGCTACAATGCGTCTTGCGTTTTGGATTTTCGCATACTGCACCACAGCCCACAGCCCACAGCTACAGGTTGTATTCAAGGTACCCTGGGACGGCCCATGGGTCAGCTCATGGGTCACTGGTAATTTTTTGCCAATCCGTGTTTCGTTGGCTTTACATAATCCTCAATTTGTTTGCTGAAAATGGTTGATGATATCAATTATTACCTGGATGCTCTTGCAATTACATAAATTATTTATCGACGAATTTATACATTTTACAACAATTCATGAATTTTTGGAGGAATTTGTTTTACTAGTTATTGTGTTTGTCATAGTCACTCACTCACTTGGTATGGAGTATTGGAGTACTAGTCAGAATATAGTGTATGTAGAGTTAATCGAATAGCCTAGTAAAAAAGGCTCTTACTAGTGACCAAATTCAAAACTCACCTCATCGCTAATTTATATAAAAAAAAATATAGTGTATGTAGTGATACCAAATTCGCATAGCTTAGAGGAATTCGGCAGAGTATACACATATTCTATTTATTTACTACATACCAAATTCAAAAAATAAAAAGTAAACTTATTTATTAGTTAGGTAATAAACAACATATTTCATCATATCATATTTGATAACAAAATATGTAATAATGTAAATAAAAATGAAGTAATCTTTACCCTTGTTATAACATAAAATAGGCTGAAGAGGTCGGGCATGCTATGTGTAATAATTCCTTCATTAACGATAAATAAAAAGAAAAAGTCATTCTATTTCGACAAAAAACTCACACCCATAACTTTTGGTCTGCTATACCGACCATGATTTTCCTACCCTCAGAGGAGAAGTACCTTTCATTCTGGACGGTTGTGGGCGAGAAGGGATTCGAATTTCGATACCGTGGTTCGTAATGTATCATCCTAACATGAAGTATTCTTTACCCTTGTTATAAAAATTGGAGTACATGACAAAATTCTATATACAATATTATAATGCTCAAGACTTTAAGTTTATTTTAGTTGCTAGGTATCTTTTGTTCATTTATTAATTAATTAATTTTTTGTTGGTGGTTATATTTTTTCATTTATTAATAAGTTGGTAGAGTTACCTAAATAAAATTTCATGGTAAAAATCTCTTTAATTTTTTCATTTATATAGTTGTAATACATATCATGACAAATTATAGTAGGCATACATATTGTCATCTTAGGCTAACATTGTACCTGGCTGTCTCCTTAATTATATGACATAAGTAAAACAGTTTTATATATCATTTTTACTTGTTTTTAAATAATATATTAATTAAATTCATTTAAGTACTTAAATATATTACTAATTTCATTTAAATTATCAAAAAATATTTATTGTGCTCATAATATTTTCAACAAACAAAAATTACCTAAATAAAATATCAATCACATACAATACCCTTTAGTTAGCATCTACTAACGTAACTAATTATAATTAATTAGAGTGAGAATATGTTGGTATAGTAACTTGAGCATGCTACAATTACAAAAAGATTCTAGTATTGTAAAGTTTAAGGTAAGAGTACAAACCTTAGCAATTAGGTTTTCTCGATAAGAAAATAAAGTACTGCCACTAGTACATAATTTATATTATGATAAAAGTTAAAAAGATTCTAGTGGAGGATTTGAAATTCCTTAGCATCACAACACTTAATGGGTATAAAGATTTTAGTAAATATGGTATATGATTCGATTAAATGATATTTGACATGCAGGTTGATAACGGTAGATGTCATATTCTTCCACTAATTAATAATATCAAATTCGAAAGAAAAATAGTGCGATCCAAATAAGATATCATTAAGACATTACTAAAAAGGGACATGTTTTTGTGATGTCAAAATTAGTGAGGTGGAGAAAAGAGAATATAAAAGGTAGTAGCAGCTGGAAACAAAGAGATAAATAAGACAAAGTGCAATGGATCTCATTTCGTTTCTTATATTAACACCTAATCAGCTCGATCTCATTTGCTAGAGTAGTAAGCTTCACTAGAGGGGGTGTTTTAATAGGTGTTATATTTGAAGCCCAAAACAATATATTTTCTCTGCTACTCTCTCTCTATCATAATCTTGCTTTTTGTAATAGTGATAATTTGTTTTAAAAAAGTAGCAGAGACCCAGAAAATATTTTGGGATTTTGTGAAATGGGTTTGTATCAAAATTGAATTTTGCTTATTGAATTTGTCCATTTCGTTATATAACAGAGATAACATAATAGGGTAAAGAAAGTGCCAGAGATTGATGGTTTAGGTGTCTTTCTTTACCTCTTTATGTTATTGTTGTTACTCTATATCGGGGTTGATGATGCAGAGTTTCTTGTTTTCATGTGAAAAATGTCATTTTCTATTGCTTGTCACCATTTTCCTATATTGGGCAGAATAATCACCGCCACATGGTGAAATGATCTTGAATCGATTCGATATCTCCTATAACATATTTTATAGTTTATTATAACATTTGTATTAATTATTCAATTGTATTTGATCACTTTCTTGACACTAGAGGTTGATATCTATGATGGGCATCAGTCTTTTTTTCGATAGATTGAGTGTACTCGAGGGCTTGCCAGTGTTGGAGTTGTCATCCATTTGCCTCAACTTGACACTGTTCTTGCTGTTTATATTTGTTGTATCGGTGAAACAGATTTATGTGCGTGTGTCTGGAAGTAGGGTTGAGAAGGAGGATGTAAACGGAGGGTCGGGTTCAGTTAGGCGTAGAGTGGTAGGGGATATTCGAACTCTGAGGGTAGAGACTGGGAGTTGGTATAAAGCCGTTGTCTTCTGTTGCTTCTATGTCTTGTTGGTTCAAATTTTGGTGGTAGGGTTTGATAGTGTCAGTGTGATTAGAGAATCGGAGAGCAGTGAGTGGCAATCTATACTTCTACCTGCAGTGCAGTGTTTAGCTTGGATTGCGTTGAGCTTTTTAACTCTTCACGTCAAGTACGCAGCCTTTGAGAACTTTCCGGTTCTCTTGAGGGTATGGTGGGGACTGTCCTTTATTGTTTGCTTATGTACTTTGTATGCTGATGCCAAAGGATTTGCTTCCGAAGGATTGAGGCATTTTAGCTCCCATGTTGTGGCAAATCTTGCTACCACTCCTGCTCTTTGTTTTCTTTGCTTCGTTGCACTTAGGGGTGAGACCGGTATACGACTTTTTAGAGACAATGAGCTCGAAGAACCATTTCTGCTTGAGGAAGAATCAGGATGTCTTAAAGTCACCCCTTATCATGAAGCTGGTGTTTTTAGCCTGGCTACACTTTCTTGGTTGAATCCACTTCTCTCAGTGGGTGCAAAGAGACCGCTCGAGCTAAAAGACATTCCACTTCTTGCTCCTAAAGATCGCTCCAAGCACAATTATAAGATCTTGAATTCGAATTGGGAAAAGCTCAAGGCTTTAGATCCTCAGAAACCGCCCTCTTTAGCTTGGGCTCTTCTTAAATCGTTCTGGAGAGAAGCTTCAAAAAATGCAATTTTTGCAGGAATTAACACTGTTGTATCATATGTTGGACCATATATGATTAGCTACTTTGTGGATTACTTAGCTGGGAGAGAGACTTTCCCCAATGAAGGATATATTCTTGCTGGCATATTCTTTTCAGCCAAGTTGATAGAGACCATGACAACCCGACAATGGTATCTTGGAGTTGACATCTTGGGCATGCATGTGAGATCAGCCCTCACAGCAATGGTGTATCGGAAGGGGCTTCGTCTCTCAAGCTCAGCAAGACAAAGTCATACCAGTGGTGAAATAGTGAATTACATGGCAGTTGATGTCCAGAGAGTAGGGGATTACTCTTGGTACCTTCATGATATATGGATGCTTCCTCTGCAGATCATTCTTGCCCTTGCAATTTTATATAAGAATGTCGGCATAGCTTCCTTAGCAACACTTGTTGCAACGATTTTCTCCATTGTTGCAACTGTTCCACTAGCAAGGGTACAGGAAGATTACCAAGATAAGTTGATGGCTGCAAAGGATGACCGAATGAGAAAGACTTCCGAATGCCTTAGAAACATGAGGATTCTCAAATCTCAAGCTTGGGAGGACAGATACAGGTTGAAATTAGAAGAAATGCGTGGCGTGGAATTTAAGTATCTGCGGAAGGCTCTTTACTCACAAGCTTTTGTTACCTTCATTTTCTGGAGCTCACCTATCTTTGTTGCAGCTGTCACTTTCGGCACTTGTATAATGTTGGGAGGTCAGCTTACTGCTGGTAGTGTTCTTTCTGCTCTTGCAACTTTCAGGATCCTGCAAGAGCCACTTCGAAATTTCCCTGACTTGGTGTCCATGATGGCTCAGACTAAAGTGTCCCTTGATAGAATTTCTGGGTTCTTGATGGAGGAGGAATTATGTGATGATGCGACCCTTGTTATACCAAGAGGTGTTTCCGAAGTGGCAGTAGAAATCAAAGATGGTGAGTTCTGCTGGGATCCATCTTCTTCAAGACCAACATTGTCAGATATTCAGTTAAAAGTACAGAAAGGAATGCGGGTTGCTGTCTGCGGTGTGGTTGGTTCTGGAAAATCAAGTTTCCTTTCTTGCATCCTTGGGGAAATTCCCAAGATATCTGGTGAAGTAAGTAGAAAGTTAATGTCATAATTTACCTTTACTAACCATCTCAGTATATTCATAATTAGTAAATTGAACTTTATTTTCCTATCTCAGTCTATAAATGTTCATTTTCAGGATTTTATTATTGTGTCATCTATGTTGTTGATTACGTTTCTGTTTAGGTCAGGATATGTGGGTCTGCAGCTTATGTCTCTCAGTCAGCTTGGATCCAATCCGGAAATATAGAAGCAAACATTCTTTTTGGTAGCCAAATGGACAAAGCAAAATATAAGAGTGTGATACATGCTTGTTCCCTGAAGAAGGATTTGGAGCTTTTCTCACATGGAGATCAAACCATCATTGGTGATAGAGGTATAAATCTCAGCGGTGGTCAAAAACAAAGAGTGCAACTAGCCAGAGCACTCTACCAAGATGCTGATATCTATTTGCTTGATGATCCCTTCAGTGCGCTTGATGCACACACGAGCTCCGAATTGTTTCAGGTTTGATTTAACGAATCAACAGTTCTATATATCAAAGAAGATCAGTGGACTTATCTGTGACTCTGTAACTGCAGGAATATATAATGACAGCACTTGCAACAAAGACTGTTGTGTTTGTAACCCATCAAGTTGAATTTCTCCCTGCTGCTGATTTGATATTGGTATGACTTAAATTGTTTCTGAAAGGACACTGAATTATTATCTGTGCGTACCCAATATTGATTTTCCTGAGCAATTAAGCTGATTGGACTCATTGGGTGTGTCGGCTTGACACTGACTTTGATCTTCAGGTTCTTAGGGAAGGTTCTATAATCCAAGCTGGAAAATATGAAGAACTCCTACAAGCAGGAACAGATTTTGGAACTTTAGTTTCAGCTCATCATGAAGCAATTGATGCTTTAGATATTGGTAACCCTGCATTTGACGAGCCAGACATCGATCAGCCATCCAATGCATCTTTCTCCACAAACAACGGCAAGTTGACTGGTAACAATCTTGACAATTTGGCAAAAGAAATTCAAGAAGGTATCTCAGCAGCAGAAAAGAAAGCAAACAAGGAGAAGAAGAAAGCTAAACGTTCGCGGAAAAAGCAGCTTGTTCAAGAAGAAGAACGAGAGAGAGGGAGAGTCAGCATGAAAGTGTATTTGTCCTACATGGGAGCAGCTTATAAGGGCTTACTAGTACCATTGATTATTCTTGCACAGACGTTATTTCAGCTACTGCAAATTGCTAGTAATTGGTGGATGGCCTGGGCAAATCCACAAACCCCAGGAGATGAAGCTAAAACTAGCAATTTAGTTCTTATAGGTGTTTACATGGCCCTTGCCTTTGGAAGTTCCTGGTTTATATTTGTCAGGGCTATCCTGGTTGCTACATTTGGCCTTGCAGCTGCCCAGAAGTTGTTCCTAAATATGCTTAGGACAGTGTTTAGAGCACCAATGTCTTTCTTCGACTCAACCCCAGCTGGGCGGATACTAAATCGTGTATGCACACAAGCCTTTCTTAGAATCTTTCACTTCAATTTAATTTTTTCTACTTCACCTTTAATCTTTATAATTTCAATACATAATTACATGATCTGTGCCTTAAATGGTGTTTTCTTTACGATGCCCAGGTGTCAATTGATCAAAGTGTTATCGATCTTGACATACCCTTCAGACTTGGTGGCTTTGCATCAACAACTATTCAACTTCTTGGAATTGTTGGTGTGATGACTCAAGTTACCTGGCAGATTTTGTTGCTCGTCATTCCAATGGCAATTGCTTGCTTGTGGATGCAGGTAATAACAGTATTAAATAGAGTACATAATTGTTGTTATTTCTGGACTACAATGTGATGTTTCCTTAACATATTCTCAGGGCTCCAAATACACTTATAAGGTCACTAACTTGAAAAGAAAATGATCTTTAAAGTAGAGGCATCTGAATATTCTCCTTATCCAGACTTTTTCCCCATTCCACCCCTTGCGTTTTACGTTCGACGAGTTGCATTCTTCATGGTTATTTCTCATCTTCATCATTGTGTTCTTTCATTTCAATAATACATGCAGTTGCCAAACCAAAAGCTTATGACTCAATCTGTTACTCTGTCTAATTTTCATTTCCTAGATAAATTAATGTTGTCTAGTAAAAGGTTTAGATGTACTATGGCTCCCCGGCCTTGTGTTAACATGTGAATGCTGAAGTTATGAGAACTAGGTTCACTCTAAGGTTGTTACATCTCCTTAAAAATATATAAAAGTCTTATGATGTTTGTTTCAAAACAGACAGGTCTTTCTTTATTATATCTTATTGGTGAGTGCAGTTTCTGAAATGAAATGGGGGATAACACAGTCTATAACCATCATCTTGGACCAGTCTCGAGTATTATTGTTTCCTAGCAATTTTTTTCAATTTTTCTGTTTAGTGTTTTGGCTCAGCATAGTAATAAATAAGGAATATGGAAATGTATACTTGCAGAAGTATTACATGGCATCCTCAAGGGAACTTGTCCGGATTGTGAGCATCCAAAAATCTCCCATCATCCATTTATTTTCCGAGTCGATTGCTGGTGCATCTACCATCAGAGGCTTTGGCCAAGAAAAACGGTTCATGAAGAGGAATCTCTATCTTCTTGATTGTTTTGCCCGTCCATTCTTCTGCAGTCTTTCAGCTATTGAATGGCTATGCCTGCGAATGGAGTTGCTTTCAACAGTCGTATTTGCTTTTTGTATGGTATTGCTTGTCAGCTTCCCTGTTGGAAGCATAGACCCAAGTAAGTTCATTCGACTCTA
The DNA here is from genome assembly GCA_003412495.2 of Echium plantagineum. Lineage (NCBI taxonomy): Eukaryota > Viridiplantae > Streptophyta > Magnoliopsida > Boraginales > Boraginaceae > Echium > Echium plantagineum. Next base: position 138,016 of record QFAX02000350.1, read on the forward strand.
CCTCTTTAGTATGTAAAGGCTTGGCTTTATTTCAAGTTTCTAAATGTAGCAGTACGAATATTAATTATGCATGATAAGTTGCGGTTCTAGGAGGTGTCTAATCATTTAAGACATGCAATTAAAAAAATGAAGTGCGAAAAAACCTGAGAAAATTTTCTAGCCATAACTAGAACTGGTTATGTACAGGTATGGCTGGGCTTGCTGTTACATATGGCTTAAATTTAAATGCTCGGCTTTCAAGGTGGATTCTCAGCTTTTGCAAGCTTGAAAACAAGATAATATCAATTGAAAGGATTCATCAATATTGCCATATCCCTAGTGAAGCGCCTGCAGTGATCGAAGATTCTCGTCCCCCGGACACATGGCCTGAAACTGGAACTATCGAACTGATTGATTTAAAGGTATGCTGTATTTAGTTTTAAGTGCAACTATGTTTTAACTGACTCAGTAGATCAGAAATGTAAGAACATTGCGGAAGATACTGATGTTTGTTACAGCAGAGTGCATACCTCCTAGATCTATTGATGTTCTTAAAAGATGTAAAGCGATCTTAAAATCCCAGATTAGACTAGGCTCTTGATGATGACAATATTTATTGACCATGAATGACGCAAACCGTATTGTGAAGATTGATCTAAAAGCTTGTTTATCATCAGGTGCGCTACAAAGAGAATCTTCCGGTTGTACTTCATGGTGTGTCATGCAAATTTCCAGGCGGAAAGAATGTTGGAATTGTTGGGCGTACTGGAAGTGGGAAATCAACTCTAATTCAAGCGTTGTTTCGGCTAATTGAACCCGCAGGTGGCAGGATAATCATTGATGGAATTGATATTTCAACAATTGGTCTTCATGACCTGCGTGGCCGACTGAGCATTATACCCCAAGATCCAACTTTGTTTGAAGGGACAATTAGAAACAACCTTGATCCTCTGGAGGAACATTCAGATCAAGATATTTGGCAAGTAAGATATAGTACCATATTTCTTAAGCTACTTTTTACTGTATTTAACATAACCCTTGAACAATCTAGTTACCATGCTGAATTACATATTTTTTTCTGAATTAACATATTCATAAGAACAATGGTGGAAATATATATGCTTGATATCACAAAAAACAGCAACAGTTTCTTCGAAATTCAATATTGTGGATGTCCACATGTCTTGTTAGTTATTGCCTCTGAATATATGACTGCGCCATCAGTTGACTGGAATTCTTCCCTTCTCTATTCCCAATATCATAAAATTATAGATTGTTTCTAGTTTTTGACCTAGTTTGTGGGCTGTTATCTTTTGAATAGCTGTCATATGGTATGGATGCATGTATGGTATTCATGCCACATACATCCATACCATATTTTGGACCAAGAAACTTGAAAATGTCTCATCAGCTCAATTAGTGAGTCCACTCCAAATGAAGAGAACTATCAATTATTGTCATCAACTTTACCATCATCCTTCCTCTATTTTTTTTTCTAGCGATAACACTGCATTGTTATGTATGATAGATTGGGGTTTTGAATCCGCTTTGGAACTCATCTTGGGCAGGTGGACCACCTGTCATATTTTCGTCATCTGTACTCTTCTTATTGCTTTGTATTACTTTTTCCTGATATTTGTGGGTTTCATGTTCCTAGGCTCTTGATAAGTCACAGCTTGGAGATATAGTTCGCCAAAAGGAACAAAAACTTGAGACACCAGGTAATATTCTGATTGAACTTAACCAACATGAATTCAAGGAAAATTTGTGTAGGAAGCTTAATAATATTGAGCTGCTTGTTTTCGGGGGATCGATTTGCTAATGCAGTTTTGGAGAACGGTGATAACTGGAGTGTGGGACAGCGGCAGCTTGTGTCCCTTGGGCGTGCATTACTTAAACAGGCAAGAATTTTGGTACTTGATGAAGCGACTGCCTCAGTTGATTCAGCCACCGATAATCTTATACAGAAGATTATTAGGACTGAATTCAAGGATTGCACTGTTTGCACTATCGCTCATCGAATCCCTACTGTCATTGACAGCGATTTGGTTCTGGTCCTCAGTGATGGTACGCCTTGTATCTACTCTTCATTTTTGTATGCATCTCTAACCTACATCCACACCTCGATCCCCAGTCTTATACTCTGAATACCTAAAATCTGTTTTTGTTACTTGGATTGTATTCTCATCAATACAGGTCATGGCATTTAAAATTTAAAAGAAGATGTTGCCTTTCTTATAATCCGTAATTGATATTACACCGCAGGAATTTGATTCGGGCTACTTCTAAATTCACATTTCTTTGAGTTTCTTGTTTCTTAAACTAGATATATTCTATTATAAACGCTTTGTAAACCTACTGAATCTAGTTGCTTGTGCAGGCCGAGTTGCGGAGTATGATACTCCATTACGACTATTAGAAGACAAGTCTTCCATGTTTCTTAAGTTGGTGTCGGAGTACTCATCAAGATCAAGTGGTGTACCCGACTTCTAATTATTAACCATGACTGGAGGTTTTCGTGAACAAGGCATTGCGAGTAGTGGTCAGTCGTACGAGACAGCACTACCGCAGCACCTGCTGCATTGCAATCCGACAAATATGGTGAAAATGAGGTATGTCTCTGTATGACATCGATCAGAAGTCCTCGAGGGAACTACGAGATATAGGAATTTCTTCCCCATACTAGGAAGAGTGGGGAGATATGTAACATATAATAAGGTGATCAACTGCACTAAGAGCCCATGATTGTTCTAATAATCAAGATGTGCAGTAACTTTGGGGTTCATAGCTAATTTTGACTCTTTCACGTTATGTAAAACATTGGACATTTCATTTTGTGTTTTGTGAGGAAATCAATGAAATGAGTTCCCCTACTATCTTCACTCTCATTCGCTTTATGACTTAGATAAATGATGATTTTGGAAGTTATATAATACAGATGAGATTTTGGAGTAATTAATTATTTTTATTAACTACTATATAATTAATATAATTAGAACCTCGGACCTCCTATGCAGGTATTGTTGTTCGTGAGGAAAATGTTTTTTTTGTACTGTAATGTAATGTAATTCATTTGTCATGTTTATTAGATGTTTGTTGATGTGTTTTTCTGACAATGTACCAATCTTTTGCTAAAAGGAAAATCCTCGCCTTTGCATGTTGGTATTCACAGTATATGCCAAAGGATTAATTGTTGTGGTTAATCATGAGTTTGTGAACCCAATGTATGATTATGGCTGTGAGTAGTGAACGTAAAAGGTTCCATTAGGCTTTCATTGTTGGACTCGAAAAAGTTCGGTTTGTGGATTGAGGTGCATTGGCAAATGCCGAACCAAAGGTAAAATCCAGGGTTCGTCCATCCGAATTCAGCTTGCATATTAAATGTTTGATCTACAATATTTTTTGAAAATATATAAATTTATTTAATTTGTAATGGTATAAAGTATGATGTAAAATATGTTATGATATATATATATATATATTAAATATACTCCGCATTATTTTCAACTTATCACTTCAGCGTTAATACAATAATTTTGATTCAGGTCAAAGTCATGTGTGTTAATTAAGATAAGAAAATACATTATATTGTTTTTAACAATAACAAAATAATTTAATAATCTTTTATGAAATCAATTTTGAGACAACACATATATAAGTGTTAATTTGGAAGCCGACCACCTTTTCCTATATAACTGCTAAAATTTCATTTACGCAAAAAATGACCCAAGAACTAGTTAGAGAGAAACCCCTCTAAGGCTATGTACAATGGGGTGTTGAAACTCCATTTTCAACTGTTGAAGACCCACAATGGTTTGTTTAATTGCATGTTGAAACTTTTGGGTGTTGTAAAATTTCAACCGTTGTAAATTGCAAAAAGTCGGGCCCACATGGTGAGAAATTGCTTGACTTGATGATTTGGCAGGCCTAGGGAAATGGGAAAGACCATCCCGTGCTTGGAGCCTTGCATGTACATGGTGCTTGAGTTTTATTAAACTTTTATCACATTTTAATTAGTTGAAGTCAATATTTTATATTTATTTATTTAATGGAAAAATTATACCAAAATTCATCACTTATTGAATTTTATAAATTGACACTTGATTTGGATACAGAAAAATCAATTCTAGTTACTATATTATACTTCAATAAACTCTTGTTACTAACTTTTTAATAAATTTTTAGTAAAATAAATCTTAACAATAACTATTTCAACTTCAAAAATCAAGTAATCTTTCAAAAAAGAAGTATCAAATTTCTTATATAATTATAAAGATTATCATTATTATGTAATTATACAGATAGAAAAATATAACTGATATAAAAATGATATAAAAGTAGTGGGTATTGAATTTTTTTAATTTTTTAATATTTTTTTTGTCAAATGATAGCTATTGTAACATTCAAATTAAAGGCTCATTTTGAATCGGCTCTTACTTTTTGGTTTATTATTTTTAGTTGCAATTATATAAAATTGTTAGGAATATAAAATTTAATATATGAAAAGTGAATTATTAAAATGATAGTGCAGGAGACAAATCGGACACGTAGCAAAAATCTATTAGACCGAAAAAATGAGCATGACATCAGCAATCCATGGATGACATCAGCATGCATGACACGTAGCAAAAATCTTATGTTTCTTTGTTTTAATAATTAATATTGTCATTTCTCCTGTTTATTTCATTGCAAGTATAACAACTTTAATTTCATAATATGAGATTAAAAAAATATTATTTAAATAAGGTTTATCTTCTAAAAATATAAAAAAAATTAAATTATTTAAGTGTTAATTACTTTTATTTAATTAAACGATTATTGTTATTACTATCCAATTGTAAAAATAAATTGTTAAAAGTAAATAAGAAATATAAATTAAAAGTGGTAGGGTAGGGTGTTGAATTTTTATAAACAAAACCATTGTAAGGTGAAAAGTTAAAGATAATGTTGAATTATTATGTGGAAGAGAGAGAAGATGATGTGGAGTGTTGAAAATTGAAAAAGGAGGTGTTGAAAGAAAAAACCATTGCTCATAGTCTAATTGCACTAGGATATAATTCAACTGATAAAAAATTAGAGTGTAAATTACCAGCAACTTCGTCTATATATGTAAGCTGAGTAACTCTCATAAAAAGCGAACCTTGTGTTAATAAAGTGATTACCATACAAGCTTTAATCTCCTGATCAGGTGAGACACATCTCGTGATTTACCTCCTTCATGTACTCTAGGACAGAGGCGCCTGGGATTGTTAGTGTGAACGTTTCACAATTTTTTTTAGAAACCCATCTAATTAGTTTAAATGTTGATATCATATAACATCAATTTAACTAGCTACTACAAAGACCGATGGCTTAATAGCCTGATGACATATGACCTAAGCTTCCAATCAAGAGGCGTTAAGTTGAAACCTTGTTGGAGATCACAGTTTGTCTCATATTTTACAATAACTATCTATTCGTTAGCATTTTATATATTCATTCGTTATTTGTAATACCATTATTTTCATACTCTCATCCTTAACCTATAAAAAAAATCTAGCTACATTACACACCTAATGAAAGTGAGAATTAATACTCTCTTGAGTTAATATCATTTATTAACACAATAATTTGATTGATACATTTCTTGAAATGTTTTAAAAATGAGATTAAAAAAGATTTTTAAACTCTCATTCCCTATTATTAAGGAGATTATTTAGATAACTATCAACTAATATAAAAATAAAATAAGATAACATTTTAGACCTCACACATTATATATTGTACAAATTATATTCCTTAATAAAATATCATTTTTAGTACTCAAATCAATTTCCATCCTCCCCAACAAAATAAATGCCTAAATTTTGGCAAATTTGCACCTTTTGGTGCCATTTCGTAACTTGGAGAAATCCAAAAAAATTTTTTGTATCTGAATAGCACCCTCCCTCATGAATTGACTATTTTATCCCCAGACTTAAAAGCAAATCTCTTTCATACCCCTTTCTTATTCTTCCTTATTTTTTTTTCTCCGTCGTCTACTCTAAACCACCACCACCCCAACTATCACCACCACCACCACCCCTCTCCTTTGTAACTCATGCCACCCCACCCCTCCTTCCTAACCTCGTCGACCATTCCCCCGACCCCATGCTCCTCCCGTCGCCCTTCTAAGCCATCTCCCTTATACCTACTCCTTCCTCACTCCTCTCCGCAGAGCCGTCCCTAGCAACCACTATCTCCTCCCATGCCTCCAACAACCCCTTAAAAATCCAATCTTTAACTTCTACTAACCGTATCAAGAATAATACAAAAACACAACCAAAATGGGGAAAACAGTCCAAAATTTTAGGGAGATGAGGAGGAACACAGGATGAAAAAGGAGGGGTGGGGTGGCAAGAGTTACAAAGGAGAAAGCTAGCATGGTGATAGTTTAGAGTAGAGGAGGATGAAGAAGAAAAAAGAACGAAAAAGAATGTGATTTTGTCATTAAGGATAAAATAGCCTTTTCAGGAGAGGGTGCTATGTGGATGCAAAAACTATCATAGGGTACTCCATGGGTCGAATGGTGTTTATCAGAGTGTGTTTAGTATGGTGGAATGGAATGGATTAAACATGAATGGAATTGAATGACTTAGTTTGGTACATCTTAACTAATTTTAATTGCATTCCCTAGTTAATTGACCTCATTTGAGGTAATATCCATTAACTCAAATTTGGGGTAATCACCCATTACCTAGTAGGAGGGAATCAAATTAGAAAAAATAAGACACAAGTACCCTCCCTCAATTACACGTTTCTGAGCAAAGCTTATATCATCCCTCATGGTACTCATGCGTGTATCCCATTTCTTCCTCAACTAATATATATTACTCAAATCATCAAATTTTGCACCGAAATCAGATCAAGAACCATCTCCTCCTTCAAGTACAAGAACCATCTCATCCTTCAAGTCAAGTATGCAATTTTTTCCTCAAGTAAGCAAATTTTTATTTATTACTAATCAAGTTGCTTTCTTCATTATTGATAATTTTGTTTAGGATGTGGTGACGATATCGTTATATAGTAATTGTTAGGTTAGTGGGCGGGTAGCCCACAACTATGGGCCCGAAATAGAGTTATGTCTAGACTTTAATATTTACCTATAAATATAGGTGATCTCTACAACATATTCACAACAACAACAATCATTATCACCAATATTGATTGCAAATAGGTAATTCTAATCTTAGTTGATTAATCAATAAGTGATTATACCCATATGAATTGCTTACTAATCTTCTCTGATCGATATACCCCATATAATCGATATAATCAATAAAATCCTATATGAATTGCATACTCGTTTTTTTTTGCTTTGAAGTTTGATTGTGACACTTGAATCCGTTATTTTTACGTTATTGGTACAATAATTTGTTCATGAATTCATTAGTTTGTCCTAAGGTATGATTGTGTTGAATTCATTAGAGTTGCACAGATGATTTAGCGGATTTGCTCAGCCAATCTCTAGTTTGATTTTAGGTTAAAATATACTCCCTCCGTTTCTTTATATGTCATTCTAGGCTTTTGGTTTTGTTTTTCTATATGTCGTTCTATAATTTCGATGTACTTTTTACAATTTCAACGTACTTTTTACTTACTTTTTTTATTTATTAAAACCATCAACTAACCAATAATATAGTGATAATCAATTGACAGTTTATATTTTCAATGCACTTTTTTGACCAGTTTTAATGTTTCTTAATCTATGTGAAAATGTCTAGAACGTCTAGGGCTGTTATTGGTCGAGGAGAACCGAGATCCACTCGTTATCCGGTCCGAAATTCCCGCTCCGTTTATCCACCCGGTAAGATAACGGTCCGGGAACGGGTAAAAAAAATAACCGTTACCCAATAAGATACCCGATAGAGTATCCGATAACAAATCGTATGTTAATTTTTAGATGTTATATTATTGATTTTAATTTTTTTAAAGAATTTTTGTATTAAATTTATTTTTTTATCGGGTATACTCGGAACCGGTATCCACCCGCTAAGTTATCAAATAGGTAGCGGTCCAAAAAAATACCTGATATAGTTATCGGTTTGAACCGGGTGAAACCGTTAGCCTAACGGTCCGGTTTCCGGGAGAGTGGATACCCGATCCTGACCGGATCGGTAACAACACTAAGAATGACATATAAAAAAAACGGTAGGAATATATATATATATATGGTCTACAGTTTATCAGATAAATATAAAGAGATGTAGGCAATAAAGCAATATAAACATACTTGCTATACATAATGTCCAATCGTAAAAATATTATTGTCAGTTAAAGGATATATTAGTAATTTAGTTATAACATAATCATTATAAATGGTATACCATTATGCGATAATTTGTTTCTAATTATACCATAACCAAACGTGCCGTTATTTCCATACAAGTGACTGAGTGAGGCGATTCACATTTGTCATCAACTCATCATCTGTAAGCAAACCTCCAATTTTTCCCAGCCTGCAACTTCTACTTATTAACCATCTCCATCTCCGTCTTCAACTTTTTTCTCATTTTTTCAGCTCAATTTTATGTCCCCATTCTTTATCAACTTCTCTGTTAAATAATTTTGAGCTACTTTATTTTGCATCTAGGTAATCTCAAACCTTAAATTTAGTACCACTTAGCTTAGTCGTCACTAACGGGCTCGGGTTTGGGTTTGAGTTCTTGGTCAAATAAAACGGGCTCATTAGATAGGCACATTTGTTGGTTCAGGAGAACTTCAAGTATGTTGTCAAATAATCGGGTTTTTGATTGTCGTCCTAGCCATCTGCACATAGATTAACAGATTAATGAAAAAACTATTGAAAATATAGAAATATAGTTAATTGAAAGTATATCATTCCTTGGTTGATAATTTAACTTAGTAAATTAGTCTACAACGAAAATGTAGAATTGTAATATCTTGTGCTAAAATGACAAGTATTTTGAAACAATTTTTTTTAGTTTAGGACGACAATTAAAAAAAGCTGAAATGTGTTGTCCTGGTTAATTTGTGTTTGATGAAAACATGTTGGTTTATATTGATTGGTTGTGCCAAATGCAGGTGGTGACGTCATGGCTCCGAGTCCTAGAGTTCAGGAGGCTATTCGTGTTATGGAAGGTCTGGGGATTACTGAAGAGAAAGTGAAGCCTGTACTGAAGAAGTTAATACAAGTATTCAACAAAAACTGGGATTTGATTGCAGCAGAAAATTATAGGGTCCTTGCAGATGCCATTTTCGATTTAGAGGAATCGAAGGTACAATGTCTGTCTTCGGTGTTCTACTTTTCTATCTCGCTTCATTTTGTCTTAATCAACGTCGTGATCCTTTTATCTCTTTATGCTTTGTTGTTCAAATTGAGATGTTCACTTATTACTTATCTGTTTTGTTGTATTTTCAGCTAGAAGAACAAAAGAGTGTACATAATATTGCTGAAAGAATCTTATTTGTTGTTGTGCTTTTGAGAAACTATGCCGGTTTTTCTGTACTGACTTCTGGTTATTTTGATGCTATTGTTATCTTATATTAGCCAGAGGAGGACGTGGAGAGCGAAGCTGCTTGCAATGAGGAGATTGAGCGGCCCTTAAAAAGGTTGAGACGCGAATGCCAAGAAGTTCAAACCTCATCACAAGTCAAGAACTCTAAACCTGATGTACCTCGAGCCATATTGACAAAGCCAAACGAGGAGCCAAATGAATTTCCTTCAAGGCATTATGAAACACGGAGTCGGTCGCGAAGTGGAATAGCATCGCCTCAGGCCAGTAAGTCAAGGGTCATCTCTAATCCTATTGCTAGCCAGCCTCTGAGCAGAAACAAAGGGAAAGAACCTGATGCAACTAAGCCTTCGACATTTGATGAGTCTGATCTATCTCATAATGAGGGGACTCATGTGAGCCATCTTAGTTCGCCGCACAGGGGTAATTCTGCTCCGGTTCCTCTTCAGATGCGTCTTAGAAGCAGAGGGAAGCAAACACAACCTTCACCAAGTGTTTCTGGACAAAAGACTAAGAGAGCTGTCATTCCTTTTCGTGCCATTCAAATTGAAGAGCAGAAGAATCATATGATATTGCCTAAAGAGATTTTACCTCCAAAAGATGATTCATTCAATGAAGGTCGTCTTTATTTTTGGTTTCATCTTTTGTATCAAGAAAATGCTTCTACTATTTTCAGTGGGAATGAGTTGATAATTTCAGGTGTTTATGCATTGCTAATTGGGATAAAAACGGAACCTAACCACTTCTAGTATTTACCCTCAACATTGGGGTCCATGCTATAAAATGGACACTCTGGATGCACTTCTTCAATTATTCCATCTTGCTTTAATTCTATGTCTAATTTTGCCATCCAATTCCACATCCTTCTGGACCATTGACTCCAAATATTTGAATTTATTGTTGTCTACAATCATCACAATCCTACACTTGTGTATTATTGATTCTTCTGTTTTATAGAGTTTACACTTAGTTAGAATGGATACTTTATGATATGATTTTTCGTATTATTGCCCTTCTCTATATTGACACTGTTGGCTTTGCCTTCAGGATATGGTAATCGTATTTGTTTATAAGTAAAATGTTACTGCATCACCTCTTCTCATGATGATTTTCTCCATGAAGTTCGTGTTCTGAGTTAACATCCTTAATTTTACAGATCTAGCTAGTGAAAGTTCCCTAAATGTTAGTAGTTCAGGAAGAGAACACGACACCCCTACCACTTCAACTTTACAAGCTAACGAAGGACAGAGAAATGGTGGTATTTTATCTTTGTCAAGTGAAACTAGGACTAATGACATCTCAACAAAAGACTCTGAAAAATCTTCAAAATCGTATAAGATTGCTTCCTCACAATGTGGGAGTGTAAAGATCAACTTGAGCTGTGACATGGCTTGCCAGAGGCCGGAGTTTCGTGCACCTAACCTTGATGCAGTTCTGCAGATGCTATCAGATAAGTATAAGAAAATGCATATAGTCTTGGATTCTGGATTCTCCCTTACGGATGTGATGAAAGATGTTTGTAATTCCTTTCTGGGAATAGATAATGGGCTAGGTAATCCCGAAAAACCAGTTGAAATACATGATTTACGAAATACTGAATTAGCTTCTGATATGGCCTTGCCTGAAACATTGTCTATCTTTTCCCCTGTTAACGGGACTGGTACTTATACTCATTCTGCTGGGGGAGTTATTGACAAAATTAGTCAACAGGCCAAACGGGATGCTATTAGACCCACAAATGGTCGTCGGAGTTTGACTGTGAGGCAAAATCCGCGTAGTTGTCAGACAAATGGTACCATAAATTATGCAGACATTTCAAAGGGACAAGAAGTTATAGCAATATCTCTAGTTAATGATGTTAATAAAGAGCGTCCTCCATTCTTTCACTATATACCCGAGAATGCAGTTTTCCAACATGCTTATGTGAGCGTCTCTCTTGCTCGTATAGGAAATAAGAATTGTTGTTCAAGCTGTACTCTTGATTGCTTGTCGTTGCCCTCTCCTTGTGCGTGTGCACATGAAATCGGGGGGGATTTTGCATATACGAAAGACGGCCTTGTAAAGGAGAGTTTTCTTAAAGAATGTATTTCCATGAATCATGCCCCTGAAAAGCACCATCAGCATTTCTGTACTGAATGCCCTCTCGAAAGGGCTAAATGTGAGGACATCATAGAACCATGCAAAGGGCATTTGTTTCGGAAGTTCATTAAAGAATGTTGGTGGAAATGTGGATGCGGGAAACAGTGTGGCAATCGGGTTGTGCAGCGGGGAATTAGTCGCAAATTACAGGTGAATGGCTTGGGTTTCTTAATCCTTTCAATTTCTTCGCCACAATTCTTGTTGCTTGGACTTTGTGTCTACGCACGAGCTTAATCCTTTCATTTTCCCCACAATTCCTGTTGCTTGGACTTCGTGTCCATGCATGAGGGCTGCCATGATACTATATTAAATCAAACCTCATATACTACCTAGACTGTACTGACTATGAAATTACCATCTCTACTAGTTCCTCATTGTCTTTCCATTAATGACCTATAGGTGTTCATGACACCAGCAGGAAAAGGTTGGGGACTTCGTACCCTTGAGGATCTTCCGAAAGGTGCATTTGTTTGTGAATACGTTGGAGAAGTATTAACCAATGCTGAACTCTTTGATCGAGTCGAACAAAGACGACGCAAAGGCGTAAAACATTCATACCCGGTGTTGCTGGATGCTGATTGGAGCTCCGAAGGCGTCTTGAAGGATGAGGAAGCTCTTTGCTTGGATGCAACAAATTATGGGAATGTTGGTAGGTTCATCAATCATAGGTAAGTTCACTTAAATTGTAATTGTACATGTACGCCTCAATTATAACATTCTGTGACTTGTTATTACTGCTATTCAAATATCATCCGATCTGCAATGTTGTCACCTGTCCTGCAAACATCATCCTGGAACGAAGTTTATGGAAACTCTTCAAAGTTATCACAATATATTTTGGTCATGAAATTGCAAGGACATGCTTCTAGTGATACTATTATCCTCCCTTGATTATTTGGATATGAAAATGGTCCATGATAAACATTTATTTTTCTTTGTTTATTTAGCTATTTACAAAACCATTGTAGTACTCAGAATTTAGTAACTAACTACTAACACGAAACCTCACCCAAGAAAACACCTACTTATTTCTGTCTCATCTTACGGAAGTCGTAGAACTTGTTCTTCAAAGACCAGATAAAAATTTGATCAGTTTCTCCTGCCAGATGCTATGATGCTAACATGGTTGAGATACCAGTGGAAATTGAGACACCTGATCACCACTATTATCACGTAAGTGTTTTTCACCTCCCTGTGTCTATTTATCGCAATGTCTTGATGTATGAATAACCCGTTTTCTGTAGAGTAACACATTTTCTATGTATTGGTTATGCAGCTAGCCTTTTTCACTTCAAGAAAGGTAAAAGCGATGGAAGAACTGACATGGGTGAGTCAGTTTTAATATTGATCTGAACTTGCTACTGCATTCAATTCCTAACAAATTTGGGAGTTAAATATATGATGAAACTAAGTAGCTTGCTTCTGCTCCAGTAAATATATTTTGTAACTTATAAACGATAAGTCGTATTTATCTCAATTTCTTTATTCCACCGATCTCAACAAAAACTTTGTAATGAGTTTCTGATTCATAGCACTGGTCAGGTTCTGATTTATCATCAATGGACCAATACCTTCAATTTTGCTTCTTCTGCAGCTTTGAGCACATACACCCACCATACATATATAACTAGAAACCAAGGACGTCAAATGTAGAAAAAGAAAAATACTACAAAAAACCTTTTAAAATAATGAAAACGATGTTGAAACAGATACTCATTTGATGCTCTACTATGTTTTCTTGCATTTTTTTAACGTTGTAGACTATGCTCTATTAATAGTGTTATGGCGCGCTAGACTGTGCCATTGAGCTGTTGCGTATTATTGACTACAGTTTAATTATCATGTTTTGTATTGTCAACAACTGGGGATTTAGGCACTTCTTTAGTTTCTTGATTGACAACTACTCTTTTTGCTTCATGCTACAGTGATTAAAGAGATTTTGAGAGATTTCAATATAATTCATCACCCACTTATTCATGTGAACCGTTAGTAATAATCATAGATCTATTGTCCCATATATTGCGAATGCATGCGTTGTATCATGTTTATGGTTGGTTGCCACTCTTCTTTGTTTAGTCAGGCACCTTTAACACCCTTCTTATTAGTAGGCCACCTCAGACAGCATTCAAATATCTTGTTTTTTCCCTTTCATCTAACAATCAATATATTGTGCTTACAGGATTATGGCATTGATTTTGATGATATAGATCATCCAGTTAAGGCATTCTCTTGTCATTGTGATAGCAAACACTGCAGAAACATCAAACGCACTACACGTAAGTTCTCACAGCACATACTGTCCCCTGAGATGTAGTCGATAATTTCATAGATTTTGTTTTGTTAATTGACCAGATTTTACATTTTTCATGGTTTAGTCTAAGATACATAAATATTACTCCCTTCTTCCCGAAATCGAAGGAATCCCCTTGCTATGCATGCCTTCTCGATTGACTTAGCAACTCACATTTGAAGAATTTCTATTGGACATGTTGCCCAAATTGTAGGGCGAGTAATAAGATAAATGTTTATTCATTGTTCGTCTTGCTTATCTTTTTTTTTTTATGTTGCAAAAACAGGAACAAGGTCTTCGACAAGGAGGTGACAGATCTACTATGGTTCTATTTGAATAAAATTGGTATGTCAAGCTATGCAACAGGATATCACCCGTGATCCTAAAAGCTCTTGCAATCCTTACAGTTACGACAATGTTATGAAATTTCTCCTAACATCAAATTAAGTTATTGATCAAACTCATTTGTTGAATGGATCTGATTTGTAGTGCAACCGTCTTTTCTAACGGATGGTTGGTTACAAAGGACTATTGAACAATCTTATTGTGTGTAATATCAACTATCAGCCCTTCCTCGTAAAGGGTTCATTATATACACAAGATGAAAAATTCCTAATTGGTGGGATCTTTTTGAATCAAGTTCAACTTAGTTTATGTGTTTTCCTACCGAGTTCATAAAGCTTCATTAACCCTATATCTGTAGCAGCTTTTTTTACTGTTAAAATCTGTACCTAAGCATCTCGGTGACCACAGCCAAAAACGTATCGGTGCCAAAACAGGTCTTCAACAAGGGTGTTGGGTGCACCTGGCCATTTCCGCTAAGAGTAACCCTGTGATGAGGCAAAATCTTAATCGTGTTGATCCTGTTATTGTTTTGCTATCTTCTCAATTCGACGAGTCTTATAGTCTGGGTCGAGATGTCAATGCGAATAAAACAATTGAAGTATAAAGTTGCGTGTAAGAAGTAAGAAAGAATATACGAAAGAGCAATCCATGAAAAATGGTTCATGAAGTCAAGCCCCTCAGAATTGAAAAATGCAACCTCCTTTAGTACTTGTGATGGTTAGCAAAAAGGGATTACAAGAGATGCAAGAAAGTAAAAACAAACAAATGAATGTAAAGGTACCGAACTCCTTGGTTCAAGTAGTTATCACTTATCAATAAGGAAAAGCAAATTCCCGTACCCTTCAAGGCATTTCCGGCAGATAATATGGACAATCGTAGGTGATCAACAGTGCTTTGAACATTAATATATATTGAAAAGTTATATAATTATCCACAACTACTACAGAGTAAAATTTTTTTGCTCTTACACAACAAACATTCAGCTAGATATCAGGATAAAAAAACTCATCCACATTGGGGTAGCAAGTTCTAGCGATTATTTTCCACACGTTGTAGATAGCTGTTCGAAAAAGCAATAAATCAACCAGAAATCATGAGCAAGATTAAAGGCAGTATATCACTCATTGGGTCTGATCAGACGGTTGTTCCGCTAACTTGGTTTGAGCATTATGCCAAGCTAGGCCACGGTACACGTTGAAGGAGAAGGTTCCTGTTAAATAAATGGTTGCAGCACCTAGCCCTGCCGTCAAAGCCTTGTATGCCCAATCTGCTGGAGCCCCCATTTAACAATTCTATACCTGCTAACATTGGCCAATGCAATAAATCCAAATTGTACTGAAGACCAATTGACATCATATTTTTAGTTCACATTAAATTGTAAAATTGATTTTAATCTTGAATCCCTTTAACATCATTTGCTAAAAATATTAACTGCAAAACCAATCGATTCTACAAGCCAAAGGTCACCAAACAAACCAGAGTCCTTGTTTCTTACCCCTTTCATTACACTATATCTATCGGGGAAATGGAAGCAGACATCATCAAGTGTTAGCAAAAGTGCAAACTCTTCGAAGATGAGGCAATTGTTGTAGTTGACGAAACATATATGGCAACTGGAATTCATGAAAGCAAGCAGATAAACAGCCCACGAATCAACTACAAGAACAGGACATACAAGTCACAAACCTTACTGGATGCTTTGTACCTATTTGAAGTACACCTAACCCAGCTCAATACAGATTAGGCACCAAAACACGTTCACACCAGAAAACAAGTCCACATAAAAAAAACTGAAACAAATCTACCCACCCATCTCTCTAAATCAAAAGCATCATCATATCCCAACCCCAAGTCATATGGCGAAAATGCAACTGTCAAATACACTCCCCCCAAAACCCTCAACCGAACACCAAAAAGATCAGTAGAAACCATCACCACCACAACCCGGCCATCATAAGAACTAAACGACCCTTCCCTCAATCATAAACGCAAGCCACCATATGAACCCATGAATTTTGTATATCCTTCAGATAATGAATCCAATAAACCAACTTTGGAAACTAACGAGCCCACTTCATCATATCAGTCAACAGCGGAGGCTACAAGGCAGCAACAACAACAGCCATAAATTGCCTTCGTTGGAGTTGTCAGGGGCTAGGGTAACTCCAGGCAGTTTGCGCCTTTCACCAAATGGTGAAGGAGAATAAAGGAAGTGTAGTTTTCATGATGGAAACCAAGTCGGGAAGAGTAGAGTGGGAAGCAATTAAGAATAGATTGAAGATGGATAATAATGATAGTCGAATGGTAGGAAAGGCAGTCTAGCATTGTTGTAATAAAGGAGAACCGATAGAAACGATTAGCTACTACTCATCATATAGAAGTAGTACTGGAAATGACATCAAGGCTAGTGGGTTTTTATACACATCATGAAACCCATAAGAGGAAACACTTCTGGGCACTTCTCAAATTCATTAGCGAAAAATATGAACTCCCAACCACTACTTAGAGACTTAAATGAAGAAACGCATCAAGAAGAGTTTCAGGGGGCAATATGGGGTGATGCAGATATTCAGGGAAGTGGTAATAGGAGCAGGACTGACAGATTTGGGCGACCAACGAATTCACTTTATAAAATTTTTATGCTCATAAAACAAAATCAAGGTTGTTTCTCCTTTGTCTATGCATTGCCCCTTCACTGAGGAGGTTCTGGTACTGCAGAATATCCCCTTGAAAACACATTTCAATTGCAAGGATATCTTCAAGTTCATATACAATCAACTCAAGAGAGACTGAGCCTATGGGCCTCTGGCACCAGCAAAATTTGGCCTTCAAAGGGGACCTCATAAGACAACCAACCGATATCGTGGAATTCTCAAAAGTATAATCGAACTAATTTAGAACTGTGGCTAGTCACTTGTGTTTGGAACTTAATTCATACTAGCCATCTTTGAGCATGAACTTTCTTATCTGGTTTTAAGTTCAAAGCGAGTTTGTATCTGTAATATACAATGACAATCATACTCATTCCATGGAATTGTTTCATCTTAAAGGAGATCTTCAATAATGTCGCACGTGAGAGGTAAATTCTTGCATATGAATCAATAAAATAGAATCAAACATACTTTCGTCAATGTTTAAATAGAATCAAAACTCCAATGAACTAATTGCTAATTATCCTAACTAAGCAATTAATTAAAAAAGTTTCAAAACTGCATAATCTAATGTCTCCCAATTCAATCATAAACATAATTTCGTCAACCTTTAAATAGCATCAAAATTCCAATGAACAAACTGACTCATCAATTATCTTAACTAAGCAATTAATTAAAATTTTAATAAACGAATCAGACTCCGACTAACTTGTAAATTTATAAACCTAAATCTGATCAATTTAATAAGAAGAAACAAAGTATGAACACAAATCATACAATTAGAAGTATTATTAAACAACAGAAATAGAAAGAAAGAAAGAAAGCAATAAAAATAAAATAAAAGTTACCAAAATGACTGACCTTTAAATCGCGCGAGTAAGTGGGGGTGGGAAAGTTGGTGTTTATAATTGCAGCTTCGTGTATAACAGAAGATGAAAGAGGGAAATATAGCCGATTAGGTCTAGTTGGAGGTTGGAAGTGTGGTGAGCGACGAGGTTTAGTTGTGTCCACAAAATGGTTTGATTCTGGTGTGTATAGTGTGGATGCGGGCTCAGGGTTGATCGGGGCCGAGTTATTGAGCTCCAGGTTTCGAGCCGCTCGGTCAAGACGGGACCGTTAACCAAATACAAAAAAGAGTTAATAACACAATCGATCACTCATATTTTATAACATTTGTCATTCGATCACTCATGTTTCATTTTGATATTTTTGATCATTCATGTTTCAATATCATGTCTCAGTTGGTTTGTGGATTGACTTTTCTGTTGAACTCAATTTTTAGTCAAACTGATCCTTAATTTTGAGGGTAAAATAGTCAATTAACATAAAATTATTTTTGAGTCGATAATTAAAATCATACGAACTAAGCATGGGTTTTTAGATTTAAATGAGTAAAAAATTTATGTTAATTGACTATTTTACCCCTCCAAATTAAGGATGAGTTTGGCTAAAAATTGAGTATAACGGAGAAGTCAATCTACAAACCAACTGAGACATGATACTAAAACATAAATGATAAAAAAAAGTCAAAATGAAACATGAGTGATCGATTAGTGAACGTGATCGATTAGTGAACGTCATGAAACATAAGTGATCGAATGTGGCATTAATATTAACCCATATATAAACAAGAAACAAACAAAAGATTATCCAAAGTCAAAATTCCGAGTGGTGATCGTGTCTCAAACAAGTTTTGGAAGAACACATACACATTCCATGATTGGTTTATGAGAAGTTTGGATGATATCCTGAAAAGAACCATACTTCCTTAATCCTAGGTTTAAAGCTGATGAGTAATATTTCTGAAACTTCTTGCATAGCTTCTGGTGAACTTTGACGAGTTGCGACTGCGAGTCTGTTTCGTTATGATATCTGTCTTCTTTAATTTGCAATAAGAGAACCAACCTCTAAAAAGATGAGCAAACTTGAGTTTTGTACTCGTAACGAGACCCTTGTGTTCATCCCCCTTCATTGAATCATAATGATCTTTGTCTTCAATGCTGCCTTGATCATCACCATCTTTATGATCTTTAATATATTTAGATGCCGGACTACACAAAGAAGGAGGATCAGTGGTGATAGGAGTAGCAATTGGTGGTAGGAGTAGCGGGTGAGCTTATGAATTTACTCGGAAGGTTTCAATCTATCTCTCCAATATCCTCTCACACGTGTAATCTAGTCTACTTATACTAAACATATAAGGTTTATATATCGACTCAAGAACGTGACTGCTTCATAATATCATGTTAAGATCGAATTCATGAAGTTAGAATCTGAAACCAATTGATGATATATAAGATTGACCATGATAATCACAATGTTATAAGTTCTTACACAGTTCAGTAATTAGAGTTGCTACTTACATGATTAAGAAAATACAACAGGCGCTTTTTAAGACTCTTTGAAATCATTACATCCGCATTTTTTAAAAGATTCTCATTGATGGCTGAGTAAAAATAGAGCACAGAGGTACTTTTGTTGTTGTGTAATAACTCAAATGTTTGTATTTGCAATTGTATTTGTGTTGTTAAAGGGCAGCACATCAATTATTTGTGAGTTTATTGTATTAACACTAAAATAAATGGGTGTCTATATTTCAAAGGCAAAGATTTATGCCCGTCCTGCCCTCAACGACCGTATGAAAGTAAAGTTGGATTTTTACTTTCATAAGTTGGATATAAACAACATAATTTTCCCTTTTTAGATTCTTGCAATCGAGCTCGTGAAAATATACTTGGAATTTTGCTCTAATGACGAGATCACACGTTGATTGTAATTTTATCGACAATTTATGACCAGTGTGATATGGTCATTGAAGCAATATTCCAACTATATTTCCATGAGTTTGGTTGCACAAATTCGAAAAAAATAGGTTGTTTCTTTCAAATGTACGGGAACAAAGTTGAAATTGCAATTCAACTATACTTTCATACGATCGCTAAGGGACAAAACGAACCTAAATCTTTGTCTTGGAAAATTTCGGCCATGAAAATAGTTTTCGACCTAAATAATGCAAATAAGTGGAATGATGATGATTTCAATCTTTTTATGCAAAAAGCTTTAGAAAGTGTTTAAAGAGTAAAATGAATCCATTAATTAATACAAAAAAAAGTAGAGTGCACCAAAAGAAGTTACCGATTTGTTTTGTTCAAAATGAGGTCTTCTCTTTCGGAGCGTGTCCTTTCCAAGTAATTGATTGAAATGTGACGGATAAATTGGAGCTGGAAACCACAATATTTGGTTTAATCACTATACTAGTAAAAAAATCGCGATCAAAACGTCTGGGTTCGAAATTACTAATTATCAAAAAAGAAATCGTAATACTAGTGATAAATGAGTGTAAAGGAGTCACAGCATACCTGATCGCCATCCATAATCTGATAACCTCCTATAAAATCATTGTCATTAAGTAGCTTATAACCATTAAAGGACAAACAGAAGTGACCCCAAACATGTTTCCTGTAATAAAGCGCGACACAATAGTGAACATTTTATCGAATGCACGTAATGTACATTCAGCATTGTTCATTTAACGAAGAAACATATGCGTTGTGCATCTTTAACGAAAAAACAGAGAAAAAACGTTTTGTGCGTTTGCATCGTGTATCTTGAAAATATATGCATCCCTTCAACGGTTAAGCTAAAACATAAAGCACATACCACGAGACCTTGCCAGGCCCTGATCGAGGCAAATGACTAAACGCAGCTTCCACAGCCTGCTTAAGCTCTGCTACAGTCCCATTCTTTGCCACTTTAATTTCTGAAAAATACCCCAAACTATTTCATCAACACCTCAAATAATTTTACAATTACATTAAACACAGAAAGAACAACTTATTGCAATAATAAAAAAAGAAATAAAGTACCAAAATATGTGTTATCCAATTTAAGAACAGTAAGCTTAAGGGGCTCCTGTGGAACTTTATTATAGCTAAAGCTTTTTCTTGAATGCGTATCGACGAGCACCAATTGAGAATTCGATGAGAACCCATGATTCTTATGAGACAGAGCGACCTTAAAATTACCCTTGTGCAAAATCTGCATCATATTATAAAACTAAGGAGACAAATAAAGGTAAATTGGACAAGATTAACTTCATTAGTTAGTGTTATGATGATGATAACACCACCTGACCAAATGTTGAGAGTTGAAATTTATAGGATGTGTTCGAAAATGGAGATATTAGGTTACATGATTCTTTGATCAAGTGTTAAGGTTTGGCTTTGGCTTTTGTAGGAAGAATTGTAAAGAGATGAGTGAGGGGGTGGAGAGACAGAAAGTGAAAGAATATGTTTTATATGCAAAAACCCACTCACAAGAAAACATAATTGTACATACATCCCGATTCTTAATATAAAAATCATTCTCACATTTTTAGAGCGATTATGATCATTGTACCAATAAATCCTGATTTGTTATACACACGCCAGAGTAGTAATTTTCTGTAGCTGAAAATTATTATTCTGCTTCCACATTTGAAAATATGGTAGGTGAGAAAGTTAAGTGGGAGGAAAAATAGTAATTTTCAGCAATGCAAATCACTATTCTGATATGTGTATAGTATTGCCCCATAAGTCGCTATCCCGAAAGACATGAGAGAAAATGATGTTTGAGTACGAACGCAATCAAGACTATCATTATCAATCAAGATTGATAAGATAATCGCGTTGAATGGTTGTTCTGCTTATTATAAGGAAGATATTTGTTGCCATTTGAGTCGTTTATCATTAGAGATACTAAGATAAAATTTGGCATCTTTTTCTCTACAACTTCTACTATCTTGATTTGAGGTTAAGGTAGAGCGATTGTGGAAAATAAAGGTAATAATATAAGGGAGAGGTCGTTTGACTCGTTTCCATGATTACTTCTTTTGTAGGGTTGAAGTGGTTCAATTTTTAATTACTGTTAATTACTGTTAAGTCTTTCAAATGCGAGCTTATGTTATGCCGAGAACCCTTTGCAAATGAAGGATGTGCTTGATTGGGAGCATTGCATATCCAATAAGTCAAGTAATCCAATGAATACTTTAAAGGGGATTCAATTATATTGTAATAAGTCCAATTTTTGTTTTTTTGTTTTTTTTTATTTTAATAAGTTCAATTTTGTAAATTCAATAACGAATATTTTCGTCAATAAGGGAAGAGTTAGAGATGTCCAAATTAAAAGAAGACCCTAGGTTTTTAATAAAAATAGAACTAACAAAAAGAGGATCGTGACTTTCATTTTTAAGTGAACAATGCTAAGAAATAGGGTTATTTTGTGTTCAGTTTTAGCACAAATTAGGTTGGTGTGCTCCTTATTTAACACAATCTCTAAATATAAAACTTAACCACAATCCTAGTTTGAAGTTTATAGTGACAATCAAACTTGAAGCATAATCTAGGAGATGTTTGATGTTAAAATGAGAAATTTTGTCCTTTAAAAGATGGAAAAAACGTGTATGAAGACTTGGGTAGAAATGAGGTTGAATGATGATGAAATATGCTTGATTTGGAACTCCAACGATAGAAAATATGAACCATCGGGACTTAGGAAGTCTTGATCTTCCAAAATGAACCTTTTGCTTCTGACGATCGGATGACGTCATCCGATTACCATCCGATCATCACCCGATGACAGTTTCTCAGAGATCAACACACAATTTTATAAACATTAAGATTTTCGTAACATTTTCTCTTGACACAACATACATAAAATCATTAAAACACTTAATGTCTTTTTGTCAAAAATGATTTGAAAAATCTCTCTCAAATAAAACGCTTCAAATAAGATTATTCAAAAGAATTTAACATATGAGTGAGAGCTAACTTTCACATTTGTATAGTCTTTGCATCCATAGCTTCTTCGATTGATATTTTGATCACTCTTGTATATCTTGTGTTCATTTATTCATTGTCCATTTATGACTGGTGAATGACCGACTCTTTGTTTGGTCTTCATTCTATTTTTGAGCTTCTTTAAGTCCTCAATGACTAATGTATGATCGATCTATTTATTGATCGCCACACTTGATCGTTAAGTATATCAATAGTGCGTCAGCCTTGATCCTGTGCTTTCTTGATATCATTAACAAGTTTGCATTGGCAAACACGTTTCTAACATGTATATGAAACAAATCACTTAAGCTTATATATTAGATAGTAAATCAATGTTCAAATCATCATTAAAACAAAGTGTACGGACTAGTAGTCCAATAGTTGTTATGATTGGATGTTGAATAAGACGCAATTTATTACGATTCAATAATGTCAAGTTAAACGTTTAAAACCCAAGGCTCCTTGATCCACATTAAGATTGAGGAATTCCTAGTTGATCTACTATATGGATGGAGATTGAAACCTTCCCCAAAAAAGTTTGACATAGATCTTATATATATTAATGGGTTTTTTTTTTTTTTTGGTAGATAATGCATTCAAATAAAATCAGAAAAGTACATTGTTGTTTGAAGTCTTAAGGACTTCTAAATTACATCTCATATGACTAGAATTAAAACAAGTGATAGAAACATCATAGAGATTGTCAAAACATCCCACATTAGTTGGGAGCCACAAAATGTTACAACAAGAAGTAGTAATAATGTTCCTCTGTCTTCTCCAATCCTCCGAAATGCTAATGTGCTTGAAATGATTAGTCCAGATCTGAGAAGTGAACGAATCAGTAACGATGAAAATATTATGATATCTAAATTGCTCTATAATGAAGAAAATTGCTCTATAACGATGAAAATAATGGGTTTAGAGGCATATTAATGATACATATTCTAATGCTAAAATTGGGTTTAGAGGCATCTCATATACTTACTGTAATATGAGGGGCACATAAAAATAAAAACGTGATAGGTTATGGAAGATTCAGCTAAAAAGCCTTTAGGTTGTTTGTTAAATCTGAACTGAAATATGAAGTCTGACTATAAGTGACGGAATACTGAATGTCTGAAACTGAATTATAACAAAATTTAAATGCTGAAAATATTTAGGCATTTGATAATAGTTCAAAGAAAAAGACTCAAATCGAGTTGTATTGACAACTTTGCCCCTATTTTAGTTCATTTATGCATAAACAATATATGTTACACAAGATAAATAAATTGTAAATATTATTAATTGAATTGTAAAATAAATATAATAAGCATGATTAAATAATAATAATAATTATTATATTATTAATATTAATTAATAATAATAATTAATAACATTAATAAAAAAAGAATAATACTAATAATAAAATAATAATAATTAATAGTAATAGTTAATAATAATAAACAATAATAAGAATATTAATAATATTACCTAATAATTAAATAAGTAATAATAATAATTAATAATAATAATAATAATAAATAATAGTTAATAATAATAATAATAGTAATTGTAAATAATTATAATAATAATAACAATTAATATAATGAAAATATTAAGAATAATAGTAATAATAAAAATAATAATAAGAATAATGAGAATAATAATAATTATTATAATAATAATGAGAAAATTAATAATAATAATAATGCCAATAATAATTATAATAATAATGATTATGATTATAACAATAATAATAAGGATGATAATGATGATGATGATAATAATAATATGATAATATAATAATAGTAAGAGTTCATAATTTTAACTTGATTCAAGTAATAATATATGAATTTGAAATAATATGTGGGATGTGAAAAAATAATGAAAAGATAAATCTGTAAAATTGTAATTTATCACTTCTAATTGGTAAAGAAAAACAAATTAAGTTAATACTTTGTTAAGGATTGTGATAAGATCTTCATTTATTCAGCACTTAATACAATTAATTAACAAACATACTTAATAAAATAAGTACTGAATTCATTAAATTTTAAGTGTTTAATTAATTTAACAAATATGTCCTAAATATAGAGTAGGAAACGCTATACACACCAAAACAATGTTTTTTTAGGTGTGAAATTATGATTTTGCCCCAATCCCACCAAATTGGGGGGCAAAATCATAATTTCACACAAAAACTCCATTGTTTTGGTGTGTATAAACGTATCAGATGTGGAGTGTAAAAGAAGATAGGTTCACCTTATCTAAATCACGTATAAAGATAAATACATTTTCAATATTTGTAGGGATAAAAATATGAACATTAAAAAAGCGAGGGGCATGATTTTGGTTTCTTACAAAAATTGTTGACTCTCCTTTGATTTCCACGATTTTCGGTAATTGTCTCCTCCTCCTTCTCCACCTCTCCCTCTGCGTTTTCTCTTTCTTCATACATTATAGAACCCCAAATCCCCCCCAGAACCAAGATGAATTTATAAAACTTATCTTCCTGTTGCAATATATGCAACTACCCAATCAAACATATTCAATTAACCTATTTTTTGGCATTTTTTTTTATATTTCGGAGGAACAATTAGTTCTGCTTCTTATGATGAATCCAAATAATGCTGGGCTTGATTGTAATTTTTTGGGTTACGGGGTTTTCAGATAATAATTAGTGTTCTTTAATCGCTAAATTTATATATCACCATTCCCTATATATAATTATATTTATATATATTTTTGAAAAAATTCGGCTCCAACGGAGCCCGATCATTCGAATTGCGAGTAACAACCATGAACATTTGATTCTGGTATTGTGTATATTGTGAATCTCGAGGTCAATTGGTAATCATTGGGATTGGTGTATAATGGATCTTCTTGTGGGTGGTAAATTTAAGCTGGGGAGGAAGATTGGGAGTGGTTCATTTGGTGAACTCTATTTAGGTGAATCGATTTT
The DNA here is from genome assembly GCA_003412495.2 of Echium plantagineum. Classification (NCBI taxonomy): domain Eukaryota; kingdom Viridiplantae; phylum Streptophyta; class Magnoliopsida; order Boraginales; family Boraginaceae; genus Echium; species Echium plantagineum. The sequence goes on from QFAX02000350.1 coordinate 163,674, forward strand.
TCCTTTCGTTCTGTTAATTTGTCACTTAGCTACATTTGGCATTGATTTTTTCACCTTTTAAAGCAGAAAACGCGTAGTTTTCGTAATTTGATATCATCTGAGATAAGTTGATTTTCTGCTTAACCTAGTGGGAAATAATGCCAAATGAAGGTTAGTATTCGGAGCTGATGAATGATATGCTTTTTCTGTTTGGTTGAATTAGGTGTTAATATACAAAATGGAGAAGAAGTTGCAATCAAGCGAGTAAGTTTGTGTTTATCGTGGTCCGTTATCTGCAGATTGTTGTATGCCATGAATGTTGAATAGTGAAATATCTTGGTTAGGTAGTAGCCTAGCGTGTAGCATGATATCATGATAGTGGATGGTTTACATAAACCCCTCGAGGGAAAAGGTTTATACTTTTTTTGCGTGTTGTGAGTTGCGTTGCATCTGATGGATTTATGTATAGTGCTCACAACCTGCGCTCGGTTCATGGCATGCCATCTTGGCTGTTGGCCTATTGCTGTATAATTTAGTATGTTTGATTTGCACATTGATTAACTAATAATGTGCTTCTTATCCTGTGCTACACTTGCTGCACCTACCAGGAACCAGTCAAGACCAGGCACCCTCAACTACATTATGAATCTAAAATATATATGCTTCTCCAAGGCGGAAGTACGTATTGTCAGCCCTATATAACACAACCTCCTATTGCTAGAAGTAATCTGAGTTGGTAAATGTGTTTGTATTTGCTAATCATACTGGTGCTTTGTGTTGCAGCCGGGGTTCCAACCCTTAAATATTTTGGGGTTGAAGGTGAATATAATGTGATGGTGATTGACTTGCTTGGACCAAGTCTGGAAGACCTTTTCAATTATTGCAATAGGACACTCTCCTTAAAAACAGTACTGATGCTTGCAGATCAACTAGTGAGTTGGGCAGTTCATAAATATTCTCATTCGCTTCAAAATGCTGCATTATTGCGTTTCACATAGTTGTGAATTGTTTATGCAGATTACCAGAGTTGAGTACATGCATTCAAGAGGATTTCTTCATCGTGATATAAAGCCTGATAACTTCTTGATGGGTCTAGGAAGAAAAGCAAATCAGGTATATATTTCTAAGCTCACCTTTCAAATTAGATTGTATTGTATCCAGTAGAAGCTTTGATGTAGCTTGACAGCTGACAACAGAATTAGCTTCTGTTGTTTATAACGATAATGTAAAATTTTCTACCTTCCATATCATAGTATATTTCTAGAACTTAATGGTATAATTGACAATTACACGTACTTACGTTAAGGCCTAGATAGAGGCAAAACATATAAAAAAGTTAATGTTCTAAACAGTACTCTAAGTGAACAGAAGAACCTAAATAACTCAATGCACCCCTGGATCACTAATGTAATAACGCAATTCACCTGGTCCATAAAACACCCACTATTCAGATGTATGGGGAAGGATTCATGTACTTTTAGGAGAATAGGTTTAATATAAAGTTAAACCTAATCCCATCACAATACTCTCATGCCTCACTCATTTTTCAATGATGTGAATCTAAAGAATTGTACAGAGCACTACTTTAGATGCAGAGCAACATAATTAATTGAGTGGATCTTAGCATTGTTTTATTGAAATAAACTGTGATTAACTTGTGATTAATAAAATGATATTGTCTAAAGCTAAAACCTTGATTGGCTCGTTAACACATTTAAATAGTCAGTAGGATCTCCCGTTAAGTGACGACCTTTTCAAAATTGGATTCACATTCAACTTTAGTACTGCAATGATTTAGTATACACATCGTGTGCATACATGTCTGAGTTGATATATCATTATCAAGCAAAATAGTAGAAGCTAAAATGCTGAATTGAGGTTTTGCTTTAGGCTTAAGTTTTATAACGCCGCAATTGTTTTGGGTGGGTATCTGTTTGTTGAAAGCACGAACAATTTAAACCCATTGTCACCCTCACCATGTCCATATTTGTTGAAAGCACGAACAATTTAAATCTCTTGTGTTGATGGCAATTGGCATGATTTTAGTCAGATGCAAACTCTTACTTTTATCTGATTTTCCCAATGATATCCTCTTTTATATACTTGCGGAAATCTGTGAAGAAGAAGTTCAAGGAGCTAGTTGCATCTATATATCTAGATTTATTGTAGTGGTTTGAATGTTAAAGGTGGTTGTTTTGTACTTGTAGACGCTGTCAGCAGACTAATGACATAACAAAGTAGCTCATTAAGTATTCAATATCTACGGATTTAGAATTTTATAGTTGGTGTCATTATGTAATGTTGATTAATGGTTATTGAAAACTGATATTGACTACTTTGTCGTATTATGAACAATATTGTAAATACTTATGTTCTGTTAAGACTTTATGACCGTTTGATACTGACATGGACATACAAACCTGTTGCTCGTAACGTAGATAAGTCCACGACAACTTGTATCTCTGTATCTTAGTGCTGCTTATGATACTTCTCACAGGTTTACATAATTGACTTTGGCCTTGCCAAGAAGTATAGAGACCTGCAGACCCATAAGCACATACCATACAGGTTCCAATGTATTTTCAATTATTAATTTGAACTTTAATTGTAGGTCCTCTTACGTATGTGAAGATGATTCTTTCGAATATATGGAAACTTCTGCCAAATGTGGCAAGTTCATAGGGAATAAATCTTCTTGTATTCGCCTAGTGCATGTTATCTGTTCCTTAATTATTTTAGCATTTGATAAAATATTAAGAAATTGTTAAAAATCTAAACAGGGAAAATAAGAATCTCACAGGCACAGCTCGTTATGCCAGTGTTAACACTCATCTCGGTGTTGGTGAGTCTTTCAAACTACTACTAATTCTGAAGGTAGCAAAAATCTTTTTTTGTTCTATCTTTTTTATTACAATGAAGTAATACAAATATGTTCTGCTGTGATAGAGCAAAGCAGAAGGGATGACCTGGAATCTGTTGGATATGTGCTTATGTATTTCTTGAGAGGAAGGTAATTGAATTTTCTTATTTGTTTCTGTTAATGATTAAGAAGGAAAAAGATTTTCTTGGTCACTTTTGTTTGACGAAAAATCCATTTGGATCACTGACATCTTGTAAAATCCATTTTATGTACTTATCATTACATTTTGCTTGTAATCACTAGCTCCTTTAGTTAAGGGTACACTGGTATTTCATTCTTTTGCCTACCTAGGTTTCCAATTTATTAACTCAAATAAATCAAAACATCTCATTAATTTAAACAAACAAATAGGCAAACATCACCATCAACTTTTTCAACTCCTCTCTCTCTCTCACACATATATATATGAGAGAGAGTACTATATCAAGATCTATATAGCCGATTTGTTTAGCTATTTTAGAAGTCCTGTTGAGGGGTTTTTTGGGGGTAGGTGTTGATGATGAAGATACCACGTATCGTAGTCAAATGATTACAGATAAGTGTAATGAGTATAATTGCAGTGTAAAGTTGGGGAATTGGTGATGTAGGTCCTTCAGCCCAAAACTAAAGATTTTTTTGGGATCATTATGATGCTGTTGGTGCGTCTCTGTGTTTTGAGGAATTGTGCCTTCAACAGTTTGTGGTTGTCAATGTGTGATTATGTCGTGTAACAATAAATTTTGAACAATTTGAGAAGGGTGGGAGATTATTGGGGAGACCATGACTATATATTCTTAGAATGTGACAAAAACAACTCCTTGAAAGCAACAGAGTTTCCACTTTGGTTGACAATGTGAATGATTAAGGGTAGTGATTTTTCTCTAAATGTGTTGATAAACACTCCACTTTTGATGGTAAAGTACTAAAAAACCTTGATAGTCCATTGATTGTAAAATTCATCAACTAACAAACTAGTAGTGCTAATGCAGCTTAGCACCAAAAGTGGAGTGATTATTAACATATGAAATGTAAAAACTAATATTCTTAAGGTTACTCATCAAAGTGGACTATTCGGCAAATATTAGTGATAACAAAAGTTTTTGTCCTATTAAGAATCCCAACTGTTTGTAGTGTTTCAGTTTTCTGATTATGTGAGTACTTTTATATAGCCTTCCATGGCAGGGATTGAAAGGTGGAAACAAGAAGCAGAGATATGATAAAATTAGTGAAAAGAAGGCGTTGACTCCAATTGAGGTAATGACTCTATGTGAATCTGTATACTCTGACTATAGATACTTCAGCAAGCACAGGAGAAATTAAATTAATTCGATACTTAAGTATGATTTATATGCTACTTATATGTATTGTTCTTCCCAATATAAAAATTGAATCTTTCAAACATATGTTGTATCATGGAGAACTTTTTCTTGGCTATATCAGTTAGCAATATGTGGTAACACCTAGATCCATCATTTCACATTTCCGCTAGACTCACTGGAATTGGTGATTAGAACAATCCACCTTCTACTAATAGTAAAGTTTGAGTCATCAATTACAGGGGCTATGCAAATCACATCCATCAGAATTTATCTCATATTTTCACTACTGCCGATCATTGAGATTTGAAGACAAACCGGACTATTCATATTTGAAGAGACTTTTCCGAGACTTGTTCATCCGTGAAGGTAAAATCAGATATCTCTCGAATCAGTAATTTTGTGGCTTCTGATTAGTCTCTGCTTTGTTTTTTGATTACTCCTGATGTTCTCATTCAAGGCTTGTTCTCATATTCATACTTTTAAATTTGTTCTTTTCCAGGCTTTCAATTTGATTATACTTTTGATTGGACAATATTGAAGCATTCTCGAGTAGGTTCCAGCTCCAGAGTAAGAGTATGTCATTTTCAGTTTTTAACATCAATCATTTATGTTGACAAAACAAATCTTATAGTATGGTTTTCATTTTGTTGTGTACAGACACCTGGTAGGAATTTAGGCTTAAGTTCTGGACTCCCCGTTGAAAGACCTGGAAGGACACCAGGTATTATGCTAGAGCTGGGAGAGGTTTATAATTCTGTATATTCTAAGTACTCTCCTGTTTCGAAATAGATGATATTTTAGCCTAAATTGGTTGCACTTTTAAACTTGATGTTTTAAGAACTCAATGTAGTGTTATCTTGTTTTCCTATAGTCTCCTTCAAAAGGTATCATATTAATGACGCCAAAACAACTTCCAGGTTATGATTCTATTATTTAAGATGGTAGAAATCATTTCAGGTTAATTTGTGTGCACTATGAAACCATCACCTATAATGAGATGAGAGAGTATTGTTTACGCTTACCTGCAAGTCTTATGATTCTTAACTGATAACGACACGTCTTCTATTGTAATAACTTGACCAATGGATTCTTAGGGCGCGAGATCCACCACAGATTCTCAGCTGCTGAGCCATTATCAAGGAGACACGCTTTGGGTGCTGGCGGTCATGGTGAACATTCGCGTCAGAGGCCTTCAGAGGATTTACCATCACCGAAGCAAGTGGTAATGGCTATTCTGCATGCTCGTTAACAATAATTAATTCAATGAAATAAATATTGAGCCCCCGGTCCCTCGCTTCATTTAGTTTTATCCCCTCGAATTTTTTAGTCTGTGATCTTATACTTCAACGTTTCTTCTCTGCCTTTCTCTGTTTATTATGGTGATGAGTAATAACATTATGTGTAAACTATTGTCCTTCAACGGGTATGTGTGATATATATAAACATATTGGTATATCTCTCAGATGGAACACTAATATCTGTGATATCCTTTAAGAAAAAATAGAATATACATATTACAGAGTGTCCTCCATAAAGGCAAAATTTTAGATAAATCCTGTCCTAGTTTCTATTTATTTCGACACCCTTAGCTTACAAAGTAGCAGAATTGATAAGATCTGGGTTTTGTTTGCAGCAACTTGATTCATCTTACAGGATGCCTTTGAAAACTGGTAGCTCATCGAAAAGACCTGTTATGGTTTCTACTAGTAGAGCAGACCCTTTTGATCCTGCCGATGGCCGCCCTAGCAGATTAGTCTCAGGCAGTGGTGATCGTCCATCTACTGCTCGGAGAATACAGTCAGGTACTGAACCAAAAACATTGTTTTCTCGAGGTGCCATCACAAAAAGAAGTAACGATGACCCTCTTCGTAGCTTTGAGTTCCTCTCTATTAAGAAGTAAAAAAATTGGTTGTCTGGTTGTTTTAGCCAATGTAATCTCTACAAAAGCACTAATGCCTTACTGTCTAGAAATTCTGCATCAATTAGATCTGTAAACAAATTATCTTTAGTGCCAGTGTGCCACTTCCTTTTGTTCCTTTTTAAGTGATAAATGATACTACTTTGATGCCACCTTTAATTCCTCGTCTTCGTGACACGAAATCGAGTCTATGCAACTGCTCTATCTGTGGAAGGAATCGAACCGAATAAAATTTCCAAGATTTTAATTTCAATTCATTTAGTTGACATTGGATTTTTTTCTGAGGATTTATAAATGATTATTAATACCCTAAATATGTTCACTTATCTTGATCGTCATCACTTCATAATATAAGTTATAGATCCCAATAATTGCAACCAGAAAGAAACCTTTTCACAAAAATGCAACTGTCTGAACAGACCCAACAATGCAACTGTCTCAATGATTCGATATATATGAACGACCTTTTAACAATAACTTCTTGAGCAAGAGAATCTGCAATCGCTATTCATTGAGTGCGCACTAGGAGGAATCGAACTCATGACCTTGCGGTCACAGTTCACCTATTCCACCAAGTTCTTCATCCCTGTATTACTAAACTAGTACATATCCATATGTGACATTTCAAACAAAAAAAGAAAGGAAACTTAGTAAACTATAAAAAAAGAAAAGGAAAATTCTACTCAAATATAAAAGGGTGTGTCAATAGTTGGTTTTGCAACAGGAGAAGTCCAGGCAGAAGCAGTAAACAAGTCAGTATCTTTCCAACCCATTCTTAGAGTTCCCTCTCTTCGGACAAGGCTATACCCGTGGCCCTGAGGACACATGTTAAGAATTAATTGCGCCTGCGCCATTGAACTATTACTCATTGGAATTTGCAGGAATCCATTTCTTTCAAGCTCATTCCTCCAATGCCTAAACTTGTCTTCCCCACTTCTAACCGGTCCACCTATCGCCAATATATTATTAATCTCTCTATGGAAGAACGAGTGTTCAACGCAATAGCGATTTTGATCGTCCGTTTGCCAAAGGGCACCGAGAGAATCGAACATTGTTGAATAATAATGGAGAGAACTAACAAACCTATCCAAGAATGAACCTCCATGAGCTATTTCCTGCTCTACTAGTGTTACAACTCTAGGTGATAATTGTTGCAAGAGTCTCATAGTCTTCCAATCAGGCCCTGTTGAATCATACAAAGAATGTTGTAACCAATGCACTCCTATTGCTTCCCCTCTAACTATCTGCAACATTTTCGAAACACCCCCGTCGCCATCATCAACAGTATCCGAGAATTTCTTACCAATCGGATGAAACTCAAAACATAATCCCAATCTCTTTGCAAATTTCGACAATTGCTTGCCAGTTTCGACCAAAACTTCCATCGAACTACCCATCCCCGTCATTCTAATTTTCGGGGGCCCCTCGATTCTAGTAGCAAGAATGTGAAACAATGCAGGCCATTGAAGACCCTGCATGATATCAACATCAATGATATGAATCCTGTCACATCTATGGAACGCTTCAAGAATCGCCTGGTTCGACGTAAAATGAGCAAACTTGATGTAAGGGGAAATATTGTTGAACATTTGAAAAGCAGAGTGCCCTGTTTTGAGATCAGTTAAAGGAGAACAAATTCCCAGCCAAGAATTGATCACTCTGCTAATCATCGCTTTACAGAAATATGCAACAATTCTTTCTGCACAAGAAGATGCATAAGGAGAAGCTATTTGACTCAATTCTAGCAACAACCCATGAGCCTCACCTAGATTATCAACGGAGATAGCTACTGCACACTCGAAAAGCGTCGAAATCAACCTTAAAGCTTCGTCATCTGAGCTGTTCTTTGGTGCACCAGAACTGCATGAAGTTTGGACAAAATCATCTTGAGCATAGTTGATCATCATGGTTGATTGTTGCGTAGGTTGTTCTGGTAAATCATCAATCAGTTGCTTTGTAACATGTTCAACCCATCGTGAGAGTTCTGTACATTGATTTTCTGCCATTGGAGAATTGTTATTGTATTTTTGTTGGGTTGTTTTAATCATAATTTACAAGATTTACATAAAAAGAAGAAGAAGAAAACATAACAAGAAAATGAGATGTAGACTATGTTTCAAGAATTGAGAAGTTATATAGTAAATAGGAGAATTTTCATGTAGACAAGGTGTAAATTGAAGGAAAGAAATGGTCATTTGATGGAAACACTAATACACACCCAAATAGTGTTTTAGAAGTGAAAGTATTATTTTGTCCTTAATTGATACTTTTTTTAAGTACTAAAGTTATAAATAGAGGGGTATAATGGTAATTTCAGCTGTATGAGTAATAGATGAACATTGGAAGGGGTATAAAATAATTGGTTGATTTTTGGCCGGCATAGTAGGACATATGGATGAAGTCAAAAGATAAATGACAAAAATCTTGTCAATTTCTATCAATGGCATCATGTTGTTTGATAAATTTTATGTAGCCATCAAGATAGAAAATACTTTCACATGTAAACAAGTTACATTGTTTTTTTGGTTTTTTAAGATTGGTAAAATATTTGAAATACTAGACTCGTTTTTGTTATTAGATGATTCAAATAATTCATTAATAATAATAACAATAATAATAACTAGCCGTTTGTGCACAGTCCAATCTGTGCGAATTCGTTCTCCTTATACATTTACATTTTTGTATAATTAATATATATATACAATTGAAATTATGTAATATATATAAAAAAATACAAAAGGAATTATATACAATTGAAAGGTTAATTTGATGAGACATAGGTGCATGACGGGATATACAAAAATATATGTTACATATAAATGTAAGTAAATATGTAATCTTACTAACACTATTAATAAAACCTCTATCTATCAAGCATATTATATAAACAGATGTTCGATATACAACAGTCTACACGCAAATATAAAGAGCAAACATGATATTGTTATTCATTTGTCACATATTAGAAAATTTTGAATATGTGCTACGTTGTGTGTGTACACATAAAGTTTGTTGTGTAATTGGTACCATGTAAAGGAGATCTTAACAAACACCTCCAAAACAAAAGGCTCTTAGTGAAAATGTGGGCAACTCTAATCCAGATTTCGTCCAAGATCCTGCAGGAATAAATTGTTAAGGATTTAGCTGCAAGCAAACATTAATTATCATGTTGTTCTACTCTGCTTTACATAGGATCAACATGCTCTTTATCACATGTTTCATTAACTTACTAAAACATCAAATCTGTATAAAAACGCAGCGGAGAGCGTAGTATCGTAGACATAGTCATAGAGCAAGCATCAAGCATTCCATTTAACGCAAAGACTCCAGAACTAAATAGCCAAATTACTGAAGTGGAATTAATGATCAGAGTATAATCTCCTAACAATAACTAAATTATATATGAAATGTAACAAAAAGGGAGATGTTCAACACAACTTGGAACAATTATAGACCATCTTTCTCGTTCACATATTTATGTACCACATCTCATTTCAACTTTAACCAATATATATACCTAAACAAATCTGATCAGAGATAATGTATCACTAACTTTTCATTACTTCTATAAGGGGTAACAAAAGCGAACTAAGCCATACAAATGTGCATTATACGTGGTTGAAATGTCAAGCAATTACCTTACATCCACTCAAATTTAGAACATCATGGTACAAAGATGCAATTCATAATTTTGTCAAGAGCTACAGTTAACATACTTTCCGGAAAATTAAATAAAGTTCACAAGGAACTAAAATTTATCTCCTCGCCTTTTTCGTGTGACTTTATCTATATGAAAGTGTACTCATCAGCTTATGATAATTTTTTTGAGGTAGAAAAGCTTATTATGTTCCTTATGGAAGACTAACATAAACGTAAATGACTGGTCATCACATTATCATGAAACAATTCGCCAGTCTACTAATTTATTTATAAGCACATACCGTAAGAGCAAGAAAATCTTTAAAGTTTATGCGCATAGCTTAAATGTAGCTACCTAAACACTTCAAAAATATGGTCCATGAGCATAAAAATATAAAAGATTATGCTTTGAAATTGATTGATTCAAGTGTTGAAAGAGCGAGTATACACCTAATTTTAAGAAACTTAATATGCTTGTCTTCAGTGTCTTGAGCAAGTTCAAACATTTACATCTTCCACCACATGGTGATATCCTGGCTGCAAAACAAACAGATAGTTAAATGAAGAATCTGAGAAAAAACAAATAACAAAACGGATGAAAATACTCTTGATCACCCTTTCACCACCAATACTCATGTGCTTCTTTTAACTTTTCACATTTCTCCTGAACTTATTATTGTTGTCTTTTCTCTTATCTAATCTCCATTAACAGTTCAAAACTGCAAATTCACAACAAAGATTCAACCTTTTTGAAGAAACATTAAACCCCAATATAGGATCCGACGTTTATAAAACTCACCAAGATTCGTTGGATGCTCCAGCTTTTTCTCCTATGCTTAGAGTTGATGTTCTAGCCACAAATTTCCGACAACTGGCTCAATGCAGCAAATCGATGTGCCCATCTCAAGAAATGCAAGACTTTCAATTGGACACCTGCAATATGGAAACATAATGATTCATGAAGAAACCAGGTCTATTACTATAATAGTAAGTAGCTCTTTTACCTTATTGGTGTACTTCGGATTTGAGCAGTTTGTCTCCCCATGCTCTGATAGCGTTGTGATCGTATTCACAACTCGAATTCCTCTTCCCAAATTTTAGTATGCATAGATGAACAACCATGGTTTAAGTCTTATGATTGGATCTCTATGTTTGTGTGCTTTCTTTACTGAGCATTAACATATACAATTAAACAATACATTACAACATATCCACCAACATTAAACATATCTTCTTTTCTAAATACAACATATTGATCCTATTACTTAAAACCTTTATCAAGCATTCTATCAAACGGATTAGGAGCAAATGTAATTAACATGTTACTTACACCACTTTTACGGCATATGTGCAAACTAATTGACAAACAGAATTATGAAAGATTTAAAAGCTCTCCAAAAATGGCTTTGGTTAATCATTATTGCTCAAGACAACAATTATTCCCAATATATCTCCAAATGCCTTAAAATTCTATAGTGACAGGGAAAGAAAATGTATTTACCTCATAAAGTTGACATAAAATAATTAGAATTAGTCGTGTAAGCATGCTAGAAAATTTATACACCTTCTCCTACCTTTGATTTCAAAAAGTCATCGAGTTCAACAACTTTTCTAGCAGGTAAACATGATGAAAACAGAGAACTCAATGTTTTCTAAAGAAAAGGATAACTCAGCTATTATTTTGGTCAAATAATTCTATCAATGATAGAATCTTTCTTAGTCGAAGAAAAGAATAAAGGGGCATATTAGAGAAAAGGATGAACTTGTTTGTATGAGACGCGTAGAAAATGTTAATCATAGAGTAAAAACAGGGGGTGAAAATGACAACTCAGATATTTATGTTTCTCTTTTCTTTCGCAATTGTGTATTTGTTACTCAAAACTTCTATCAAGCATTGCATCAAACAGTTACAAACAAATGTAATTGACATGTTACCTTTGATATATGCAACAAAATTGACAAATAAAATCATAAAGGATTCAACGCTCAGCAGACCTGATAAAGCTCTTGGCTTCAACCAATAATTCAGAAAGTTTATCTACATGATAGATACAAAATCAATGGAAAAGAACTATTACTCACAACTGTTTCACCAAATCGTCAATATATAGTTTGAATAAATTAAAACCTAAAGCAGTAATAATTTCTACTTAAAAAATACAATAAACAAAATATTGAAAAATGGAGTGTCTTTAATGGCTCGAAATTTTGTAATTACAAAGAGATAAAAAATTGTTACCCATACTTATTTGTGGAAGTATGTAGGGCTGAACTTGTCCAAGCACTGTGCTGGGTTGAGAAGAAGGATGAATTGATGATTCCTTTCCATAAGGTTTGGTTAATTGGGGAGACTTTCTCATTGCTTTCCACGAAATTATTTAGCTAAAATGTATGGAAAAATAAATTAAAACAACCGCCATTATCAGTCAATCTCATTTAACTGAAGATTGAGGGAGAACGTGGGGCTTCACAGCCATACAGAACGTGGGGCTTCAAATCATAAAAAAAACTGCTAATTAGGCACTTCCCGCTTTATATATAGTGTAGATAATATATAATTCTTTCAAGTTAAAAGAAAAATCATTATTTGCAACCATATCAAAATCAAAATAAACGGACGAACTATAATAGATTTGGAACAAGGTAGTATAAAATCACTACATGACATTAACAAGTTGTATACTACTTTTTACCATGGGCGCTAGAGAAGCTTCGAGTCATAAGGTGACTCGAATTGGTCGAGGCGTTAAAGAAAGAAGATAGACCGATATGGTAGTTGATGCGGAGCCAATTGTATTTGTCCTACAAGATTCAATGGATATACCATTAGACTATTCACATGAAGGATATTTTAAAAATAAATTCTACTCTGCTAAGTATTCTTCCATCATATCATCAATTATTTTATATACCTTTTTTACTCCATAATAGAAGATGTTTAAGAAAATAGGGTTAAAGGCACGTTTGATCACACATATTGTTACCGCGTCACTTTTGATCACACATGTTTCATTTTCTTTCATTCAAATATAACAAACTTAATTTCTATTTATAAATCACAGTAGGTATATTGCTTCATATTATGCCACAGTTGCTTCATAATAGACCACTAAATTTCATAAATCAAATCACATAATAGACAACTAAATTTCATATCACGAAATAATAGACCACTAAATTTCATTTAATAGATGAAATGCCACTATATTACATATTGACTCGCTCAAAAATAATTCTTCCAAAATTGCTACATATTATGCTACAGTTCGTTTGCTATATACTTGTATTCATACCCGTATATGGTTCAACCAAGCGCGAGTAAATGGTGGGAGTAACTATGGCTCTCGCTAGCCAAATGCCTCGTTGTTTAATTAGTGACACGTATTTCGCATCATGTAACTGCTCCATTGAACAATGAATTTATCCCAGGGCAACTTTTCATCCAAATTAATGAACTTCACTGATTCCAGTTAACTTCTCAGAGCTACAGGGATCTGTCTTGTTCTTGCCCCAACTCCCATTTTCTTCAATTGTTTGTCTGAACCAACTATGTGATTCGACTGTGATGATCCGGAGGTTCCCAATCCTGAAGAAGTTCCACCTTCTGAATCTTGTAATGCTCGCTGCAAAATTTCCACAACTTGCTTCATGGTCGGTCTGTTGTTTGCGTTCTTGCTCAGACAGCTATCGGCCAAGTTTGCAATACTCCGTGCAGCAGTTAGCGAATATTGATTCCGTATTCTAGGATCAATGATCATGCTGAAGTTCCTTCCATCAGCAGGGAATTGCTTAACCCAGTCTAACAGCTTTTGCTCAGTTGCTGGTCGGTTTCTTTCTATGGCTCGTCTACCTGAGAGAAGTTCATAAAGCACCACTCCAAAACTATATACATCACTCCTGGTTGAAAGATGGCCGGTCTCAACATATTCAGGGGCTGCGTACCCTAACGTCCCCACAGGCTAAATCCAGGAATAAAAATCACGAAGAGAGATATTAGCTCATTCAGATCTCACATATAAAATATTAATAAGCATTTCAGATCTTGGTTCAAATGAAGGGTAGCTAGCCAAGAAGCACAAACAAAATTTAACACTTTTACTTGTTTGCCCTATAAAAATAAAATCTGATGACAGATGACTGATATTATCGAAATCTAATTTGTACTGTTATGCAGATCATGCAGTTATGTTGGATAGCAGAGTATACGTAATCCACATACCGCAGTTGAAACATGGGACCGGTCCCCTTCGGGTCCTTCTCGTGCAAGTCCAAAGTCGGAAAGCTTTGGATTGAAGTCCTTGTCCAAAAGCACATTTGAAGATTTAAAATCTCGATATATTACCTGCACATTACTCCAAACTCTAGGTCAGACTTCAGAGGTTTTTCCGCAGTTTAAACAGGAAATGTACCAAAACATAAGATATCATGTGGCCTTGGACCTTGGTGAACAGAACACAACATCTGCTGCTAGAGGATACTATACTGTCGTCTGTTCTACAATGATTAGCTAACAACACATTCAAGTAATTTCATCCTCTATGCCATGATCTTTATCATTATATACTCAACGAATAGTATATCATACCTGAACTTCCAATCCCTCGTGAAGGTACGCCATTCCCTCAGCGGCTCCAAGTATTATCTCTAATCTAGTTTTCCATGGAATGGGTGGCACAGCCCTGTTAAATAAGTGGTCCTCAAGGCTCTTATTTTGCATATACTCATAGACTAATAGACGTTGGATCCCTCTTTCTCCGTCTACAGCACAGTATCCTATAAGTTTTACAAGGCTGGTATGATCCAGAACACCAAGGAACTGAACTTCTGCGACCCATTCCTTATGGCCCTGCGTGAGTAAAAATGCAAAAAAAGGATGCCCATAATTATACTTGCAACAAAAAGTACTCACTGCTACTATCAGAAATATACACAAATATCAGTGATAAAGAAGTACTCTCTGGTAGTATCAGAAACATACACATATATCAGTGATATATACTTCAAATGATTACCGTAAACAAACTTCAACTATAAGATAGACAAAGATGAACACTTCAAAGAAGGAAACATTAATTCATGAGTCATTACGAAGGAGCTTTACTCGAGCCAATGTCATGGATCTTTCACTAGATGCTTCAACAAATTGAATCCATAACTCAAACGCGCAACTCATAAATAGATATTTACTACCATCATGATATCGCAGTATAAATTTCCTTACTACTAACTTGTTACATCAATGATAACAGATTTGCTAAAAATTAGCGAAAATTCAATGAAATATGCGTGTTCTACCCTTCCAACTGAATGCTCTTCATGAATGAGAACTTAATTCATCACTCCAAAAGTAAGCACACCACTTCTCAACTTCAATTATGTAGATTGTTCTTTGCCAATTCAGTTACCATGATCAACAAATCAAAGATAATTTCATTTTACATAATCACAATTTTATATTTTCCATCATATAATAAAATTTAGAGCCTCCATTTCAGTTAAAAAAACACATAATTAACGAAAACCAAATCCTCAAAACAGACAATTAACATACAATATGTCACAACAAGATGGCAACTCGATGTAAGGAATCTGTAGAGTGTCCAAATTTGTCATAAATGAATAAAGTGCAGAACAATATAAACCACCTCATACACTTTCACATATTCAATGTGGGACGAGTTGTTTGAAAACATACCTGCAAACCTTGAGTGTTAAGTTTCTTTATGGCAACAATCATAGTATCTCCCTGTCCATCAGGAGGCTTAATTCTACCTTTATACACACTCCCAAATCCACCTTCACCAATCTTCAACAATCTACTAAAATTATTAGTAGCTTCTCTTAGCTCTGCTTGTGAAAATACTCTCAAATTATGATGCTTCTCTCTGAACATTTCCGGTATACTCTTCGAAGACGATAATGAACCTGTGGACTTAGTTGCTCGATGAGCTCCTGCATTTTTCTGGTTCCTCATCTCAGGAGCTGATCTTCCTCCCCTTCCAGACTTTGACTTTGACTTATCCTTTAATATTGTAAAACACTTAAACATTTTGCTACTCATAAACCAACCCTTAACAAATCCCAGTATCCTATGTTTCATAATATAAAAACAATTCTAAAAAATCCATTCTTTTACGTCAGCACGACCAAGTCTAGCTAATGTGCACTCGACAAATAACAACGGTGGATCCTGACTTCCTGTTAAAAGAATTGCAAGCGATAAGATTATGGGGGTAAGCTAAAGATGCAAGCAATATTTGAAGAATTTGGCAAAGATGGTGAGGAAAATTCAGGTGGGTATCGACTAAATCCAAAAAAAGACTAGGACAGATCACATATGGACAACTTTCTGGGACAAACAGAAAAACGTAAGAAAATTTGTTTTGGGTAATGATAATAATGTAAACTCGTATATAAACTTAATGTGAATGGAGAATTTTAATACATGAAGCAGTCAGCGTTGAAAAATCTTGGAGCCTATTAGAGGTCAATCAAATTGCTAATAGCGACAAACGACCCGTGATGATTTTCGTTTATTTTTAATGATTTGTTTTTTACAAATGATAAAATAAGAATTTATATGATGAAACATTATCTAATACTATGTAAAATCCTTTCGAATAATATCAAAGTATAAAAGTTACATTGACAATAAAGTTTTTCTATTAAAAGTGTATGAGGTTACACTCTAAAATTAATTGACAATAAAATGAGTAGGCTAAGATATTATATATTGATCCGAAAAAACACCGACTTCCGATGTGGGATGTGCATCTTAACGTATTTGTAGTCCTCAAAGTTGGGCAAAATGCGATATTCAATATTTGAATTATGTTAAAAGAATATTTATGGTGAAGCTATATAATTACAGTATAATTTACATAAAATTTCAGATATATCTATTTAAAAAATGAAGTGATTTGATCTTTATTGATAATGAATTAATGATTAACGTAAGTGAAGGGAAGTAGACATGTGGTGTGGGAAATGGAGAAAAGAGTGAGAAGCTGACATATTAATATAGAGAAGCTTTGTGAGTAGGTGGCAGATATGGTTATTAATTATAGTATTAGTTTATTACCATCTTCTCGGCATTGAAATAATTTGTGGTCATAATTAGATATTTTGGATTTGTTAAGGGCTTAAAATATCAGACCACTCGTTTTCAAGGTCAATAAATTAATCAATCATGTTTTTTTGCTGGCCTAAACAGCATCTCAATTTTCAAATAATGTGTATTGGAATGTTTTGCATTAGTCTTTCTTTTTTAATAATCAACCTTACTAACAACCATATTCTTCTATAAAGATTATCAAACATAAGTTTGTCATGTACTGCTGATCAGTATACAGATTATCAAATTATATTTAATTTAAGACTTTAATTGAAAGCATGAAAACATTATTAAAGTAAACTCTATATTACATTTAATGTAAGATTTTAACTGAAATTGTAAAACTGTTACTGAAAAATAAAATTTGTAACATAACAAATAAGTGTTGCTATCCAAATTGATAAAGTTAGCAAATAAGAAATGAGCTATAATTAGAGTGTCTCAATCATATTTAAATATCAAGAAAAAAATATGCCGAAAAATAAATATAGGATACAATTTTATAATACTCCCTCCGTCCCTAAATGATTGTCACATTTTGACTTTTCATGGTCAACAAAGCAAGAATTGAAACGTCAATATTTCTTATTCTACATACGAAAAAATTATAAAAATTTGATATTTCAAAAAAAAATATTGAGACGAATCTAACAAGATCCCACAAGACCATATTATTTCTTATCGTTTGATAAGAATTTATGATCAAATTTTGTAATGTTTGACCACCAAATGTCAAAATATGACAATCTTTTAGGGACGAAGGGAGTAATCTTGGCATGCAATGGAAATCTCCATCCAAACTAATTCAATGAATTTCAACCAAGTTCAAGTCCATTAATCCATATGCAATAAAAATGTCTAAAATGAACATATATTTAACCCTAAAGGCATTCCCTTTTGTTAAGGGGGGGCTTCATAGACATTGGTCGATGATGGTATAACTACGCATTTGAAACCCTAATAATCATATATACAACCTACATTATAACTCCAATGTTCCCGATGATGGCATCTAAGATTACAGATCTTCTATGTTGTCGAGTGAGCAAAAGAGGGCATTGATTTCAACCAGAGACTGTTGGTCGATGGTAGTTGTGCTAAACCATTTTGGTGGAGAATAAACTGATTTTATGTCTTCAGATGCAACATCCTCTTCTTTGTCTTCCTCAAGAGGAGTCTCGGATGCATTAGTATCATCTGATTTCACTTCATTTGTCAAATTGTTTCGATTGTAAAGCTGAGACCTCATCTCCACACAAGCTTTTATATCTTCCTCGTTACGAGCACTGTTCAGTTTATCCATTAGATCACTCAAGGTAGAGGCTCTTTCAGAAATCCCAGATTTCAACCTCTTTGGCCTATTGGCGAGATCATCAATATCACTAGAGTCATCGTCACCATCTTCTGCTTCAAACTGCCTCAGCTTTCGTAATCCCTGATCAACAACATATTGCATCCGCTTTTTCATATTCCCGACCCTGATTGGATTTGATCGAAATTTCAACTTGAACTCGGATGTCAATGCCTCTTGGCTATCATCTTCAGATTTTTTCGGAGAGTCTCGTGAATTAGCCTTATAATCTGTCTCTCCATCTGATGCCGTATTTACTGAGAAGACCTCTTCTAGTAAACCAACATTTTGCATGTAGCGGTCAAAAGCTTCATTTTCAGCTCCAACCTCGCTGTCATTGAATTCCTTCAGCCTCGAAAATCTCCACTCATTTAAAACTTCGGCCTCCTGAATCCATTTTTAAATTTATGTTGGGACATCAGATAAAAAAGTATACATAAAATTTGTTAAACGAACGGAAACCTTTTTTGTCAGTGGCTTCCTTGACTTGACTGGAGTCTGCAAATTGTTGAACTGAGCAAAATTACTGGATAGCTGACGAAGAGAAGCAATCCGATGGGAACTATTCCTGGAAAAAGACCACACATTGATATTGTAGAACAGAGAAGTATATTGACAATGACATAAAATAGGTGAAAACCCATTGAAAAAAACAAATAAATATCACACGTCTTTTCTCTCAAAGGCCACCAAAGCAAACCAACCTAAAATGGTGGCAACATATCCAATAGAGGTATCTAGAAAATATAAACTGAAGTACAGCTCCCAAATTAGTCTTGGAATCAGAATTTTCAAAATATCAACTACAGCTTCTCCAAATTACTCTTGGAATCAGAATTTTCAAAAAATATCAGGAAAGACAATGTACGCAAAGATCACGAGAATGAAGATACCCGCATCCTTTAAGACTGGCATATTTATAGAACCAATCACCACAATATCTACAAATTCTCTTTATTCTTACTTCTTGAAATGTGAGATTTTCCTGTCACTCACATAAAATTAAAACCAACTTCATCAAATTTACACTCCCTATACGAAGACGTGTCCAAAAAATATACACACGTTCACACAATCAGATTTCAAGCGACCATCTTGATACATGACATGTGAAATACAGATACTTTCCTCTGACAAAGTGTAGACTACAATATGTACTAGATGAACTGCACAATGAATGAATACACTTTACTTTTCTCCACCCAGATGATTTATCGAGCTCATAAATTCATAGCTAGTTTCTCTAATTTGACATGTCTCATTGCAGCTGAGCTGCATTTGGTGGGATAACAACGGCGTAAGAATCTGGTTCTGTCCAAGGAAAGGACGATTACACCTTGTCAAATTCACACAAAAGCTACATCTTGCAGAGTCTAACAGTTTCTAGTTAAATAAATGGTAGCATTCACACTAATTCATCAATTTGACCATGCTTCATGTAAAATGAAGAGATTCATAGGTCAAATTATTTCACAGCCCCAGTTGTGAAAAGAATTAATAATCATTCAAACTAATAATTACGAGATTACATATGGTGAAAAGGAGAGAAAGGAAGCGAAAGCAAATGGACGCTTGGATGAAGATAAAAGCCTAAGAGCCTGCAATCAAAGCATCTAACATAGACCAGCTTCAAAGAATTTTTAAGGAACATCTCAAAATTTAACACTTCTGGCAATAAAGGTAATGAACGTAAAGATAAGAGGTTTAGAAGATATATTGGATCTAAAGAATGGATATTTTGGGCAAAGTGAAGGAGGTTGAGGACTTGAGGTAGTGATTAGAGTTCAAGATGCAGCTTTGGAAGGCTCTTAGGAAAGAATAAACGAATAGAAAGGAAATAGACCACAAGGGGTAGACAAAACCATCTTGATGTAAGGAATTATTCGTGATAAGATAATGCAACAGACGTGAATCAGTCCAAACTTTCCTTAATCTGGTGCAGAATGTCCTCTATAAATCCTGATATTATTGAGCTAAGACAGGCCATCCACCTAAACTGTTTCGAGTTAGAAATTGTAATCATTTGCCCAAGTACAACCAAGATGTTTCATGTATGAATTTTTAGAGAATTCCCTTTCGTATTGGTATATTTCATTTAGTATAGAAAATAATGTGGTTCACCATAAAAAAAGGAAATGAATTTCAGAAATCAATAAGCATTGCTTAAATGAGCTGCAAAAGTGAAGATATGGAGTTACCAAAATAAGAAGCATCAATCGTAATATGATAACATACCCAGACTGAGATGCTTCAGTGGATTGTTGGTCCACCTTAGAGGTGCTGGAAGAGGGTAACTTCTCTGGAATGTTTGAACTTCCTTTCAAAACTGTCAGAACATCAAATCAAAAAACCGTAAGATATCATTAAACTGCGACCATATTTTCTATATAAAGCCCTTATGCAATAGGGAGGTTTCATATCCACAAGAAAACAGAGACGCACAAGGACTATAAATTTAATTCCACTGAAACTAGGAATAGAAACGAAACGAAACGCAATACAATACAATACCGTCATGGTAAGTTTGGCTCGTCCATGATAACGGATAAGTAAGAAATTATATTAAAAAAAACCCCTTCAATATGGAGCCCCAAAACTCATGAATGAACTAAATTAGAAAAAATATTAATGAGGTTAAAAAGTTACTATGAAAAAAGAATAGGTACATCTTCCAAACTTAACTTGTCAGCCTCAACCTTAGACTGCAACTTATAATATTTTCAGTGAGGACTTGTTACGTACTTGATTAGCAATGTACAATGAAACCACAAGTGTGAGAAACTCTATTTTAGTGAACCGTCAAATATCGAATTAGTAAAATTAATTTTTGATCTTAGATGAAACTTAGCTATGGCCTGGATTATTGACAAATGATTGATTACCCATAAGTTTAAAATTTAGGAATAATCAGAATTGTCATATGATAGCAGATAGAATCTGAAATAGTTCCATGTTTGAATCTATTCAGTGAAGTTCTTCCCAGCAAAGCCACACTAACAATAGTTCTATAATGCTGATAATAAGCGAATCACAACAGATAAGAATGCATAAACATTTTAGTGAATCACCATGTATGTGACAAGGATTCTGAGCTTTGGCACAACAATTCTTGCACGATTGGAATGGGCACCTACATTGCATGCAAATTAGGAGGAGACATCAGGTATAACTCCATTGAGGCAAACGTTGCAGATTATACAGCTAACATCGATAAGAAATAAGTTGAAAAAGAATTCACAACCATCAAATTATGACATAACTCAAAGTATTTAATGTTCATGAAAGAGATACACCATCCTAAATCTCCTTTTGAAAGTCCATACAGCTGACAGTCCAAATCACGCCCCAAATTAAGGGAAAACTGGAAATGAAAATCTAGGACTTTGAATTCAATTATTAAGGAGAAGCTCCCATCGGTCAATGGCAGAAGTTCAATCTGACAATTCTGAAGGTACAAACATCTATGACCACTTGTACCGCCTATCTATAAAACAATCGATGTCTAACCGACACCAAAAGTAGATAAACAGCACTTGGAGGGAGTATCACTTAAACATAGGGTTTAACTACTCTCTCCACTCCAACCCTAAAAGATAGTCCACTTTTTAAATTCATTTGTTCTCTTCATGCTACCTACAAGGCTACAACCTAAAGGATCATCAAGTTAGCTTTTCAATTGTAAGAAATAACGACCTAAGCCACCTTAATTTACACAAACAAAATCAAAATTAACATATTAATAAAAACTAGGTATAAAATACTACATTTGATATATTTTTAGTACTATACATCAATCACAAAATATTTAATTTCAAAATTTAAGATCCAAAACTGAAGAATAAGAATGATTAATTAATACCTGGAACGAGCAACGTTGCCGCATTTTATACACTTGGGTTTGTTTTGGCCACGATGAGGTTTCAACAAGGTTGCCGGAGAAGCGGCGGCGCCGCTGGCGTCACCGTCGTGGCTATTCCCTGCTGCTGGTGACATAGCCGCCATTTTGTCAATTTGAATGAGCCCTCTGCTATCCGGCCTCATTTGGCAATATATATATATAGTGCTGATACGGCTGTTATGGATGGTGTTTAATCGGTAATCACCAATCGGTTAATGGGCTTGGTAAATTCGGCTCGTTATCATTAAGGTTGTCACTCGAACTAGTTATGATGTATCTTCCAAATAATACTTAAAATCGTGTAAAATAATCATTTTATTTAAATATATACCAAACACAATCTAACTTCTAATCTAAAAATAACTAGGTGCACATATGACTAAGCAAACCTAAATCACCTAATTGTCTAGAGTGACAACAAACTATTTTTGGAGTGATTTGCGCGTCGACCCGGATTACTTGTATATGAAACAAGTAACGAGCTGCTCTTTTGCTATTTCATATTACTCTATTAACGAACCTATTTTAGACTGTTTTACCATCGTCATCCCCACCTCACTCAACCACCATCGTTAACTTCAGCTGCGATCTTGTTCTTCTGATTGACCCTCCAATCTTATCCACCATCGTCATCCAATCCCATTCAATTTTTATAATAAATATAAATTGTTTAGGTATTGATATTTTCTAAATCATGATACTCAGGAAAATATCGTTAACCAATAAGTTAACATCGTAATAAACAAAATAACTTGATTGATCACTTTTCTAAATGATCTGTTGGAAACTGACTTGAACTCTCACATAATTTGTGTGGGAGTTTTGGATTGTTTTGAGACTTTATAAATAAAGGTTCATATTTACCTATCTATTTGCACTGCATTGTTTTAATAGTTTATGAATTTTATTATATTTTAGTATTACTTTAATTGTTATGAGAGTATTAACTTGTCTTGTATTTTTTGCGTTAATAATGAAAACCTTCATTGTGATAAATCTTTTGTTGTTGAGAATATCACGTTAAATTATATGTTTTTTAATTTCAATATTTTACATTATTTTTTTATCGTATTTGTTCACTAACATTTGTTTTGGTTAATTAATTCACTTTCCTTATAACCTGATCAACTAAAATATTTCGAAACATGTGTAATCAAACGATGAATGATTTGAAACACGTATACTCCAACGAGTCATTAATCCTTTTTGCAGTACCAAACCTGAGATACGAGTAGACAAACTCGATAAAATGTAATGACGAGTTAACACTTGACATTATCTTTAATTTCATTCTTTACCGTCATCTGAAGTTGTAGTAGATGTAATTATTAAGTTGATATTAGAGCTTAAAATAGTTGCAGAGACAGTATCTCAAATCAACGATTGTTCTCCTAATAAACTAGTTACCCATTACTCTAACATCTTCACTCATAAAATATTATTACGAAGATCTTGTACCAAATTTGCATGATTAGACAAGACATAATACTTCACAAATAATAACGTGTCTCAACATCGTGATGAACTCTTCTCGCCTAATTAATCAAGCATAGTAAGACGAAGAATATGTGTTTCCATATTTAACCTGAAATGGCTTGCTAAAATTATATTCTACATAAAAAATTCTACTTATATCCGAAATACAGAGCATATATAATCATTTAAGTTTTTCCAAAATTAAATTAATGAAGCAACTAAATTTATTGATAAGCAAAGATAAGAGTAGATCAATTTTCAGCCTAATTATCCTCAAACTTATAACGGACGGGGAAATTTTCCTTCCTCTCTTTCCTTGTCCAATTTATCAATCTGCAAAACACATGTGATTAAATTAAACATTTGTTTCCACTAAATAAATAGTGAAAATTAAAAGAAAATTGTAGTTAGTTATTACCCATTCTTGATGACATAGTGATTTGAAGGCTTTTTTGAACTTGTCGCACTCTGCTGCCCCTTCCTCCTTTTCATGGATGCACCTATATCATGTAATCATAAAACAAAACAAAACTATTGATGAAGATCATGAATGGTATATTAATTGTGCCAGTAGCAATCGCCTTTTCCATAAATTATTCGATTAAATCCGTACACATAACTTGTTTATTACATACCTATGATACTCAGTAATATCGTATGGAACAATGCTGCTTCTTATCACTCAACTCGATAGACGACGATGAAGACTCTTCTCCCTCCTGACCATCATATATACCATCAAATTCAAATAATAAAAGCCTTTTTTGCATCCAATTCACCTAAGACCATCTCCATTTGGAGATATTTGGAGGATATTTGAGGTGATAAAGTGCCCCAATAGAAAATAATTGAGGGGAGTATCTTTCTTCCCATTTTTCAAAGAATTATTCAATAATTCTGGAAATTATTGGAAAAGTGGGTCAGGGAGGGGAAGAGGTGGTGGAGAGAGAAGAGGTAAGTCACATGGTTTCATGAGGTGTTGACTCCTTATTGGTCAATTAGATATTTATTTTATCTTTCTCTCTTAAATGATATTTTTGATATATAAATTTATTTATTTTTAATTTTTTTACAATAAATTTTTTTAATTTTTCAAGATCTATAAATAGAGACTATGTTTGTTTGATTTGGACAACAATTTATTTTGTAATTTTCTCTCTTTTTTTATCTATTTTCTCTAGTTTTTTTGCTACTTTTTTCAACTCTTAAATATTTTTATATAAAAAACACAATTAATAATAAAAAAATATATAATTATAAAATTATATTAATATTAATAAAATAAGAAAAGAGAGGATAATATATAGTAGAGTAGATGTTAATAATATGGAAGGAAGGGAAGATGATGTGGAAGAGAGATAAAATGAAATAACTTTTTGAAATATCTCCTATTGTAGAGTGTGAGAATATTTGAAAGATAATTGAGAATATTTGATGATGTGGTGAAGGAATAAAGTGATGTGGTATGAAATATTGAGGAGATAAATTATCTCCTACTGGATATGGTCTAAACTTTGGCACATCAACTTTCATTTACCTTTTAGCATTTTGACTTCAAAATAATGCTCAAGTCATAATGAAATTATGATTTTTTTAGAGGAAAAAATTCAGTGGTCAGTTCAGAGAAAAGACATTTTAATCGCCAATAATAAGAAAAATTGTAAATTAAACTTTTTTCGACAAACTCAGAGTGTCAAAATTATCCAAACCTCATTTTTATGTAATTTGTTATCTTAATAAAGAATTATGGCCAAATATCAGTTTTTGATTTATTTGAAATAATTACAAAATTAAACGGAAATATTAAACAAAAATAAATAAAAGCAAAAAACTAAATACGGAGTAGTTACTTCTAAAAAAATTGAAAAATGACTTAGAATTAGTTTTGGACAATTTTGTCCTTCCCACTTTGTCAAATTTAACAGCCAGAGTATAACGCAAGTACCAAGTGTGCTCTTTGAACTCTTTAAAAAATGTGTGATCGAAAACAAAAAGATCCTAGTTCGATACTCACCTCAATACAAAATAAAAAAAAATGTGTGATCGAAAACTGATTTTGAAAGATGTGAGATTAATGGGTGAACGTTGCGCAAAATGTATGATCCAACGTGTCATTAACCATTATAACGAGGGGACGAAAAAGAAACGAATACATGTTTGCATATGGAGGTAATTAATAAATAGATGGACCTTATTAGCCTTAGGCTTGACGGCGGAGGGCGGAGGAGGCTTGGAGACCGTTCCGAATTCGTGAACCGGACGAGGAGCTTGTTCACCTCTAGCAACTTTTCCAACATCTCTAGACCTCATTTTGTCATGAGGATCAACTTGAGCTGAAGACATTATATATTCTTATTACTAAGTACTAACTATTTCACTCCTACCTCTTCTTAGATCATAAATTTTTCGGTCGATTTGTTTATCGAACTTATAGTATTTTTTATGAGTATTGCATTGGTTTGAATGATGCTCATTAAGCATGCAATAGCACATAGGAAACTTGATGTAATATAACGTGGCAATAATGTAACATATAGGGGTGGCAATACAATTGTTGATATGTGTCACTTGGAGAATGAAACTTGATGTAATATAAATTTTAAAAATTATTCATCCTCTTTCAAAAATTGCTTGGTCTCCAAAAATTCTACTTCCTTCGTCCCTAAAAGATTGTCACATTTTGATTTTTTGTGGTCAATAACATTTTGATTTTTTGTGGTCAATAAAATATAATTTAAAACGTAAATATTTATTATTTTACATGTGAAAAAACTATAAGAAGTTAATATTTCAAAAATATATATTGAGACGAATCTAACAAGATTCCACAAGACTATATTATTTCTTATCGTTTAATGGGAATTCATGATCAAATTTTGTAATATTTGATTAACAAAAATCAAAATGTGATAATCTTTTAAGAACGGAGAGAGTGTAATATAAAAGAGAATTGCCCCTCCAATTACATTCTGATATTTAACATTAATATAATACTCCCTCCGTCCCTAAAAGATTGTCACATTTTGACTTTTGGTAGTCAAACCTTACAAAATTAGATCATGAATTCCCATTAAACGATAAGAAATAATATGGTCTTGTGGGACCTTGTTAGATTCGTCTCAATATATATTTTTGAAATATTAACTTTTTATAATCTTTTCGCGTATAGAATAATAGATATTTATGTTTTAAATCGTGTTTTGTTGACTATCAAAAGTCAAAACGTGACAATCTTTTAAGGACGGAGGTAGTACTATGTAATAGATCGAAATAGGAAAGTGAAATTAGGATTAAATATCATATTCATAAGTCATCCTTGTTAGCCAAAACAGGCTGGCAATTACTAATCCAACCGAACAATCCAACCACTGAAGCTCTAAAACTTAAATATTTCCCATATTCGACCTTTATACATCCTAACAAAACTTTTAATACATCCTACACATGGAACAGTATACAAAGTGGTCTTAAATGGCTACAGCCTAATACACAACACCAAACAAATAGCCACAAACACACAAATACTCTAATACAAACACTTGTCTGGAAACCGCACAACAAACAAACAACACCAACAGCCTTTAACATATTTACACACTTATTCCAACAACATGAGAAAACCTTAAAACCACCTAAGAACAATAAGCTTCTCCCTAAACACATTTGGAAACATCTATGGAAGCTCCGAATTCCACAAAAAATTAAATTTTTCATATGGAAACTCTTATATGATAGACTCCCCACCCTATATAATCTCAAACAAAAAAGCAAAAAAGACATCATAACAAAGTGCGTCATATGTGGACAAGACCAAGAAATGGTCGACCATCTTTTTCGTTCTTGTCCAAAACTATTACCAATCTGGAAAACTTATCCAAACAAACAATTTCAATCTCCTCACGCCAACATAATTAAACTCCTCACACAAAGCCTACTACACTCTACAAAATATAATGTTAAATATAATGTTAAACATAATATTGACAACACGATACTTTACTGTAATATTTGGAGCATATGGATAACTCGCAACCAAATTCTTTACCAACAACATATCTTCTCGCTGGAACAGCTACTACAACAACGAAACCACATACTACATTCATGGTTAACTGCCATATCGCATAATAGAAATCAATATAACAACCGAAATAAAATAAACAACCAATACTTATAAAGAATACACCATATATCATTACACACACTGTCAATTTCAATTCAAACATAAAACCTCAAACTTACTACATCACCACACTTCACACACCTCAAACCATATTTCAAATATCAAATTATACAACAATAAACGACACAAACAAAAACAGAAAATACATGAATACAAACTACACAGTACAACCTACAACAAACATCCAACAACAGCTCATAGAAGCGATCCTCTTTATCATTCTCCTCTGTTGACCTAAAGTCGACACTCCTTTGTTTTGATAATAACAAATTACGTTTAAGGACTAATCGTTTCATTTAAGTGACTTATGCAGTGCGCCTTATACGGAATTATGGCACATGTTTCAAGTCAAGACACAAGGTCGCTTTAAGCTCTTCGTTTTAGTATCTAAGACCTTGTGTAAGGAATACTCGAACTCTCTAGATGTATTTGCTTATTTGATTGAATGGCTTGTTTAACGCGTTTTTCAAATATTTCTATTATCACGTTTTGCACCTACATGTATTGTTCATTTACGATTTGTAAGTTGAGTTATTCCTCAATTCGTATGAGAATGACTGGGTGTCACTCGAATAAGACTTGAGGTTGAATCGACGACAAAAATTGGACTTGAAAATGCTGAACCATCGTGACACCATCGTGACCCTTAGTGTCACAGTGGTCTCACGATGGAAGTTGCAAAACTGTCCAGTGGTCATCGTGACCCTTCATCGTGACACGATGGGTCTCACGATGGGTCTCACGATGGCTCTGTTTTCTTTGAAAAGAGATCGTCATCGTGACCCTCATCGTGACACTAGTGACACGATGAGACTCACGATGACTTGAGAAAATCCGAACGTTGGGTGTCATCGTGTCACGTCGGATTCTTGTGCTTATTCTCTGACTCGATGTTCTAGTTTTAACATGCTATGTTTGATGCTTTCTTGTAGTTGTCTCTATGCTTAATATGTTGGTTGTTGCGTTGGATATTTTTTTGTACATAGCATGGGGTTACAGGGTTGAATCTTATGTTGAGGGGGAGCTTGTCGCATTCGTTTTATCCTTTACTCCCTCTCACCATAAGTTAATTTGTTATCATCAAAAAGGGGGAGTTTGTTGACCTAAAGTCGACACTCCTTTGTTTTGATAATAACAAATTACGTTTAAGGACTAATCGTTTCATTTAAGTGACTTATGCAGTGCGCCTTATACGGAATTATGGCACATGTTTCAAGTCAAGACACAAGGTCGCTTCAAGCTCTTCGTTTTAGTATCTAAGACCTTGTGTAAGGAATACTCGAACTCTCTAGATGTATTTGCTTATTTGATTGAATGGCTTGTTTAACGCGTTTTTCAAATATTTCTATTATCACGTTTTGCACCTACATGTATTGTTCATTTACGATTTGTAAGTTGAGTTATTCCTCAATTCGTATGAGAATGACTGGGTGTCACTCGAATAAGACTTGAGGTTGAATCGACGACAAAAATTGGACTTGAAAATGCTGAACCATCGTGACACCATCGTGACCCTTAGTGTCACAGTGGTCTCACGATGGAAGTTGCAAAACTGTCCAGTGGTCATCGTGACCCTTCATCGTGACACGATGGGTCTCACGATGGCTTTGTTTTCTTTGAAAAGAGATCGTCATCGTGACCCTCATCGTGACACTAGTGACACGATGAGACTCACGATGACTTGAGAAAATCCGAACGTTGGGTGTCATCGTGAGGCTTATCGTGACCCGATGAGACTCACGATGGGGGTTTCTATATAAGGAGTTTTAGTCCGAAATTAGAAACTCCTTCTTGAAAAACTCCAAAAATTGCACACAACTAAATCTTTCAAAAAGCAAAGCCTTATCAATCTCATATTGCCATTACATCTTGATTGTGAAAAGGTATTCCATAGATCCTAACTTGTATTACTCTTGATTCATCCATTGAGGGATAATTTGTAAAAGAGTAGAAATTCAATTATTTTCAATTGTTGAATTTGAAATCCTAAGAAGAGTTATCTTGGGTTCCTAGTTGATTGTTAGGAGTTTGAAATCCTAGAGTTAGGCTTTGGGTTTCTAGCTAGGGTTAGCTAGAAGTAAAGTTGATTGCTTGTATCGAATTCCGAGGGTTTTCATATTAGTTATCACTTTCCGAAATCCTAAGGTTGAAAAGCCGAAGGTCGAGCACGTAGGGTATCCGAAGCTCGTTAAAATCATTGTGTCATTTCCTTCCATTGTACGTTTTCTTTTAAGTATATCATTTTGCATTAAATTAGCTTGGGTGATAGTTGTTTGAACTTATTAATCGAAAAAGTTGTAATTACTAGTTCAATCCTTATTCACCCCCCCCTCTAAGGATCGTATATAGGCTAACAATTGGTATCAGAGCCCGTGTGTGTTGAATTCGAGCTTAAAATCTCTACACAAAAGATCATGGGTGATATGCCAAAGGAAGGATTGTCACTATCTAGGCCTCCATGGTTCGATGGTTCAAACTATGACTATTGGGCGGACCGTATGGAAACTTTTGTCACCGGTCAAGATTATGCCTTGTGGCATATTATGAAGAATGGTCCGTTTGTTCCAAAAAGGTCAAGAGTGATCATGGGAAGTGGGAGTTCGACTATCATACCGGACATCAAAATCATTACCGAAAGAGATAGTGATGAGGCCAAGAAGGACAAAGAAGACTTCAATAGGTTGCGAGCCGAAGCAATGGAGAAATCAAAGGATATAGTGGTGGTTGAAACCATTGAGCGCTTTGAGGATCTAAGTGAGGAGGATAAAAGAAATTTGTCCTTGAATGCTAGAGCCAAGAACTTACTTCATAGCGCCGTGAGTCTTGATGTCTACAATAGCATCAAGTGCTACAAGACCGCCAAAGAGTCTTGGGATAGTTTGGAGCAAACCTTTCTCGGATCTTCAAAGGTCAAGAATACCAAGATTCGACTTCTCACTAAAGAATATGAATTATTCAAGATGATGGAAGGAGAATCCGTATTGAAGTTCCAAACAAGGTTGAATACAATTGTCAACAATCTCAACGGACTTGGAAAGACTTTCACGATTGGTGAAATCAACAACAAAATTCTTGAGGCGGTCAATCAAGACTACCGCAACAAGATGGGACAAGTTGAAGAAGCAAATGACTTGGATGTCTTTCCCACGAATGATCTCTATAGTCGTTTGTTTGGTGAAGAACTTGTAATAAATAGCCGGAAGAATGATTCTAGCCGGAAGAGCGAATCTAGCTCAAAGCCTTCTCCAAAACTATTAGCCATCAAAGCTATCAAAAGCCTCCTAGAAGATGAAAGTGATGATGATGAGGAGATGGCTATGCTAGCCAAAAACTTCAAAAAGTTTCTAAAAATGAAGAAGAGCAAAGGAGATTACTTCAACAAGTCCGATGGAAAGGATAGAAGAGGCAAGACTAGGGAATCGGGGAACTACAAAAGTGATCCACCAAAGTGTTTTGAGTGCAATAAAACGGATCATTTCAAAGCGGATTGTCCGAGACTCAAGAAGAGGGCTCAACAAGGGAAATCCATGAAAGCGACTTGGGATCAAAACACTTCCGATGAAGAATCGGATTCCGAAGTTGAGGAGGTTGCACATGTGGTTTGTCTCATGGCAAATGACGCTCTTGAGGTAACTTCCGACTCTTACTCTAGTTCCGATGATGAGGTTGAATGTGAATGTGAGGTTCATTGTGCTTCATTTGAAAATTTACATGCTTGCAATGAAAACCTTTTACATTATTGTGAAAAACTAAAATTGAAGTATCGTGAAGTTCAACAATCCAATAAAACTTTGAATTCAAATCTTGTTGAACTTGAGAATAAGCTAGCTCTCTTAACTATTGAAACCGATCTTGAAAAGAATTCGGTTGATCTTGAGAAGAGAGAGCTTAAGCAAAATTTGGCTAAGGCAAATGCTCAACTTGATGAGTTAAAGTGCAATCTAGCCAAGTTTGATTTGAGAACCGGTAAATTGGATGAAATACTTGAGTCTCAATTCAAACATGTTGCTAAAAGAGGTTTAGGCTAACATCCTCTCCCACCAAGATAGCCCATACTCTACTCATATCGTGCTTGATTTTTTTGCTTCGCAGGTCACATCTAGATGCATGCACAAGATCAGTACCATGTCTTTATGGCAGCAATTTTCAGCACAGTATGTAGAAGGAAATAATATAGGGTTAATGGCACATTCGATCACTCACGTTTCGTAACATTCACCATTCGATCACTCATGTTTCATTTTGACCTTTTTGATCACTCATGTTTTGAAATCATGTCTCAGTTGATTTGTGAGTTAACTTTTCGGTCAAACTTAATTTTTAGCCAAACAAAACCTTAACTCGAAAGGATAGAATAGACAATTTACTTTTAGTGATTGCCCCTCGTCTCCCTCCATTATCACTATCAACCAAGTTCTGAAACAACTCCTCATAACCACCATTGTAGAAGCTTCTTTCGTTGCTGTTACGATACCTGCAAATCACCTTATACTTAATATCTTCCATTGTAACCATAATTTTAACCATTGTTGACACCAATTTTTGACCTCTGTCTCCTCCAATATCTTCCATTATCACTATCAACCAAGTTCTGAAACAACTCATAACCCGCAGCATCAACATAATCACCATGATCCCCAATATACGAATCAACCTCGGGCATATTTAACATCATCTCAATCGAATGATCCTCCAACCTCATCAAAATCTCCGCCTGGAGCGCCTCATTCTGTCTCCCTCTCGAATGACGTCCAATCGAAGTCCCATGAAGCGCCTCCACGGCCCGCCTCGTCCTAACCTCATCATCATCACCAAGACCCAACCTTTCTCACCTCCCAACACCCAAATCAACCTCCTCATTGACCAAATCACGATTTCCATTTACTTGGTCAATTCTCGAACTCCCATCACCAAGACTCAAGCTTCCTCTCCATTCAATACCAAAATCAACTTCTTCATGAACCCCATCTTCATATTCATTGATTTGGTCCAATATTTGACCACTATCTTGAACATTCTCCTTAAAATTTGACCCCATTATAACTTGTCTTAGTTTTACTGGGCGAATTACATTGCTAACAAAGATAGTCCGGGACTCAACATCTTCGAGAGGTGGACTCAGCAGTCATCGCCTTCAATTTGCCGATTTTTTTTTGCTTTGTCGAATTTGTTTGGGTTTGTCCACTTTTTTTGGGTTTTGGTCGACTATTTTGGCTTTGTTTACTTTCTGTGGTGAACTGAATAAGTGAGGCCAAAATGTAGGAGTGGAGAGAAAATTTTGAAGCCAAATTAATTCTTACATTGAATTGCCTACTTTACCCCTTCTAAGTTAAGGTCTTGTTTGGTTAAAAATCTTGTTTAACGGAAAATTTAACGTGGTAACCAACTGAGATATGATTTCAAAACATGAGTGATCGAAAAGGTCAAAATGAAACATGAGTGATCGAAAGGTGAATGTTAGAAAACATGAGTGATCGAATGTGCCATTAACCCTAATATTAATACTCCTTCCTACGGATATTATGTCTTCTAGACAGCTTTTTGTTAAAATGCCTCCGGCCAAGTCTCATTTTGTTATCTCACCTAGAACAATAGATAGATAAGGTGATGGATGTAATTTTAATATAACATTATGGCAGGAAGCCATAATGTAGCAAACGCTATTGTAATTCTGTTTGTGTGTTATGCATATAACTATCTCATAAGTCATACCTTGAGATTCTCTTATAATATAAAGAGGATAGACTCTTTTATCTTATTAGCAATGTGAAATAAATGTATAAGTAGAAATTAAATTTCGCCTTAGCTTATATCATTTGAATAATTTAATTATATCAAGCTATACCATATTTGAGGCTCTATCTCCCTCAATACGTATTCGATTGATTTGATCTTAATTATGGACGGACCTAGAAATTTAATATGGATATTCATTTGACTTTCTATAAATTAACCAATTGAGCTATTTATTTCAACATAGGATATTTATATGAATACCCCATCTATACTTTAGGTCCACCTATGATCTTGATGTTTATGTAAAACTCTCCTAACTTATCACGGGTGTATACCTGTTCTCAAGAAGAAGAAAATATATTATATATATACAATATATTTTGTATTATTAAGCATTAACCATTAATAAACAAAAAAAATTAATAAACTGTAATTTTTCACCTGTATTTATGTTCAACGCTCAAGAGTCGAAATTATATCAAGAGGGAGATGTTGAGGCCGAAGTAAAAATAACAGGCCTTTGATTTTGCATTTCAAATATAATAACTATAGCTCACTTTATCACTTTTTGAAGATTTTATAATGAAATAAAAGATAAAATTAAAGAAATAAAATATAATAATCAATGTTTGAAGTATAAAAATTAACTCATAAAATAACTAATAATGGGGAGTTTGTAAGATTACTCTGCATGCATAGATCAATACAATGAATGATTCCACTCATTCGTAAATTTGTTGCCTCTAAATTTCTCTAATTCATAATCCGTGAATGTAAAATTGTAAATAGTTAATTACATCCATAAAATTAGAGTATTATATTAACTTATTTAGAGCTTTAACAAATTGGGTCCATAGCTCAGTGGTAGAGCAATTGACTGCAGATCAATAGGTCACCGGTTCGAACCCGGTTGGGCCCTTTTTGTTGTGTTATTCCCTTTTCTTCTTTTTAGGTACATTGGAATAATTAGATTAGTTCCCAGATTTTCAAAAAGAGTTATTTTTAGCATATCAGATATATTTTACAAAATATTAAACTCAAGTCACATGCTGAGCATTGAGTATTGATAAATCAAGTACTTCGTATATGATTTATATATGTCGAAAGTCCTATCTATAAACGAAAAAAGGAGTCCCATCTTCAAGCTCTTACATTGTGTGATATTTTATATTGTTTCTTGTGGAAGTTTTCAAACAATTTCCATGTTATGTGATATCTTAATACAAAGATCGTTCAATAAGCACACCCTCATCTTTCAAATAAGGGTTAAATGGTCAATATATATTTTACTATAGTGACTTAATGAGTGTTCTTTTAACATGTATACTAGAGAATAAGACATCAACAATATGCAATGGGGTGTGTAGTGTCTGCTAATGTGCGTAATTTTTGCTCGATGGAGGAATTGGCTAATCACATGTTCTTTGAGTGTCAGTTTACGGTTTATGTTGCAACGGCTCAAGCGGTATAGAGGTAATAATTGGAGCATGTGACCACGCTCACATTAAGCGCCCCTCACGCCGAACCCACAGCTTGTGAGGGAGTAAATCACAGTATGATCCCCAGGACCAGAGTGTATGGAGGCCTGTCTACGCTGCGCACTTAGCCTGGGATAAAACTCTCAAACTGCCGCTGGCGAGGTTCGAATCCATGCCAATTGGAGCAATCTGCATACACCCTGACCACTTGAGCAACCCCTGGGGTATAGAGGTAATAATATGTTCATGGCGTGGGGTGTAACTGTGTAAGCTATTAAGTGTAATTTTGAGTTGTGTCTTAATTGGGGAATTATTTTATAAATTATTTAT
Source organism: Echium plantagineum (assembly GCA_003412495.2). Classification (NCBI taxonomy): domain Eukaryota; kingdom Viridiplantae; phylum Streptophyta; class Magnoliopsida; order Boraginales; family Boraginaceae; genus Echium; species Echium plantagineum. The sequence continues at coordinate 198,994 of QFAX02000350.1, forward strand.
TATACATCTTCTATACATCTATCATATTTATTATTTTATAAATTATTTGTATTCTATTAATAACTAGTTCTGGTGTTTAAATATTTGTATAGGTATATTTTTAGTGAGCTTATAGCCTTATAAGTTCCTAGAATAGAGTGAAAATATAATTCGAGAAATTTATACAATTCTATAATCAAGCTATTATTATTTCATAATTTATCCATATCCCAAAATCATTATAAAAATCCATACATGAATAAGGTTGTGCTTGATATGCGAGAATGGAATGAGATAGAAAGGAATGGAATTAAATTAGTTTGTATTACTAAGTTTGGTAGATAACAATGAATTTTGATTGCATTCCCTAGTTAATTGAATTACCTCATTTGAGGTAATAACCATTCCGCCCAAATTAGGGGTAATGGATGATTACCTCCTACTAGTTAATCAAATTAGAAAAATTGGGGATAATGTGATAATTCAATCACATTACTACTCACATATCAAACAAAATAATAAAATTCATTAATTAATTCATTTCCTTTGTCTATTCCATTACTTTGTCTATTCCATTCCTACACCATTCCATTCCATTATACCAGACGCAAAGTGTATATATAAAGTGGAATGGAATGGTATAGGAATGGAATAGACAAAGTAATGGAATAGACAACGAAAATGAATGAATTAATGAATTTTATTATTTTGTTTGGTATGTAAATAGTAATGTGATTGAATTATCAAATTACCTTAATTTTTCTTATTTGATTACCTAGTAGGAGGTAATCATCCATTACCCCCCAATTTAGGCGGAATGGTTATTACCTCAAATGAGGTAATTCAATTAACTAGGTAATGCAATCAAAATTCATTGTTAATTACCAAACTAAGGTTGTGTTTGGTATGCGGGAATGGAATGAGATAGGAAGGAATGAAATTAAATTACTTTGTATTACTTAGTTTGGTAGTTAACAATGAATTTTAATTGCATTCCCTAGTTAATTGAATGACCTCATTTGAGGTAATAACCATTCCGCCAAATTGAGGGTAATGGATGATTACCTCCTACTAGGTAATCAAATCAGAAAAATCGGGGTAATATGATAATTCAATCACATTACTGCTCACATACCAAACAAAATAATAAAATTCATTAATTCATTCATTTCTTTTGTCTATTCCATTACTTTGTTTATTCCATTGCTACACCATTCCATTCCACTATATTAGACGCAACCTAAGTAATACAAACTAATTTAATTCCATTCATTCCTATCTCATTCCATTCGCGCATACCAAACACAACCTTAAGATATTCGTGTTGTGTGATATTATATTAATTTGCAATACGTCCATTTTTTATAATGACATTAGAAAATAAGCATCTATATAATCCGTATAAAAAGTATTTATTCATAGTATTTATTCATATATTTATTTACATATCATCATATCTTTTAAATAAATATTTATTTTTGTACAATAATAGTTGATCAATAATTTTTTCCTTCAGTTTTAAATTATATACAACCATATTTTCATTTCTTATTTTATATACAATGCATTATTGTATTATAACACAATTATAAATACAATTTTATTACAAAAAAATTCTTACGTAAATTGGACCATGCACAAACTATTATTTTTGAGATAAGTGCAACATTAAATAACAATGTTTTTCATATCAATGAATACTAAAAATTCTACTTTCGCCGATGTTTCAGAATAATCAAATAAATCAAAATATATCATTAAACTATCTACACTTTTTATATTTCTAAAATAGTAAATAGTTATTTGTACTTTATTCTTGAATAAATTTAGAAAGAGTATTTACGTTATCAAAATAAATTGTTCAATTTTGGTGTTAATCTCTTAGACGAGACTTGATTTGAGAGGCAATAAAACATGTTGATGTGGTGCAGAGTTGCGGCGGGAGTACTAAACCAATACAAAGACTGTTGTCTGTTACACAATTCCCTTCTCATTCTCATCCTCCACCACTACAACTATTGATCAAACTTAGTAAAAAATTTCCCAGAACTCCAATTTATGTGATTTGTTCTCTCAATTGAATACATAAATTGGATTAGGTTCTTAAATCAATCAATAATTTACCCTCGGTCATCTTTTGCATGTGAAATTAATTGATTCTTTTTGAGGAAGTTCTTCAATGAATAACATGGAAGGTAAAATTCCAATCTTTTTGTTTAGATGTTGTTTGGGTCCAGTTAAGTATATTACTGCAACAATTTGCCCATTGGGTTTGTGGGTTATTAGTTTTTGCTAAATTAGTTATATTGTTTGTGGTGAGGTCTGAGGTTGATGATTTGAAGTAAATCTTTTGATGGAGATTTAGATTGGATTTTTTCAATTCGAATTTTTGTTTGATACATGTCACTTATGTCACTTGTGTTTGTTTTATAGAGAATGTGAATTTGTGTTGACTGAAGTCAAGTTGGTTAGTCTGATAATAAATTTTTGTTTGTTGACTATGTTTGACTTTTTGGGAATTACTATTAGAGTGGATTTGTGTTGGTTGCTGGGTTTCTTTATTTGGGGGGGGGGGATGGGTTGTTCTAAGTTTGATATGGTTTTGAGGTATGTCGAGCTTCAGTTTTGTAGGGACTATGTAAAATGTCTTATTCGATGGAAATATGACATCTTGGCCGTCTCTTAATCAGTTGAAGGCATCAATGTATCAATTAATTGAATGTCTGTCATATATATGAATGAATGTAATGCTTGAGCCTTTGTTGGACCTGTAACTTATCGATTATGAAGGTCTGTGTTTTGAATCACCCAAATATATGGGAAGAAGTCTATATGATTAATTTAGCTACTTTGATTGAGTAAACGAATTACAGAAGTTCATATCAAGTGAAAAGATTTTACGTGTATTTAGTATCTAGATTCGAGACACGACATCTATGTTTAGGTGTTTTTTCTCTTCTTGTAATATAGTAAGCTAAGAACGATTATGTTTGACAAACTCTGAGAGGGCGATGGAGTTGCTTTGAACATATGGTATTTTGCAATGCCACTCGGGTTATTCTAGATAGCTAACTAGGAATATCCTACTTTACTGTTTAAATCTTGAAAGGACCAGGCGAGATGAATTCTGAAGATGATAAAACTCTTTCCGATAAGAACAAGAAAAGAACATTCAAAACACCATCTCAACTTGAAGCATTGGAACAGTTTTATGATGGTACATCACTGCTTTTCATTCATTTTTTCCTGTTTTATACTTGTAAAGCATGGTTTAGCATACGGTCCAAGGTTATGTAACAACTTATCACTTTCCCCAGAACACAAATATCCTTCAGAGTTTATGAAACTTCAGCTCGGTGAGAAGATAGGACTAACTGAAAAGCAAGTCTCCAGTTGGTTTTGCCACAGAAGGCTGAAGGACAAAAGATTACTGAATGAAGAAAAGTACGCAATTGGAAGGCAGGATCGTTCAAGTGGAGTAGTACAAGACTCATGTGGAAGCACCAAGCAAGGTCAAAAGGATCCCATTGAAGTACAAAGTAGTAGATTTAGCAGTCAAAAACATTCTGCAGCCGGCATAATGCTTGAACATGGTAGTAATCATGCTGGCGATTACAGTCGCATGGAGGACACATCATCAGGGAGTAGCTCTGCACCTCAAAATTTGTACTCTAAAGTGGCTGGTGTTCCTATGACTGCTTCTAAATTGAGTGCTAAAAATGAGTTGAATCATGTCTATGCTGGAAAACATAGGTCTGGTCCATCAGGATATCTTAAAGTTAAGGGCCGGCTTGAAAATCCTGCTGTTACTGCTGTTAAGATGCAGCTAGGGGCACATTATAGGGATGATGGGCCACCACTTGGCACAGAATTCGACCCTCTTCCTCCTGGAGCTTTCGAGCCTTTAAGCCAACAACCAGAGAACAGTAAGTCATTGATATCCTTTCATTCAATTCTGCAACTTGTGGACATGATTGTGATCTGTGCATATGTTACTGCTTCTTTCTTTTCCTTTTTTTTCTTTGCCTGATCCAATCAAGTAGTTTTGTAATGTTACTCGAACACAGCAGCTCGAATTCTAGGCAATTTAATGCTGAGATGGACTGGTCTCATTTTTCAGCTTGATTTTTGCAAGTAGAAGCAGAATCATCTGAATTTTCAGATTTCAAATATTCTAGACAATATGAGAAAAACATAAAGGGTAAGGGGAAGAGGATATAAATTTCCAGAAGTCGTGTGTTCTGCAGTCAAGACATAAGGAACACATAGATGGTTGGAACAGAGTGATCCTAATTCTTAAGGGCTAAGACACAGATACCCAAAATTATAAGACCACCCAAGACATAATAATTGTTTCACTTTTGATCATAATGAGGAAATAAATGTGGAGGGATCATAAGAAACCACTGTCATGAATCCAAATCATTCTGAACTTTGTGCAGTGTCAAACCACCCTAACAAAATGAAATGGAGGGAGTAGTTCTATAAATGCATTTAACAATATTTGGAAATCCGAATAGTGAAAAATCTGGCCTCTGGAAAGAGACCTCCATTTGGCACAGTCTCCATAAGATATGAAAATCTTGTGTATATATATCGAAAGAGATATGGATAAATCGAGAGAGAGAGTAAATGCAATCACCTCGTTCCCTTGGTTCCTTATCACTTCGTTATCTTCTCTGTATTCCTTTCCTTCTATTTCTGCTGTTGTAACATTAAAGGCTTTTTCGATTGTGCCTACATTTTCCTGTCTCTCATTCATTAATGTATGAGTTCTTTCTCTTCTAATTGGCACTTCAGCTCTGAATTCGTCCGAGACCTACTCCGCTGAAGAACATGTTGCAGGCCTCACACCAGTTGCCCAAGGAATCCACCAGGAATGCATATCAAAACCTTATCACATTGAAGAAGACAATCTGCTTCACGTGGTGGATGGATCAAGAGTTCATAAGCAACAAACTCCTGATGCTGTAAGTTTGATTGCCACTTCTGGTTCTTAGAATTAAGTTTATGTGAACTAATTTTTTGAGTTGATGTCTGGTGGAGTTCTTTGGATGTGCATTCTGCATCTAATAGGAGTACTTTTCTTCAATGATGCAGGGATATGGGTGCATATCAAACATGAGTTTGGCCAAAACAGTTTTGGATGGGAAAAAATCGAAAATGCGCCATAAATCTCTTCAGTCTGAAGGCCAGAAGCATAAGCAGGAATTATCTTTATCCCAGTCTAGGTCAGTGTATATGCATGAAGATTCCCCACCAGGTAGTTCCATTTATGACAGGAGGAATAAATATGAGAGCAGACCAATAAGCAGTGTTGGAGGCTCTGGGACAGGTGCCCCTACTGTCCATCATCAGTTTCAACCATATTGTGGAGAAGTTAAGCAGGAACATGATAACTCTTGGTTGAGAAATAGCAATGGCAGGATGCCGAAGGTTGAACAACGAGATTCATTAAACTCCAGTTACTCCGACTTCATGGTGAGAGGGCGTAAAAACGATGCTTATGGTGACATAGGTGTCTCCCGTAAATCAGCAAAGGTCTAACCTTGATGTTACAAAATCAATAGACTGAAATTTCTATCCTCACGTGTACCTTGACATCTCGTGTTTGAAATTGTACAGGTGGACAGCTTCGGTGCAGTTAAAAGAGAAATAGATGATGATGTTGTCACTGTTGGACCAAAAATACCTCGTAAGAATGAAATGCACGTAAGTCTTTGCAATTATGCTGCTACAACATTAAACTTTTATGATTTACTGCCGTGTACTTTCTCCTTATTTGGCATAAATGTATCTATCAGATGGTCAAGGTTGAATATTCCCAGCATGTGAGGAAAGTTTAATTACAGATACATGGACAGTACAAGATAAACCTGAATGAGGTTTGAACATCTGTCCACTTTTTATCCTTTCTTTCTTAGTGTATTTTATATATCGAATGGGGTTATTTTCTTGCGCCAATGCATTCTTCGATACTGCATATCTGATGTGATTATCATATTAGGCTGTTGGTTTTATGTCTTTGCCTCGCATCATATAATTTTAATTGAGTTGTGTGGTACAGTGTATCTGAATAGAAGCACAGTTCCAGTTGTACCTTTTTATTAATGTAATATTAGCTGTAACTATATCCCTAAATGGAATGTTATTTCACTATCTTGCTTATGATTAGAATGTTCCTTTATATCCGAGTATTCTTCTTGCAGAAATTTTAGTTTATCACAAGGCAGTTACTTAGACCCGATGGGAATGTTGCTAACACTTCAATGTCGTGTAGATGTGCTGTGGAGATGACATAAATATTTAACCAAGATGATGAATAGAATAGGCAGAGTGGCAGACACAAGACCATTGGTGGATTTAGAAATAGGAACCGGATACTCTTTAGACGATGCGGTGACTCCCTTTCCATTGGTCTTCGACAGTATTTCGTTTTTCTACAGTCTTAAATATATGATTCAATCCGCTTTGTTGTAGTAACGTATTCAAGAGGTTGGCCAGTGCAAAGAATGGTGATCAAACTGTCATTTGCCATTTCTTTAACGCTGCTTCAGAATTTTAGTGTTTATGTTTTATGATCTAGTGCACTTGAATATGTTTCATGACTTATATGTTTCTGTATATCAATTCCATTCCAGCTATCAGACACGCTTTTATAGGAGTGCCTCAGTTTGAAGACGGCATGTAGTGCGAAGAATATGATTAGTATAGTCGTCAATTAAAACTCTTCGACATTGAGTTTTGTAGATGGAAGCACTAAAGAAGATAAAGAGAGGGACGGGCGTGCATCATTTGACATAATATAACAGTTGAATATGAACCAGAAATATATTATCAAAATTAGAGGAATGTTAACGTCGAACCATCAAACGTTGGTAGCTCGAGGCCTCGGCCTTATTGTTTGAAGATCAGATATTGATAGGAGGGCATGAACAACAACAATAATTAGATTGTGTGGTCAATGCAACTGCTATTGACGAGTCGATTTGAACCAACTTTTATAACATACCTTGTTGAATTTGAAAATGGAGTTGAATTGACTGGACAATCGATTAGTATTAAAACCAAGTTTGACGAGTTGGATCAATTCTTTAAAGAGTCCAATGTGTTCGGTTCGAAAGTGAATTGAAAGCATGTGAACCAGTAAGCTTGAAATGGACCAAATTCTATTCCAATTACAAGAAAATAAAATCAAAATGAAACAAGTTTTCGTGAGAATTACGATTTGATTGAACGAGTTGGTTAGGGTTAATGAGTCCAATTTGAGGTGGGTGACATACCGGAGTATCACATTTTGTAGACATTTTATCGAGTTGGGTTGCTAATGTTTTCAAGTATAAAGTAAAGAATTGTACTTCTAAGTCTCACCTGCTAGGCATTTTGGCAAGTCTGGAGTAGAGTATTTTAGGTCGAGGGTTATTCACTATAATTATATAACTATTGATAAATTTTACGCAAATTAATGTACTAATATTATGAAATTATAAAAAATGTATTGTAAAATTCTAGCGGGCCGATTGAGTAGATACCTGATCAGTTATCAAGTACAAAATGATTTCTTGTCCGAACTTGCTAAGTTATATGTCGAGTCGGGTATGGGCCGCATGGTTTGGTTTATTGACAACAGTAGTCCCAATATGGCAGTAATGGCTTCTCCACACCGCCGTAGAAGCCGGCGTCCATCTGAATCTTCTAGTAGAATAGTCCTTCCTCCACCACCCTCAAACCTCTTTCCGGCTTCCAAAGCTGAGCTCTTTCAGCTCCTCGCCGTCGTCGCCACCGCCTCCGCAGTCGCTTATTCTTGTAACTTCGTATTTCGATATTACAACCAACGCCCCAAACCCTTCTGCGATAGTAATGTTGATTTCGACTTCTTCCTCTCTGGTTAGCTCCTTTTATGAATTTAAGTTTTGATAGTTAGAATTCTTAAATTTCCTACAACTTATCGTGTTTGATTAACTTTTGCATGCATTTTTGGAGGTTCCATCACTTAAATTAATTGTATCTTCTGTTTTCAAAAAAAAAAAATCAAAATTCGACGATCTTCGTTGGGATAGAGGGAGTACTTCTTATGCTTGTGATTTTAGTGTAATTATAAAAATAACAATTTTGATTCTGTTGATAGTTCAGAATATCAAGGGTTTAGTTTCAAATTGTTAGACTCAAATATGTTTGTCGAATATTTGCGCTACATCAGAGAATATTGATGTTTCGTTTTTGAAATGTGAACTCAAATGTCAAATGTATGTGTCGTATACTATTTGGTGCAACATATATCTAAAGATAGTACTTACAGCTTAGTGTCCTATTAACATGGCAATCCTGATTCAAGCCGAAGTTATGTGTCAATTAATTTTGCACGAGATGTTGTTTTGATCAGCGAATATCAAACTTGACATTCTTTGTGAGAAGGAGAGTGTCTCTTGTGTCAAGGGACTTTTCTAATGACAATCATGTGGAAGTTTAGCTTCTTGTGTTAGGGTATTGACATTATATTGCTGTATTCTTTTTGTGATTGGCTTATGAATCGGACATGTAGATGAAAGTTCCCCTCATTTTCTGCTTTGAAGATTCACATCTTCTTCTACTTTTTTTTTGCTTAATTTTGGTTATCACTTAAGTTCCTCTTAATTTAATATATTCTGCTATGAAACATCAATGTTATTATTGTTCAAAGAATCAGTTTTTTGCCATCAACATTTGATGCATTTTGGTTTAGAAAATTCACTGATTATGTAAAAGCATGTATTCTTTTTCCTGAGTTACTGAGTTCTTGAGTTCTTTTCCGCTTTATGGAAAAATGGATGGAGTTCTTGCCAGGACAGTAGTAGTGGCAGTACACATGTAATATGTTGGTTTTATGTACTTGCTCTCTGCTTCAGTCAGTATCTTATTTTTGAACTTGAATTTTTGTTCAGATGATTGTGAGCCTTGTCCAAGTTATGGAGTTTGCCGTGATGGTAAGTTGGAGTGTGTTAGTGGCTACAGAAAGTACGGAAAGCAATGCGTGGAAGATGGAGAAATTAATGACGCAGCTATGAGACTTGTATGCTCTTAAGTTCTTATTTATTTTAACTTCCTATGATCTTTTGGAAAAAGTTGTCTTTATTCATTGGGATCCCAGGTTCTTATTCGAAGTTTACTTTATGCAACTGCAGACAAAGTTGGTCGAAGCTAATTTATGTGAAGCATATGCCCACCATTTATGTGGTGGACCCGGTGTTGTTTGGGTACGTTACTTTTACATCGATTTACAAGATTCATCAATAAAAAGGTGTGGAAATTTGCCTACGAATCCCTACAGAAATTTGACCGTTCTTGCAACACACATATGTATTAGGCATCAGAAAATGAAGTCTTGAAAAGGATGGATGACATGGAGAAGTATGGTTTGGATGAATCATCTTTCATTTATGCAAAGCAAAGAGCAATTGATTCTGTTGGCAACACTATGGAGAATAGAGTTGATGATAAAAGGTTTTGTTCTTTTATGTTTAATGAACAGATATGCAGTACAAGTAGAATTGACCCATAATGTGCTAACTTAATCTGATATATGATTTGAATTTTGTAGGGTGAAGTGGTTTAAGTGTCCACACTCGCTAGTTGAACACTACAAACCATTTTCCTGTCAAATTCAACAATGGATCACTGAGCATGCTTTACTTTTGATATCAGTTTGCACATTGGTATACTGCAACCAAGAAGTCTTTTCAAGCTTATTATGGTGTTAACATATTGACCCTTGACAAATTGAGCTTTACAGTTTGGGGGATGCATGTTTATATTTCTTAAAGTCCGGCGGCGTTATTACTTGTCAGTTAAAGCTGAAGAGCTCTATGAAAAGGTATGCTTTTGTTCCTTAATTTGCATCTTTTGTATTGCTTTTTATTACAATGAATTTAGAATCATTTTGTAGTAACGGTTGGAAGCTGGAATTCATCGAACACTTAATTGTGGTCACATATCTGTGTCAGTGTCCTCATTTAAAACTTGAACCCCTTAAGAGCATCGGAATCAGATTGAGTAAACTCCCTCATTTTGGTTTGTTAAAACTCAAAAGCACCCCTGAAAAAGCTTATAATTGCTTGTGAACTCCTAAGAAGTTCAATGGTTGAAGGCTTGAAGCCAACTCAAATTTGAGGAGACCTCATGTAAACGCGCATATATAATTTAATTCATCTATCTTATTTTTACATCCTTCACTCTCTTCAAGTTCCGCCTCATCACTAGTAAATTTAAATGTTGATATGTGTAAAATTGGGGAAATTGTTGCAGACTAACACAAAAGTTAACTCTCCAATGAAACAAGTAGAACTCAGGAGATAATTAGATCCATGCCTACAATAATATTGTATACTCGGTACCATGTTTTGCACTATCAAGATCATATATCAGCTGCATGCTGGAATTGACCGAATTATTCTCGCATTTCTATTTGAATTTACTGCACCTGACCAACTTTGAATATTTGAACTGGTGTAGGTCTGTGATATTGTTGAAGAGACTGCAATTATTTCAAGGAGTATAGACGGTGAGGGTGAACCCTGGGTAGTAGCCTCATGGTTAAGAGATCATCTTCTATCACCCAAGGAAAGGAAGGATCCTTCATTGTGGAAAAAGGTTTGTTATTTTGTGATTGTAAGCCACACCTTAGACTGATAACATTATTTTGAAAGTTGAAGGTGGGACTACTGATGCTTTCTAATTTAGTGAATTGGTCTGTCAAACTATGTACTTATTTACTTGGAATCTGGTTGATTCCTTATTGTTCTTATTGATGAAATGTCTCATTTAAACTTAATATGAGTTATGCTCTTTTTAACATTGGTATATGCATCATTTTATTTAAGAAAAGCTCTCAAAATAAAGTAGGGTGTGTGTCTCTATCAGTTGACTTGAATCTCAAATCTGCATTTGTCATTTCTCTTACATTAAGCACCACATTTATGACACCCTGGCTTGTAAAATTTTGTTTCCAGCATTTTATGCTGTCTCGAGCATATCATTTCATAAGTAACTTCTTTGTTCTTCGCATTAAAGTTTGCACATTAATCTCCATGGTTAATTATCAATTGTGATTGTAAGATAAACTTTTTTAGAAAACGTAATGTTAAATACCCAAAATACCGTTTTTATTAATGTAAATGCAGCTCATTCCTGAGGCATCTCCTTATAGGTTGAGGAGTTGATTCAAGAAGATACTCGTCTGGATCGATATCCAAGATTGGTGAAAGGTGAATCGAAGGTGGTGTGGGAATGGCAAGGTGTGGTAACGCGTACCAATTTTTCTATTGACCATTTATTATAGTTTCCTTTTCGATGTCCAAGAATGGTCCCTTTATTAGTAGCCTTTTTTAGTTGGTGAAGGTCTTACAGAATATTTAATGCAGTCAATTTTATTATGCTAACCAATTTCTTACTCATTGTAGTAGGAATTGCATGGATCTAACTACAAGGGTAGTAACATATAATATGAAATCACCAGTTGTAAAAACAAACTGTTATATCTCGCACTCAAGTTTAAAATACTATGGCGTATGTTTTAACTGTCTAAAGAATACTGAAATATCGGTTCTTCTGACTGTTTTCTTGCTCTTTTAGTTGAAGGTCGTCTGAGTTCTTCAGGGAAGAGGAAGAAGGGAAGCAGAAACATACCAGATCACATATCTTTATCTTCCCCTCAGCAAAATGGTGCAGTAAAAGCTTCCAAGGCCATAGTAAATTAGTCTTGAACAAATTGAAGAGTGTACTCGTCTCTTGTTACCCGCAAACCACAGCATTTGCTGTAAATCATCGAGGCTGTCATTTAGGTTTAGTGGCGCGATGTTGAAGACCTTGAATTTTGTATATGCATGATCTTGTAGATTGCTGTTTCTGTATTGTATCTAGAAAGCATTTGTATATTTTTAACTCTGCATATATCTAAATAATCCCTGATGAGAATTCGAAGTTCCTGTCGGACGGAATTAGTCTGGTTTTTTAAGGTTTCGATATGCAGGATCACAGAATATCATCCATGGTAGACAAGAAAAGACCTTGGTCCATGGTTGTGTGAGGTTCAAAGTTGGAGTTTTATATTATGGGGCCAAAACAGTGTCGGCAAAATTATGACGCGAAACAGTATAATAGTAGAAGGACTTGATTGCCATATACAGATTTTAAGTAGAGTGTCTTCTAGGTCGTATTCAAGAATTGTGTGGTTATAGAATAATTAATTTGATGTTCACATTTCCTTGAATCTTGTATGAATTATTCAAAACAAATGTCGTATGTTGTTTCAAATGTTAATTTATACCCTTGCGTCGGAAAAGCTTTAATGGTAAATACATTTCCGTTGTTCTTTTGTATAGAATTTCAAAGTAAAAGTTGTAAGTACTGAGAGAAGTTGCTGTTTTGTAAACGTTATTTAATGCAAAAAACGAAGGATATAAGTGTAAAGTTAAATAGAGTATTTTGTTATAAGTTGTGCTTTAGTGACAATGTCCTCCCATATATGCATAGAGTCGGAGTGTAGGACACAAAGAGGTAGACAAGATGATGAGTGAGATAGTGATATGTATGGGAGCACAAAGTATCATAGAGTATGTCATTATTATTATGGCATATGTCATTAATTGGGGAAGATTGGATTGCAGCCTATTCTTGTGAGATCTAACACAACACCTAACGGTATTGCCAATAAATTCATGTATGCTTCATATCAATCACTTGGGGGGGGGGGGGGGGTATTAAGATTTAAAATGACATGATGATTGAAGTACATGTTAATATGTTATCTAGGTAAAATATTTTCATTGAAAGATTTGCATTCAAAATATCATTAACAGGGGCGGACCTAGAGGGGGTACGTAGGGGGCCTTTTGATGATGACAAGTGGAAGGTTGGGATTGAGCCTTGTCTTCTTTCACTAAAATGTGGTCTAACATTCTTTTGGGCTCACCTTGGGCTTTAAAGCCTTTTATCCAAAATAGGGATCTTCTTCTTGATAAAAGAAGACCCTCATCAGTTTCACTTTATAATACTCCCTCCGTTCTCTTTTACTTGTCGTTCTAGCCTCAAATTTTTGTTTCTAAATAGTTGTCGTTTTAGCTTAATTAATTACAAATTTATATTTTCAATGTACCTTTTAATTACTTTTTACTTTGAATTTATCAAACAACCAATTATATAGTCTCAATTTATTGTAATTTTACATTTCCAATGTACTTTTTGACTCTCTTTTACTTTTTCTTAATCTATGTGCAAATGGCTAGAACGACAAGTAAAAGAGAACGGAAGGAGTATAATGGAAACCTTATTGCATTACATATAGATAGATTCTAATTTACTTCCTAGTTCCTAACTTGCGTGACGTATCCTTTTAGGAAAACCGTGTGAAGAATTGATATATAAAAATAGTTGACGAAATCTCATACTCTTGCATGTTTAAGTTATCAACTTTGATTAAACTAAAAATACTTCCTCATTTTCTAAATAATTGATACATTTTGATTTTTATGATTAAATTTTAAAAAAATTGATCAAGAATTCTCATTAAACAATAAGAAAGAATATAACATGTGCGATCTTGTGCAATGAAATTTAAAATATACTCCTTCCGTCCTAAAAGATTGGTACATTTTGACTTTTGTTAGTCAACAAAATACAATTTAAAACATAAATATCTCTTATTTTACATCGGAAAAAATTATAAAAAGTTAATATTTGAAAAATATATATTGAGACGAATCTAACAAGATCTCACATAACTATATTATTCATTATCGTTTAATGAGAATTCTTGATTAAATCTTTTTAAAATTTGACCACCAAAAGTCAAAATGTACCAATCTTTTAGGGACAGATGGAGTAATATTGAAGCTGAAGCCTAGTCCACGACGGCCATTGTCTGAAACGAGACAACAACTGTCAACAGACAACTTCGATCCGATCTAACTTTCTCTTGCAACATTCAACTTCGATCCCACCACCGACGGCATCTCACTTGCTAATAGCACCCAAATACTGTTTTTAAGACCCCTCATGCCCCCCTATTCGCAACTCGCAAGTGGTTTATGAACTTCTAATTAAGGACACAATAGTCACTTAACTATTTTTTTTTAATTATTTGGATATATATATTAAGGATACAATAATAATTTAACTCTATCTCTCTTTTTTGTTTTTCTATTTACTATCTGGATATATATAATGAGAATTACGAGTCGTTAGTCATTACAGTTCATTAACGATATAGATTATTAATTTTGAGTAACTATATATACACACATATATATATATATATATATATTTAATTTTAATGTAAAAATTACTCACATTATCAAAATGAACAATTTTAGATGATACAATTTAAATGTAAAAAAATATTTCAAACTTATTCTGTATACTTTTTGATATGTATACTAAAACTGATTAAATCATTTGATACAAATTACCTAAAAAGTTAAAAAAGTAAGGTTATGTAATAGTGAGTCCCTTGTTGTCTGATGAGAAGGAATGTAAACTTGATGTTACTGACTTATTACAGCTCTACAAGTGAAGTTATAAGTATAGTTGAGTGAAGTGAGAAAGCTTTCCAAATATAGTTGCTGAGCAGATCTGCTTTTGAGCTCTCATTTCTCTGGTACTTTTTCTTCCTTTTCTCACCTCTTCTTCTTTCTTCTTCTCTGTTTATTTTCTACTTCATCATACAACATTAGCATCATCCTGTGTTCTTACAAGCCTCCTAACCACTAGACCACTTCGATGTTTCGTGATTGTTTAAGGTTCTCAGAATTGGGTTAATGAAAGATCATGTTACGTTTTCGTTGGTTTTTTCTTAGTATCAGATTCTGGATAATGGCACTCTTATATTCATGTTCTTGAATTATGTTTTTGCTTCAAGATCGAATCTTTTTGAGTTTTAGTTGAGTTCTGGTTGGTTTTAGCAAGATCACTAAAATGAGTATCAAAATGGTATGGATCATTTGAAATCACTAAGATTTGATCAAACTTGGTTACTTTCTTGGATATGTGATAGATCTAGACTTGTATGATACTTATAGAATAATTTTGCTGCTGTTTGATAATGCTTTTGGATCAGGGATTACATGGTTCAGTTGCATAGACAAATCTTAATAGTGTTGTTCAAATTAGATGTACATATTATTGCCATTTAACAGATAAATTCTATACGGGGGTCGTTTGGATGAAATGTGACTTGGAGATTT
Organism: Echium plantagineum; assembly: GCA_003412495.2. Classification (NCBI taxonomy): domain Eukaryota; kingdom Viridiplantae; phylum Streptophyta; class Magnoliopsida; order Boraginales; family Boraginaceae; genus Echium; species Echium plantagineum. The sequence continues at coordinate 214,188 of QFAX02000350.1, forward strand.
TAAATGTGTGGATATTCGAATGAATCCCACATCTCTTGCTCGTGAAATTTACTAGAACGATTCACATGACTGAATTTAGATATTAAAATCCACGCCAGATCGATCATATAAAACTTTGATAATGAATGTTTAAATCAGTGGATTTGATATCATACTTACATCTCTAGTTTCAAATTCTAGATATTGGTAGATGTTGAAATAGTTTTTTTTGAAGATTTAAGAATTACGTGGTGTATCCGTGTATACCATATATTAATTTCTGCAGACGATTAGCAGAAGGCATCTGGGTTCATAATTTTCCTTCTAGCATGCTCATTATGTTTGCTAACTGTTCTTACCAGCAGAGAGCTTTGTATACTGGGCACAATTCTAACTCAAGATGGGATCAAAAAATCACCCTCCTGCCAGCCGAGCGCGACGTCCCTTGTCCATAATTGTGGTAATTGGTCTGTGCTCTTTTTTTTACTTCCTTGGAACATGGCAGAATAGTGGCAACGGGAATGGAAATAAGTTGGCAAAAGTAGTAACAAATCAAGCTGAATGCAAAACATTCACTAACGTGGAAAATGTGGACAATTTGGAATTTGAACCACAACATAAGTATACTTCAACCTCTGACTCCGCTGAGCCGGAAGCCAAAGTCTTCAAGTCATGTGATGCCAAGCTTTCCGATTACACTCCATGCCAGGAACAGGACCGTGCAATGAAATTCCCTAGGGAAGATATGATATACAGAGAAAGGCACTGTCCTCCAGACGGGGAGAAGCTGAAGTGTCTCATTCCCGCACCAAATGCATACACAACCCCATTCCCATGGCCAAAAGGCCGTGACTATGTTCATTACAATAATGTTCCATACAAACATTTGACAGTTGAAAAGGCTGGTCAGAACTGGGTTCAGTATCAGGGTAACGTGTTCAAATTTCCCGGAGGGGGGACTATGTTTCCTCAAGGGGCGGATGCATATATTGATGAACTTGCAACTGTGGTCCCAATCAAAGATGGATCCATTAGGACGGCCTTGGATACTGGTTGCGGAGTATGTAATCTCTCATTCTTTACTTTTATGGGCAAACCTTTTATTCTAGCATACCTGTGTTCTAATTGCCTATTTTGGTCATCTCGTCGTAGGACCAAAAGATCTACACATTAGCCTACATATCTTTCTTAGCATATCTTTTGTGAGAAATTCTGTGTTGATTGCCCTAAGTTTTTATTCATAATAGCTGAATAGCCAGAACTCCTAGTACACGTCTGTTTTCTATAGTGTATTTGCGATCATCGTGTTTCCGAGATTAAGAATCCTTCACATGTTCGGGAACTTGTTACAATTCCATTAATCGAATTGGCTAATTAATGCAAATATTACTCAGAGCTGGAATCTATCATACTTGTGGGGCAAGCTTTGATGTTCCTAGACAGACTTCTAGATACCAACTACTATCAGATACTTCTGTCTATATACTACTGCATATGATTCTTGTAGATCTTTTCATGCAAGTTATATATTCAGCTACTCTGTTTCAATACTAACTCTTTCGTATTATTACATCTGTAGGTTGCAAGCTGGGGAGCTTACATGTTGAAGAGAAATGTTTTGACAATGTCTTTTGCACCAAAAGACAACCATGAAGCACAAGTTCAATTTGCTTTAGAAAGAGGTGTGCCTGCTGTTATTGGGGTTCTGGGATCGATCAATATGCCATACCCGTCAAGGGCATTTGATATGGCACAATGTTCAAGGTGCCTCATTCCATGGGCAGCCAATGGTATGTAGTATGACTAACAGCACCATAACTACCAATATAGCATTTTTTCACTTTTCTTTTTTTAACATGATGATATGAGAAAAATGAATGAACAAGAACAAGTAACGAGGTTCAGTGTTTATGAACTGATTTTGTTCTCGTAACCTACTCAAAACTTGATGTCCATGCTTTTTTCTTCAAAATTTACACTAGAATGCATTGGTTTGATTCTTAATGGTTGCTTACATCAATCTTCCTGGCAATGATTAAAAAAAATTAAAGACTAAATGACTTAGAACTATGATCTACCTTCTGCACAGATGGTAAATACCTAATGGAGGTTGATCGTGTTCTACGACCTGGTGGCTATTGGGTATTGTCTGGTCCTCCCATTAACTGGAAGACCTACTACAAAACATGGAAAAGATCGAAGGAGGATTGCAAGGCTGAGCAGGATAGGATTGAAGAGTTAGCTGCTAGTCTATGCTGGGAAAAGAAGTATGAAAAAGGAGACATCGCCATCTTTAGGAAAAAAGAGAACTCTAAATCCTGTGAGAAGAAGCAGAAGCCTGCCGATATTTGTCAATCTGATGCTGATGATGTCTGGTAAGATAATTGGATGCAAAATTCCTCCTGACCCCATTAATTCTTTAAGAAAGGAAGACATAAATTTTTTGAGTTGCCAAAGTAATGAAATTAGACCATGCAGAAACGTGCAATTATGTCAAAAAATGTTGTGCATGTTGGTATCTAATCCCAGAGTCCTATTATTCATATTGTAATATCCAGATATGGACAATGGTGTGAAGCTAAGTTCCATAGTTGCTTAGCATAATGATTTGTAAAATCACCAATTCGGTTACCTTGGACTATTAAGGAAGGAAGCCGTTACATTTCCGACGATCTCTATGCATGTATATCTGAATACTATTTATTTGTATTATGCTATAATAATTTCACGAAATTACTGTCAAATGTTGTATGCTATATACTCCCCTTAAAGTACAAAAGCATGTTCTGGCTGATTCAGCATGATGCAATCATCATCTTATATTGATCCAAATCATAACTTTCAGGTACAAGAAAATGGATACATGCGTAACTCCATACCCTGAGGTTGAAAGTGAAGACGAGGTAGCAGGAGGAAAGTTGAAGAAGTTCCCAGCTAGGCTATCAGCAGTTCCTCCACGAGTATCTAGTGGACTTGTTTCCGGGGTGACAACTGAATCCTTCCAAGAAGATAGCAAGCTCTGGAAAAAGAGAGTAACTTACTACAAAAAGATCAATAGCTTGATTGGAACAACACGATTCAGAAACATAATGGACATGAATGCAGGCTTAGGAGGTTTTGCAGCAGCACTAGACTCACCAAAACTATGGGTAATGAACGTTGTTCCCTCCATTGCTCAGAATACTCTAGGTGTTGTCTACGAAAGAGGACTAATTGGAATCTATCATGACTGGTATGTAATACTGCTCTTTGATCAAACCATATTTTATTCTATGTGTTACTACTGTGTTCCTTTCTGCATTTTGGTTCGAAGAACACCGATCTATTTTCTGTAGATAAAGATACAGAATATCTATAGACATGAAGTGGCATTAAATTTCCTAAAAACATAATTTTATGTAGTAATGTAGGTGCATTAAATTATTGAAGGTGCTCAGCTGCACTCTGATCTTTTTCTGAAATTTCTATAGTCTCTTGACTATGAAATGACACTCATCCATGTACCCTCTATATATTGATATTGTCCTCGCTTCAGGTGTGAAGGTTTCTCAACATACCCCAGAACGTATGACTTCATTCATGCCAGTGGCGTGTTCAGTTTATACCAAGACAAGTAAGAACTTATTCTGCTAATTTTATTTCATAAAATCGAATGGCAGTTATTAGATTTCCATAACCAACCTTTTGCTATTACATACTTTTTTAATTGGAGGTTATTCGCCCCTGCATGTTAAAGCTAATTAGTTTCATGAATGATGACAACAGGTGTGAATTCGAAGACATTCTCCTGGAGATGGATCGTATATTGCGGCCTGAAGGGACTGTCATATTCCGTGATGATGTTGATGTAATGAACAAGGTGAACAAGATTGCTCGAGGCATGAGATGGGACACGAAGATGGTAGACCATGAAGATGGCCCTCTCGTGCCTGAGAAAATACTTGTTGCAGTGAAGCAATACTGGACTGCAAAGAGTGGAGATACTGGAGCTTCCGGCGAATAAACGACATTCCACAACACAATTGTTGCACTGCAAAGGAGAACCCTCAAAATGGAGGGACTTCAATGTTCCACTACATTGATAATGACTTGTGTACAATTGTATTTAGGATACAGTACGTAGGTGTATTTTCATGATGTATTTTGTTGGGAGGTAAAAGAGAGGAATACTAGTCTCACAAAAGAGAACCATAAATTTTATTTAAGTAAAAATTTTCATTATTTAAATAGTAATGTATTGAGCCTTTGAGGCATGATTTATGCTTTTGTCAATATATTATCTACTTAAAATAACTTTGACATATGTCACTAGTTTATAATGTACAAAATATGATTAAGTTAACAAGACACCTATATATTATATTAATAATTGCATATAAAAAGTTAATATTTTAAAAATATATATTGAGGTGAATCTAACAAGGTCTTATAAGACTATATTATTTGTTATCGTTTAATGAGAATTTATGGTCAAATTTTATTATGTTTGATCAATAAAAGTCAAAATGTGACAATCTTTTAAGGACGAAAAGAATAATTTTTGAGGACCTGCCATTCTAACTTATTTTTAAATTCAAGTTTTATTTTTTATACTATCGTTTTACTTAAAATTAAATTTCTCTTCTATAATTTATTAACTTTTTTTTTGTAAATTAGCGATAAGGTGAGATTCGAACCAGGACCTTCTGATTCAAGTCACTAACAAGACCCTATTCCATTAGGCTATTCGATTAACTCCACAGTCTATTAACTTCTTTGAATAGCACTTTAACTTTGAGAAACAAGGTTATATTATTATCTTTTCCTTATGGCAAGTAATTTTAGTTGTTGTTTCACAATTTATTTGTTTTACATTTTCAATTTAATTGTTCAATATAAATTAGTACTCCACTATTTATTAAGGAAAAAATATCTAATTTATGCCAAACTATTCTCGAAATTTCCGCACGTCTCCAGAAACCAAAAGTTTCAATTACAAGTTGACAAATGTCTGCCCACCTTTAGCGTACAGTGCACCATTTGACTCCTACACGACATCTATTTTGGTACATAGCATTTGCACCCAAACCATTTTGATTATTGGACAACATTTTGAAACACCAAAGAAACAGAGATGGCTGAAAAATCTGTGATGGTGGTTGGCATAGATGATAGTGATCATAGCTTTTATGGGCTTGAATGGACTCTTGAACACTTCTTCAAAGACCCTTCACATTCTCCTTTTAAGCTCGTACTTGTTCATGCTAAACCTTTGCCTTCTACTGCTGTTGGCCTTGCTGGTCCAGGTAAATATTACTCGCTCCAATTCAAATTAATTGACGTTTTGAGATTTCGTGTCGAAAGATTGTCGAGTTTTGTATTTTGATGGTTGCTTTTTATATATATGGAAGCATAGAACTCAGGAATTTTTGTATATGTTGAATAATAATTGGTGACTACTATCCTCTAATTGTGTGATTTATAATTTGAATCCTAGTTGTACATTAATTCTTTAATTGTGTAAGTTTTAATTCATTTAAGCTTAATTCTATTAATGGGTTTTGAATTTTCTTGATTTTTACTATTTGATACTTTTTGCGTCCCATCTTCACCTGTGCTTCTTTTGATATATATTTGTGCATCGTGTATTTGGGTGATAAATCATAACTATGTCATACGTACAATTTATCGATTCAGAAGGCAGAATCATGGGATATATATGAATATATGATCAATAAGCTGAGTTTTGTAACTCTTAATTCGTGTTTTCTTCATATTTGCTTATTATAATTGATTGTTTTAATCGTTGGAATTATGCGTGGAGGGGTGCATTCAGGTGCTATCGAGGTTTTCCCTTACATTGACCAAGATTTGAAGAAGATTGCTGCTAGGGTGCTTGAAAAGGCTAAGGAGATTTGCATTGCTAAATCGGTGAGTCTTTAATGTTGGATCATTTTTAGTTAATTTCGTGATTTGGGGGTTTTCAACTTTCTATCTGCTTATCTATGTACGATTACAGGATTACTCCTATTGATAAATAGTCCAAAATGGAATGATTGATTACTTTGAAGTAATCAGTTCATCAATGTATATTATTGACTTACTGATACAGTAGTGATGCTAAGATAAGAGAGTACCAATTATAATGTGCATCTCCAAGAATTATGATTCAAAGCCAAAGAGCTTCTTTTTTAAAAAAGTACTCAACATCCATCGAATTTCTTGGCTATTTATTAGTAGCATCTTCATCGGTTTCTGATAGATTGCATTATGTCAGGTAAATGATGTGATGTTGGAAGTCGTTGAAGGTGATGCTAGGAATGTTTTATGCGAAGCTGTAGAAAAGCACCACGCCTCTGTTCTCGTTGTTGGCAGTCATGGTTATGGAGCTATTAAGAGGTAAAAGTCTTAGGATATTAACGTGAAAAGATTCGGTGCATCAATACTTCGGTGCACCCGGTGCATCAAGTACCCATTTAAAGGTTTTACGTACCCACTTGAAACTTCATCATTGGTACTTGTACCCAAATTGTACTATAACAATGGTACAATACCACATATTTATTTTGGATTGATAAATATGTGATATTGTACCATTGTTATAGTACAATTTGGGTACAAGTACCAATGATGAAGTTTCAAGTGGGTACAGTACCCACGTAAAACCTTTAAATGGGTACTTGATGCACCGGGTGCACCGAATTATTGATGCACCGAATCCGGACTCGATATTAACCTCCTCCCTTGTATTGGATAAGCCAATGCATTTTCTCACATCATGAGAACAATTTGTCCGCATTAGTCATTTAAAACCTTGCTATAGTAACAATCAACTTCTCAGTTAGCAATAGATCTTCTAATGATCTTCCTTTATTACATGCCAATAAAAACAAAATGTGTTGCATTCCATATTTTCCATGGACTTGTGATGTTTTTTTTATCAACACATGCCAAAGAAACATAATGTGCCGTGATTCCAAATTTTCCACGAGACTTGTAATTTACATTTTAACAGAAGTACATTCTGTTTATGGCTTTTCCCTTCAAAATAATGAAGGGCTAGTTTGTATTTATTAATCAAAAACGTGATCCGCTGTGATGTTCTAGGACTCAAAGTAGCAAAAAGGAGAAACACAAATCCTAATACAAGTACTTTATTATGTTTTGGCTGATGGGAGACTTTAATCACTGAAGCCGCATCAAATGAAAAGCTGAGATTTGACAAAATTTGTTGATTTAATTACTCGTGCAGGGCGGTTCTGGGAAGTGTGAGCGACTACTGTGCACATCATGCTCATTGCTCGGTGATGATCGTGAAGAAGCCGAAGATCAAACACTAAGCGTATTATGTGCTATACTGATGAGATGTGGTGATTAATAGCCTCTTTATATATAATGAAGTGAAGACAACATTTCTATCTTCTGTTTGTCATCGTGTGTATATACCTCTGTGTAATAGATGCTTGTATAATTGGCGAATCGAAGTAAAACCCAAGTTTGGAATTCATCCAACATTTATGTAATAAGAAGGGAAATACCAAGTACAATAACCTTTTGTCATGGATTCGCAGCTGCTACTAGTCGAGTGCACACTGGGTAAATCGAGGACAATAACCTGTGATTTGGGATAAAATGAATCTACAGAAGTCTATCGCTAGTACCAAGCCTATCCTATTAGAGCATTCACACTAGCCACCTTAAAATTATCTCTAAAATATTCTCTATTTACTATCTTTATTAAATTTGGGATTGTGTTTTAGTTTTAAGACTTTTTCAATTTCCTTACTTGGTTCCTTATTCAATACAATAAAGTGATGGTGGAGAAGAGAGATAACATAAAGTGATGATAAAGTAATGATAAAATGAATTTGAGGAATCATTTCAATACCCCATTTATTGGCACAACAACAAGGATCCTCAAAAAATTGATGTGGGCCCGCCCATAATAAAGAGGTTGAAAAAGAATATTTTTAACACATTTTCTATTCCCTTTCCTTATTATTGAGATAAAAATGATTTTAGAGGGACTACTACAAATGCTCTTATAAAGAGCATAAATGGGTAGCCTAAAGGACGTGCAGCTTAACAATATGAAGGTGGACTGTTCATGATTGTAGTACTATCGAAATGGGTTTACTTACTTTATAACAACATATTCTTCTGTTTTCATTGTCATATTTTCTCAGAAAAGACATCCCTTTGTTCTTGGTTTCCTATTGGAGGACCAGGAAGCGACCCGGAAGTAGCTGGTGAATGGCCTGTAAAAAATTCCATCGCGGAGTTAATTCAGGAGTTATTTCATTGACTCGTGTTATTTAGCCAAATTTCTGTATTTTCGTGTGACATGCATGTAACTCACCTTTGTTTGTTCCAGCTGATATCACTTGTGCTCCTCCATAGGCCATTCTGTTTTTCACCTCTCTCAGGAGATGCCTTGGGTGAAGCCTTTGGACGAATTTCCTCCTTAGTATCTGTCTTGGAACCTCTAGGAATCAACATCTTTAGCTGAGAGACGCCGCTGTCCAGGCGTGAAACCTGACCCTTGTTTTTTACTTGTCTTTTTGTCCCCTTCGATTCAGATTCGTATTTACCATCCATCTCTTCCTTGCCCGCCTCTTGTGGAACCTCTTCGACTTTTTTCTGGTCACTTACCATGTCTCTGAGGGACAATTCATATGTCGCCTCTGGCATATCTTCAACCATTCTCATAAGCGACTTTCTGCTCTCATTGATCACCTGCAGTTGCTTCATCGAAGATGGCGAGCTATGATGATGTTTAAGCTGAAAGGAAGTGAAAGAGGCTCTTGTTGTGCTCCTGGAGCCTCTCCGTGTCCATCGAGGGGGCGAACCAAGACAGTGATCTGCTATATGATGGTGTGTTTTGAATTCGATTTCGGAGTCATTAGTCTGAATATCATTTGATTGGTATGCTGGGATTGGAGAATCAAAGTATTCTCTATTTGTTCTGTGATTTGAAACCTGCATATTGAAGCCTGAAAATAAGATAAAAGTGGAGACTATATTTGTGATGAATTTAAAAGCATTGAATAGTGAAGTAGTCGAGTTTATTTTCCACACGTTGTTTTCAAATGGTAGACTAATAAGTCATTGCCTGCCGTCCAAGAAGGGTGTAAATTAAATTATTATCTTTAGAAATTCAAAAAAATTGCGTAGTGACAAAGTGTTATGACTTCAGTTTTTTTTATTGATATTTTAATAGAATATGTCACAATATTACTTAATTATTACTATCTCAATCTCCAAAAGATTGTCGAGATTGTTTTTGATGATCACAATTTAACAAATTTCGCAGCCTTAACTCTTAATTGCAAAATACAACTTTGATTTGTTTCGAATTATATATGGATGGAGTAGTGAATTAGGGTTAATACAATTTTTAATGTTGTACTTCTTTTGTTTTTTAGTTGTTGTTTATGATAACTTTTATTTAAAATGTTTCAATCTAGCTAAATTGAAGTAGTTTTTACATTTTCAGTGTACTTTTTGGCTATATTTTTTATTTAATTTAAATCCACCAACCAATGAAATAATTATAAATATAAAACTTTATTTATTTAGATAACCAAGAAAATAAAATGATTGATATATTTGGGGTTGTAGAGAGAAATTTTCTAGTCAATGAAGAGTATTCGTAACACCTCTTTGTCCATCTAGAAAACTGCATCTTCAATAGTAGAATTCTAGAATTATTATGAGGTAGATTTTCCACCAAGATTAATTATTAATTCCCAACTTTGTCTTTTATATCTTTTACACAAAATTAGTCTAAAACTTCTTGCGTGCAAGCTACATATATAATTTATGTGATTAAATTTTTTCTTCATATTTATAAATATTTATTGTTATGTAGGAATACCATATATTGGAATGGCTACGATTCATTAATAATACTGTTAATTAATGATCATTAATCAACATATACAGTTATTTTTAGTTTAAAGATGATATTATATACAGATATAGTTTGTGTACCAAAATATGTTAAACAAGCTTAGCTTGTACAAGTTATTTAGTAAAACGGAAAAATAAGCTTAGATGATTGATATTAATGATTTCCTATTGACAAAATTGTACGTATTACCTACAATATGTACCAGGAGAAGAAGAAGAAAATATAATTTAATGGATACAATATATATTTTTTATTATTAATGAACAAAAAAAATTTAATGACCCATAATTTTTCACCCACATATTCCTTCATTCTATTTATTGTTGTAATAAAGTTTTATTGAGAAGATAACACATATATTTGGAACATGAAATGGAATACGATTTTGATGGAAGGGACCACATTGCCCATTTTGTAAGAAATTGTAAAATATATGTTTTTGCCCACTTCTCTTTTATTATATACACTACCTATTTGTTCCTTATGTTTGTCCATAAAAAATCTCATATCAAGTTCCTAAAGAACACTACATGTACGTCCAAGTATGCTAACAAATTGCTTCTCAATTATTTTGTTGAGTGTTTTATAACAACCCTGTGTCAATTATTAATTTTTCCTACAAAATTCATTTATAAAAGTAAAATTGAAAAATAAAGATTTGTAATTTTGTATTGTGATATTTTCTCCCTCCGTCCTTAAATGATTGATACATTTTCACTTTCATGGTCAATATAACACGATTTGAAACATAAATATCTCTTATTCTACAAGTTGAAAAATTATAAGAAGTTGATATTTCAAAAATATATATTGAGACGAATCTAACAATATCTCACATGACTATATTATTTCTATTCATTTAATGAGAATTGTTGATCAAAATTTTTGAAGTTTGACTACAAAAGTCAAAATGTATTACGGAGTAATTATTTAGGGACGGATGTAGTATAAAACTGATACTACTTCCATTTTTTTAGTTGTCGTTTTAGACTTTGGCACAACAATTAAGGATATCATATATTTTACTTCTATGCCCTCATTTTTTATAGGAATAAATACTACTATCTCGAGTACCACATCAAAAATATAATTGATGCTTATTTAATGACAAGGTCATAGTAGGAAAACTATATCAAAAATTATCTTGAAAATATAAAATGACAAGTAAAAAAAATGAAACTTTTTTACTAAAATGACAAGTAAAAAAAATGAAGGGAGTATTTTACCGTGGAAACCTTCCTTCAAAAGGCTAAACAACACCTTTACACAGTGGGGTGTGGGCCCCGGATGATGGGCAAACATGTGTATATCCACTTTAGATTAAAATGTATCAAAATTATGATGAATGTATTGGTTATTTCAAAAATATAAAAAAGGGTTTAAAGATTTGTTTGGTTACATATCTTTGATATCGTATTATCTTTTGATGATATATACGAGTGTTTTATTTTGTTTGACTATATATTTTTATAAAAGTTGTTTTAACTGCTATTGTTTCAGAATGTCAGTTAAATTTCATAAATTTAAAACAGATTAGGTTTACATGATTACAATTTAGGGGGATAACCAACATCTAACATATTCACATGTTTTAATTTCTAAAATTTTAATTGGCGATAATAACAACTAAGAAAACTCTTATAAATACGTACGATCAAATTTTATTATATAATAAAAACCTATATAATCAAAATGTGATATGAAGACAAACATGTAATCGAACGGGCCTTTATCACTATAAAAAATAAAACATAACACTTGCTATAAGGAGTAATTTAGAAAGGATGTTATTTTTTTTTTGATAAATTAGCGATGAGGTGAGTATCGAATCATGACCTTCTAGTCACTGATAAGAATTTTTTCACTAGATTATTCGATTAACTCGAGAAAGGATGTTATTGAGTTGGCATTTCAAATTTTATATCTGATGATTAGAATTGTAAATTGGTGAGGTGGAGAGCACCATCTCTCATCATTCCCAGATCAGCCCTTGTTCCTTTCTTCCCCCCTCCCCTCAACGACATTCGATCTTGTAAGTAAAACTTTCCCAAAATTATTGTCCATTTCATTGCCAATATCTTCTTCATTCATCCTAATTATTCTCAAAATCAATCATTACTTACAAATACATGCAATATAGTAAGCTGCTCATAATTTTCTTGCAATATAATTCAATTTTTAATTTTGATGTTTTCGACTTTATAAACTTTGACCTAAATATTTCTTTAATATATTGTATATATTAGAATATAATATTGTCACCCTACTTTACTATTATCATCATAATTTTGACTCAAATCGAAGTTGTTTGAGTCAGTTAAGGTACCGAAGTTTGTTGGTTTTGATCATTAAAAAAAATCTGAAAATCTTTTAGGATGGAGGGAGTAATATAGTCCCACTAATTAGATTTCCAATTACTCAGTTCAAGGCACAATTTTGTATTCGTTTTTGAATAATTTATGTAGCTATACCCAATACCTTGGTTATGTTCAACTACAATTTGCTATAAACATCTACACTTGCTGAAAATTATGTTTGTTTTTGTTTAGACAATTTGGGGTTGTTTTATCTTTTGGTGTTGGATGAATGATTATATAGAACCCGAGAAATGAAATCGTGGGTTTATCATGATATTATTTATAGATTATATGCATTGTGTTTTTTGTGTCTGGTGCCATATGTAATTTCATGGAGTTATCATTGTTATCAGGTAATTACCAATGAGGGGTGTTCATTTAGTGATTTGACTGAGTTTTTGTAGGTGTGATCTCGTTTACTATATGATTTTTTGCGTATATAAAAGAAATTTACAATGTATATTGTGATTTTCTTGCAGATCATAGATCAGTTGAGTTACTAAATACTAAAGGAGTTTGGTACATAAGAACATTGTAGAGGATGGCGTGTAGGGGGTTCTTTGAGTGCTTGTTGAAGCTCATGAATTCTTTATTGACTATTTTGGGTCTTGGGATGGTTGGGTACGGGGTTTACCTATTTGTTTTGTTCAAGGATTCCAACTCTCCTGGTGATGATCCTTCCTTGCCACCTTCGAGCGAAGGGATTACGCAGCTTGGTCGACCAATGATGATTGGAGTGTCTTTAGGTTCCAACATATTGGACAATCTACCGAAAGCTTGGTAAGGGGGGTTTTCTAGCTTCAAGTTCGTATTGAAAGTGATTGTAAGTTATTGTCAGTGGGGCATTCTCTAAACCTAGTCTTTTTACTCATGTTTCTTACCTTACTTAAAGTTTCTGTGGTAGTAGGAACTAGGCTATTTACCATTTTTAACCCTGTTTGCGTAGTGCAGATGATGGCTTACTATATGAATGGACACTGTTAGTTCTTTTGATAGGCGCAAGGTCCATCTTTGTTATATTGACATACTTTGTTAGGGGTGCTGACTTCAGACTATAAGATGCAAGGACTAATATTGACAAATATTTGAATTTTTAATAAATCCGTAAATGAAATATATCTTAACCGGAGTACATAGGTAACGTTGGCACTAAAAGTTAATTTTTCATTGATATCTGTGTTATTTCATTCTCCCTCCCCCTTTATATTTGATTGTTTAGGTTAAAGTTGTTTGTTCATTAATATCTGATTGTATAAGATCTCAATGTAAATTTTCGTCTTTCCTGTTTTATCCCTATATAAAGCAACCTACTTTTTGGACGACCAATAAAAAGTTATTAACTATTTGTGCATTGATAATGCTTCCTTTATAACATACTTAGTGCATGATAGTAAATTCTCGCACCCACTTAAATAGCAACTGTGGCCTAAACAATCAAATATATAAAGTTGGAGGGAATATATTACTATGGTCGGTACTCGTTAGATGTAAAATTGCACACCCAATTAACTAGCAACTTTAGATTGATGATGCAGTTTGAGGATACCGTGTCAAAGGCATATATTTTTTTCTTAGTTTATCAAGTGACACATGGCGAATGTATTTGATCAAGACTGATAACAAACATAATACATTGAAGTTTATTTTTCGTTGTGGCATGAACGCCTCGTTTCATGGGGTTTGAAGATAATTTTGCATTATCCTTGTGAGCTTTTCTGCCTATATAGCTGTTGTTTTAAACTCTCACACCATTATTTTTTTGGCAGGTTTATATATTTGTTTATTGGACTGGGAGCATTAATTGTTCTCATAGCATGCTGCGGTTGCATCGCAACTGCAACAAGGAATGGATGCTGCTTGAGTTGTGTATCCTTAAAATATTATAATCGATCACATGAGTTAACTGAAGACTTCAAGTGAGCAATGAAGTCTTATTGAATGGGAATATGTATATGATACAATTTTGATTCTATGTACTTGAGTAAATGTGACTAAATTGAAGATCATCAATATTTTCAACCTCTTACATTTACAACACACCTCTCTTTCTTGCCCTTAAATTTACATCTATCAATAAGATTATGACTAGCTAAGATCGACATATCTGCAACCACACAGCTAGATAATCAAACTGTTAAAATACCAATCATGATCCACCATGCTTATTACCAACATCATGAATTACCTTTTTATGTGTGTGTGAAGTCCCCTCATTTTCGTTTCTTGCCATTGAAGCTCTATTCATTGCAAAACCTGATCATGGGATGTTTGATATTTTCATTGTAATCTTCATATTCTTTAAATTTTTGGAAGTTCTTAATGCTGTAAAGTATTCATTGTTGGTAATCCTGTTGATCTTGGGGGAATTAGCCTGTGCTGCTTTTGTATTTTTTGACGAAGACTGGAGAGATGTGAGTTCTATATCCTTCTAACCAGTTCAAATACGTTTTACTGACATCTCTACCGAATACTAACAAAATATATATTTGCAGCAAATTCCAAAGGACAAAACTGGGAACTTCGCATTGATTTATGATTTTCTGGAGGACAATTGGGATATTGCTAAGTGGGTTTGTCTCGGGGTTGTTATTTTGGAGGTAAAGTAATGATAGGACTACTTTTCCCTGTTATGAGTATATTTCTACTACTTTTCTAAGAAAGACATACAATATTGCTTGATTTTTTATGCATATAATAAGACTTCAACTAACATTAAACATGCAAGAAAATTGGAGTTTTAGATATCATTTAGAGAACACTACACATGCTCAAACTGCCTCCTCTAGTTCTTTATTTTTGGCATTATTTACATGACAACATCACGTTATCATCATTGCTTGATGTGATTGCTTCTTTCATGACATGACACCACTCCCACAATCTACCTAGTGTCTTAATCTGCAGCATTTGGTTTAGTGAATCACCAGTGCCAATGATTGTTGATTATTACTGTCACAACTTAAGATGGGGCTGATGTGATTTCTCTTTCATCCTTCTACCATGTCTGTATACAGGCTCTTGTATTCTTTTTAGCTCTTGCGGTTAGGGCTGCAAATAGTCCAGCTGAATATGATAGTGATGATGAGTACATACTACCTAGGCAACAAATTCGGCAACCATTGATCAACAATCCACCTGCTCCAGCATCAGGGGCCCCTGTTGCTGGTGTCCCTGATTCTCGTCAAAGTAGGAGCGATGCTTGGAGTGCACGTATGAGAGAAAAGGTGAAATTTAAGATTATCGATCTCAATTATGCAGAACGTGTTAAGGAATTAGTTTCAAGATTTTCCTGGGATTTCATCTGATTGTGTTATATGACTGGCATTTAACAGCATTTACATATACTGAATTTCTAGAATTGCATTCTCTTTGAAAATGCATATGTACACTAAACTCTGCACTTGTTTTTACAAACAAATTATAAAGTTAAAATTTACATCATGTTATGCTAACATATAATTTGTATGTGATGACGAGGAGGAAGCACTGGCTGTTCATTTCCACCTCTTTATCAAATTGAATTGTCCACACATCAATATTACCTTAACACTAGTCGTGTTAAGCGTTGTCAATTATGTGAATGCTCACGGTTCTAAATGGATATACCACTATATCTAATGTAATGACAAACCTCTTTTTCTCATACCCAGTATGGCCTGGATACATCGGAGTTCACATACAACCCATCTGGGTCAAACAGGTACCCTCAGAATGCTGCACAGCCTACAGAGGAAAAGAGTGGCTGCATCATTATGTGATTGTGCCATAAAATCTCTTGGTGTTGTACAAACATGTAAGTGGTATGTTTTGTTCAGTTCTTCAAGGTCATGGCATCTTTTTGTCACATAGTTACGACGTGATGAGAACTTTTGAAGAAACATACCATCAGGAACTAACTTTCTTATCAGGTGTTCTTATTATGTTTGATGTAAGCAAATGTTGTATGAGAGACTATTCCCTTTTTAGATAATGTGTTCAGTTTTTCTAGTGTGGTCAGTTTTTGTTGATGATTATGATCATCCCGCCAATTCATTTAATTGAGGTTTTTTCGTTTTTACTTGTCTAAGTGTGACTTAATTTTTATTGTTTATTGCAAGAAAAATGACATTGATATCAACGGATTTGTCTTTATAATATTTTTCATAACATTGTTTTCTTGTTTCTTTGTTCATGAAAATTAGTATGAGAAAATGAAAAGGACAGTGAAATTGAAGGTAGACATATATCCCTCCACCTACAGTTCGTTAAGTTCGTCTTAGTAACAATAATTCGAATACCTGTATTGAGCTAATACAGTAATTTGAATACATGCATTGAGCTAAATGACCACTTGATTGATTACCAGTTAACCATTATCATCTAGTGCAAAATACTGTACCTATGAATTTTGAGCATATCAGCTGCAGGTTGCAGTGCCCAGTTTGAAGATGAGTTTGAGATGCCAACTTTGAATTGAAGAGAAGTTAGAAAAGTAACAATAATCAAAGTTATGTACCCTCATAAGTCACAACTAGCTAGTGCTGTCCAGCTAACCTTGAAACTGCTCGACACTTGACGTGACTTAAACGTGTCTATCCGGCTGGATAATCCGATATCTGTTCGAATTCGACTCGTTAACATTTGGGTATTTAATTATCGAAGGTAGGATAAAACACTACTTGGACTCTATGATATATAGCGTGGTTAGTGTACCTCAATAAACTTCACTCAACTACAACTACTCAAGGGTGTAGTGTAAAGCTATTTGAACTAGATGAATAGAATTACATAGAACACTACATTAGATTTGTCTCAATTTGCAAAATACTCGAGTCTATATTGGGGCGAGTTCAACGCTATCACAAGTCTTGATGAATGCCTTGACTTCTCACGTCACATGATCACGTCTCGATAGCTCGTAAAATTCCACCATACTACGATCAAGCCCCGAGCCCCCGACCGATGTCCTGATGTAATCGATGATATATCAGCTCTAACGATCAATTTCCAATCAATGTCCTGATACGCCTATTGAAATATCAAAACCTCTAACTTGAAGTTAAACCCCATAAGTCAACTCACAAAAATGGTTACATGCATGAATTGATCATGATGTAGTAATTGATAGCCGATAAATAATACTTCCTCCGTCCCTAAAAGATTGTCACATTTTGACTTTTGTTAGTCAAACATTACAAAATTTGATCATGAATTCCTATTAGACGATAAGAAATAATATAGTCTTGTGGGACCTTGTTAGATTCGTCTTAATATATATTTTTGAAATATTAACTTGTTATAATTTTTTCGCATGTAGAATAATATATATTTATGTTTCAAATTGTGTTTTGTTGATTATTAAAAGTCAAAATATGACAATCTTTTAGGGACGGAGGGAGTATGAACGTGTATGTGTCTAGTTATTTCTTTACATGATTGGAGAGCAATGTTTTATAGACAAATAGTTGGACTTCGATTTAAAATTACAGATGAGGTAATAACGACACTAACTGTCATCTAGAATTTCATCTTTTTTAAGGTAATACCATCATTATATTTATACTCTCATCGTTAATTTATAAAATATAAAAAAGAAAAAGAACTTCACCTTTTTCACGGACACTACTCATTTTATTGAATTTTTTATCTATTTATCAACTAGCGATGAAAGTATAATAATACTCCTTATACTAAATAAAATTAACAAATAAAAAATTCCTAATTAATAGATCGCGAGATTCTTAAAATAGTGTCATCAGGTTATTGAGCCCTCGGCTACTCGTTTTATGGTCAATCGATATAGTTGAACAAAATAAAATTATTCTATTTAAAGTAATACGTATTAGTTTCATATTTGATAAACGACCTTAAATAGTCCAATAGGAAGCAAGCTTGAGAAAAAAAACACCTTCAAATTCGTCATTCTGGGCGGTGAGTGGATGTTATTATCATGATTTTTGTTAAAATTAAAAGGTCTGACAATTTTATTATGATATGCTCTAGAAACTATCCAAAACCAAAGTCTATTTCAGTCATTGTAATAAAGAATATACTATACGAATGTTAGTCACTTTGTGGTCCAAATTTTGAACAGAAAACGATTTGCAATCGACATTTAATCATTTATATTTTTCCCATTCGGCGATCTTCAATTGTTCCTTTATTTTATTGACTTCACAATTCACTATTATAATGAACATTAGTGCCAACTTTTTGGAATCTTGATCAATCATATTTGAGGATAGAATTGTTTATTTATTTATTTATTACCACAACAAATACTACTTATTAATTAGACTGTTCTTCGATCTTTATTATAATGGGTGTCTTGATGAGCTAATAACACATAAATAAGAATTGTTTATAATTTATTGCATTTCAAAAAGAAAAAAACTTTAAGGTAGCCAATTATACACCTACGCATATATAAGGAGCTATTGTTTTATTTGTTTAGTGAAAAGATTTATGAGATATATGATGTGCGTGTCGATAATTATATATCGTGCATTTGCACTTAATTAATCATTTAGCTTTACATAAACATTACTTGTTCAAATAGTACAGTGGTATATGGTGAAAGTGAAAGTGATGCGATTTATAGGTACTACTTCCAATTCAATTATTACTTGAGGTTTTGTAATTTTGTGTTAAGACGTTGACCATAAATTATTTTTTTATCCGCTAATTCGAAAGATAAAAGACTAAAAGATGACTTTACAATATTGTTTTTCAATATAAATTTTATTGATAATTAAAGTTATGTCTTGAATAGCCGACAACCGCTTGTCATTCGGTTTAATAACCGCTCATATCCTTATCAAATTAAACGATATACGGATATGTTTAATCTTTTAGACGCATTAGTATGCAGTACTCGTAGTTGTTGCACTTTTGGAGATAAAAGCCATGGACCAAATGCACAATTAATGTTCTAACTTCTAAGCAATTGTTCAAACTTTACAGACACTACTTAAACCAAATTAGAAGAGTATTTAGAATAAAGTATATATGTGATAATTTTGATTAGATATCTAATGTAGCCTTAATTAATTACGCTGCATTGAGTATTTAACTTCACTTTCAAGACTTAAATTATTAACACTTTTCCAACATTTATCTGATTGTACCTGAATTAAATGTCCACGTATTTAATATGGAAAATAGTATAACTGGTTTCCATAAAGTTTTGTCATTTACTTATGATGATAATGACATGCATAAAAATGTGCACAACTAATAGCCAAAATGATTGAAAGGGTAAGATAGTTTAAGAAAATTCAATAAAAGTGCTTCAAACAAATAATTATGATGATTTATGATGTTTACATACATTTAAATTTTGATGTCGACAAAAGAGCATAGTCCATTTAACATTGAAACGCGTACACATGTAATAAAAACCCTAAGGCATGCAGCTGGACACATCCAACTCGATCCATCGATTATTTAAAGTGCCTACCAGCTGGGGTATCATTCTATTTTCAATTCAACTTTTCTCATCAAATACATCCAATGCAATTGTAATGATTTATTTACCCTTTCCTATCATTTCACTCTTATAAATGATAATAACTAATGGAACCTTAGTGTAATAATAAGTGGTACATATATAGTCAAATATAATTCAAGTTTGGTTGGCCGTACATATAAGCTAAGAGCATTCACAACAGATTACTTCAATTTTTTTTTAAGATTAATTTCTTATACTATTTTATCAAATTTAGGAGTTATTTTAAATTTTACACAAAATCAGATTCTCTATTATACTCCTCAGATTAACTTTTTCTTTATATTTTTAGCTCCAAACTCAAGACAAACTCAAATTATTTAAATATTAAGGATAAATTCAATTACTTTATTATGAAGATGCAAATAATAAAATTTAAAATAAATTAATAATTAGTATTTTATTTGAAAAGAATAAAATAATAATAATAAAATTTGAAACAAATTTATATTTTTATGTTTCAATATAATTTTGTAGCTCCAATATGAAATAAATTATAATTAGTCTAACTTTATTTGATAAAAAGAAAAAGGAGATAATAAAAATGAAATAAAAATATAAAAATTAATGCAAAAAAGGAGAACAAGAAAGTTGGAGGGAGTTCTTATCATTAGGATGTACTATAAAGATCCTTAAATTTTTTTGGTGGGCCAACCCACAATAATGAAAATGAAAATGTTCAAATTTCCAATATTTTCAATCTGTAATCTCTATATTTGCACTATGGAGCATTTTAGGTAGTCTGATGTGAATGCTCTTGTAGAGATGAAGATGATATACCAGGAGTTTACAAGGTGTTACGTAAAAATTATTTCCACGTCTTAAGTGTTCACGATATACGTTCGTCAATGAGATCGAACGTATGACATACATTCATCTTAGGAGTATTTGTGAACGACTGATGGATGTTTATGGTTATAGTCTTATAGAGGTCATTGTGGGAATTTTATATGTAAATTCTAAAAAGTTACTCTTTTTGAATTGGAGATAGTACTAAAGCTTCCGCGGGACAACAATGTAAGATGCAAATAAATTATTAGGATAGATCAAAACCATATATACTCCCTCCAATTCAAAAATAGTGGTATTTTAGGATTTTTCTACAACTTAAGAAAATATAAAAACATTCTCCCAATGACCTTTCTACTCTTATTTAAGTTGAAGTAATTACTCTTGAAATGTGGTATTCCAAATAATCATGCAAGCTAATACAATTAATTTTTATTTGAGTTTCTTAATGCAACTATGAGTATTAAGGAAAAAATGACTAATTTTGCTTTAATCTATGTAAAAATCACTATTTATGAATAATATTAAAATGGCTAACAGACAATAATATTAAAATGGCTAAAAAATCACTATTTTTAAATTGGAAGAAGTATAAAACTATTATATTGAAAAAAAAAATTCGGCATAGTATTAGATTTAGCTTTAATATATGAGCCTATACAACTCTGATAAATTCAAGTTATTTGCGATATATTCAAACAATTATTATCATCAAAATATATCTATATATTCTTATCAAAAGTCACATCAAGTACTAATAACATTGTCATGAAGGCCTAATAATTGTTGGTATTTGGTGCTATTATTCTTGTGAGACTAATAATCTTAGCTTTTAATAAAGTTCCTTGCACAACCTATAGCTAATTGTTAGTACTTGGTATTATTACTATTATTATATTCTTGTTTTTTAGTTGTTGTTTTCAGCTTAATTTTCTTGTATATAAATAGTTGTAATTTCAGTATAATAAATTATAATTTTACATTTTAGCTTACATTTTTTATTGAAATGATCAAGTATCTACTAGTGACAATTATTGTCAGTTAATATTTTATTTTAATGTATCTTTTAATTATTTTTATTCTTTTAATTTATATGTAAATAATTAGAACGATAACTAGAAAAACGAAATAAAGTATTACTCTGGCTGCAGTGATGGGAGGTGGATGTCTTGGTCTACGAAAATGGAGGCGTGCGTGTCTGTAGGCTGTAGCTGATATATGTGGTACAATGGTACCCTCATGGTAGAATGAATTAGGAGAGGAAAGGAGAAAATGATAGAGATAAGATAGTAATGTTACCACACTTTGGTTATGGCTGACTTTTTGTTCTTGTTGTTTTCCATTCTACTTGCATGCATTTACTAATAATTAACTAATTGGAAACTGAAAACAAAACCACAGCCATGCAATTAATGATGCTACATATCCTTCATTTCTTTGTTTATCATCAAGATTTGGCAACTTGGCAACTTGGAGTGAAGATATGATTAATATAAAAAAGGTCTACAATTTTAACATAAATGATATATATGTCCATGTTATGTTAAGGGTAATACATACATAAACTCCCAAATATGTATTAACAAAGATGTGCACTATTTATCAATTTTATATTAAGAAAATTAAGTATATTGTTTATATTATGTTAGGGGAATGCATAAAAACTCCCGAATACATATAAGAATATATATCTATTTTAATATTTTAAGTTCACTTATTATCTATATATTATTTTTAATAGTTAAAATTCTTCTTCAATGATCACAACAATTCCTGAAATTGTACAATCGGTCCACTTTGATTCCTAAATTAACTGTGCCTTCAAAACTTAACGTTTTGTGATATTTTGAGGGTCAAAATACAATTTTTGAAAATGTGGGATAATTTGTTTTTTCGCCGTAGCTAAAACAAGTGACAAAAATCTCTAGATCATTTTTTTCAAACCATTCAAATGCTTTCACATAAAATTTCTTAGTCTTTTCCATGGTTTAGGGACAATAATATTATCCAAGATTTTCAAAAATTGTATTTTGATCCTAAAAGTCAAAAAGGGTCAAGCTTTAATGACGTCGTTAATTTTGTGAGTAATTGTCAACTGAGTGTACACTACTAGGGATTATTACTACAATAGTCTTATTTACTGGGACAAAAGTACAACAGTTTGAGTATATTGATTTCAAGTAGTATATGTATTAGCAGTTTTTCCCCTGAGACGATAAAACCCTGATGTCACTCCAATCCACGTAATATTATTAGTGATAAAAATATATATTTAAATATACTCCTTTACAAATTCAATTAAAAATCTCTTAAAAGAAGCTCCAATATCACTAAACTAAAAATCTTATTAAATAGTATACATACTAGCTAGCCAAGCTACACAAATGAGCATCGAGCAACATCTAGAAACAACTCCCTAACAAAATGGTCGACATCATGCATCACTAATATTTAAGGTATGAATCAACTTATATATGCAATCAATCAATCAAAATTGAAATCGAAATCGAAATCCCACGATGTATTTCTTCTTTGGCAATGCTTCATTTACCTCCACTCACAGTGCTATGTATGAACCCATATTATGCATTGCTTCATATATATATACGTATTTGCTTTTACGCCACTATTTTCGTATCCTTCAACTCCAATCAATGTACATAATGCTGACCATATAGTAGTATACACATATATATATTAATACCTAAGATAGGACGGGTTATTCTATTTTCTTAATAATGGATATCTATATTTACTTTTTATATTTTAAATAATAAAATGAATACTTCAAATTAGAATTCTGAACATGAGACCTTCCACTAATTAATTAAAGACTTAACCATTCAACTATTTATTACATTTTTATGTAGAATATCCATATGAATGTCGATATAACACTATAGATCCACCTTGCAAAAGAATAATATATCTACTTGACACTTGACAGTAATAAAGTGAAATATGAGACTCACAGGTTTCCCATTGTTATATTGTTGCTAAATGTTTATGCAAGAAATACTTAATTTTGCTAGATAACATAATAAATTAAAAAAAATTCTCAGAACAATTCATTCTGTTGAGATAAGTAAAGATGTAAGCATATGAATATTATATGTCCGTCCGACCTACAAGTCTGTAGTTAGTTGTTGATCAATTAATGTAATATTTCTTTTAGTGATAATTAAGTAATTAATTAATCAATCAAGTTGTATCTTAATCAGCCATTGACTTATAAACAGTACTATAACACTTTGTTAACAAATCATTAGATCTATTTTGAAGTCGTACCAAAATGATTGTCGTCTTTTGAGTTGTGGGGTCTTGTAAATCTTAGCTCTCCTGGAATTTAATATGGTATTTATTGCATTATGTGCACAAACCACAAAAGGAATAATTTTATTGTCCATTTGGCTCTGACTGTACCGATTTAGAAAGCTACTGCCATTTCGTGTCCCAAATCTTAACCTTTAATTACCGGATCCATTATTACGGTTTTATAAAATAAATCTATCAATTTTTTTTTAATGCCTAAGTTAATTACACAATTTACCCTACAATAATATATATAGATTATCAATGATAATTCTTTAGAATTTTTTTTAAGACATAACTTTCTACTTTAATAACCATAACTTTATTAAAGGAATCATGCTAATAAAATTTGAACCTCAAATACCATGGTTAATTAAAAAACTAATTGTTGATTTGGTCTCAGATAATGGGACGAAGTTGCACTTTGGTCCCACATATAGTTATACTTAGTGCTGTTCGCGGGCCGGGTTACCCGAGACCCGCCTCGGGAACCCGGTTCGAAATCCGGCCCGAAATGTAACGGTACCCGGTTTCGATTCCAACATCAAAATCGAAACCGATTCGGGTAATACCCGGGACCGGCTCGGGAATCTTTATTAAATTAATAGACTTTTTGACTTCAGTATTAAACTATTAGACCTTTTGACTTCAGTATTCAATTATTAGACCTTTTGACTTCAGTATTAAATTATTAGACCTTTTGACTTCAGTATTAAATTGTTGGTTACTTGGTTTAAGGATTAATTGATAATGTTTCTATATAGATTGTCATGAACAATACAAGCGGATTTCGAGTTTGAATCGAGTACCGAGTCCAATCGAGTATCGATTCGGGTACTCGACTCCAGACCGGTCCCGAGTCGGGTCTTCGTTGAAAATAAGAGATTTCGAGCCGATTTCGGCTCTCGGTGCTTACTCGAATTGTTATCGAGCCGGGTATCGGGTTTACTCGGTTCTCAACCGAGTCGGTCCGGGTATAACTGGACTCGGACCGACTCGGCTCGATAACAGCACTAGTTATACTGTTAAAAATTAGTCGTCGAAAATGGCTCAAGTGTTGCGAGATAATCTCTAATATAGTAACAATTATCGTTACACATTAGTCCATATTTTCTCGAGAATCATACTACATCATTTGTTATTTCCAGAGACTATATTATTATTGCAACACTTATGCCATGTTTAATGACTAATCTGCGACGTCATTGTTATTATAAGGAGTTAAAGTGCAATTGTATCTTGTGAAACCAAATATGCATTACCTATAATTAAACTATCCCCAACACTTAAAATCTCGATCAATTGATATAAATGGTGGTATGATCAATAATTAGTATAGTATATATATGTGCAAATTGGCAAATAATATAATGCTACATATTATTACATGTCAATACATCATACAGTCTTTTGTTGTAATGTTGGTGGATCGTTTATATATTACTGACACTTGACACTAGGTATATATGGTGCGAACCCCAAATTTGGTCACCAATAGACAATAGTGAGTCAATTATTATGTTTTTTTTCATGAAAAAGATATATTTACTGTTCATTACCGATTTGTAAGATCCAAACGGATCTAAAAAGACATATATAATTAGGTAAGTGTGGTTTTTATATGCTTTCTTATTATTTAAGCTATGTTTTATATACAACTTGTTAAATATGAGTATAATAATATAACTTCAAATAATAAGGACAGAAAGATGATGGACATATAGCAAATACACTAGTCACTAATGATGCCTGAAAAAGAAAAGAAAAGAAAATGGTAATCGTGATATTATGTAAATATGTGGACTATTGATTAAGTACATCTAAAACATAATTGACCAATTATTTTTGGGGCTCTACATAATAACGTCAACATTTCATTTTATTGCCTTAAAGCTGGCCAATTTAGTATTATATACGATAAGTTTGTGATCACAAAGTTATGAGTTTTTATCAAAAAAAATCTTTTTCGAGTTTGTTTTACAAGATTTGCATAATATAATTTATCTAAGAGACGTGGTTTATAGATTATTATATCAACCTCATTTCTACTAACTATTTTAATTTATTATTTTGGATATATACGTTTTAAATTTCAAGTCAAGTGTCATCATTAATCTCTTAAATAGAAAATATATGCATGTCAAAATTTTGCATGGTCTGTGTTTTAGTTGATTTTAGTATTCTATCTTTATTAATAAGTTCCAATTGGGTTATGTTGCCCTATTAATACGGCTGATAGCACCCGTTGTTGAATGATTTATTTAGTCATATACAAGATTTGTTAGCTGTGAAAATGACATATGTTGATTTAATACTAAAAATCTTTTTGATGTCGTTTAAGCATGATGATCCACTCATATTAAGTGATATTAAGTGGTGTTGGACGTGCATCAAAGCTCATATTAGAGCATGTGCATCAGCTTTCTTATAAGTTATAATAGGGGTTCAACTTACTAAAATTGATACTTTTTAAGCCCCCCTAAAATAGCTTGGCTCCATATAAATTATGCACTCACCCTCAAATTTATACCCTCCCTATTCTCTAGTTATAATTACTATGGTTCAATTAGTTGTGAATAATAGGGGATCTGCTAAAGAGCAACTATTACCAAAAATAGAAAAGTAACAATTGAAAGTAAATTATAGAAGAAAATTTAGAGGAGCTGATGTACATACTCTTAGTGATTTTAATTATGTTTTGTTATTTAAGGCATCATGCAAGAGTTTTTTGTTTAATTTTATAAATACACTATACAAACATACGTGTAAATAAACTTGTATACCTATTTATGATAAGAATAAATAATACTATTACTATCTCAAATTCCAATATAAGAAGATAATTCATCTTTATTTAATGGCAAGATCATAATAGGAAAGAAAAATAAACTAAAATGTGTCTTAAGGTTATAAAATGACAATTAAAAAATAAAAACAAAACTTTAAAATGACAACTTAACAAAGACGGAGGAAGTATTATCTTTAATAGGAGTAACTATTATTTATTGAAAAAAAAACTATTATTTATTGAAAACGCCCAATTTATTTTTTTCAAACATATGCTCCTATAAAATAGGATTATGTGATCATTCAATTACAAAATCCTAAATACACCGATCGAATAATTGCCTTTTTAATTATGTTACTTAAGGTTTCAAATTGTTTTTAGATAGGGGTATCACCAATACAAGTTATTTGTGCACAATATAAGCCTATACAAATTATTTTTAATAATTTAATTATATGGACTATGATTTTTTGATTAGTTTTTATATGAACTTAATATTGAAATAATTTTTTAAATTACAAGAAAATTTAAAAAGTAAGATTTCATTAACTCTAATATAAAATATGATTTTAAAGGGTAAATCGAAAAGGTTAGGAAGAATAATTGAAAAATAAAAGTTTTAGGGATCAACACGAAAAGACAACAGGATAAACCAAAAATACCTCCTATAATAATTAAGGGGATATTAGAACATGGAGGTTCAATGCTAACTCCTAATTACCTTGTTCCTAATTATATATGGGATACATTAGGTTATTATACTATGGCTAATTAAGACTTGTATTGACTAACTAATACTTCGCCTGAAAGACTTGTATTGTTAATTACTTTTTTCCAAAGTTCGTTCGCCTGAAAGTCTTTGTAGATGGGTGACTTGACCTAAAAAATTATTCCAATTGAGTTGGAAATTTACCACACCCATATATCTTTAGGCACACACTTTTATAAGGCACAAACAATGATCGTGCGCCTTCCGTACTGTGAGTTTTTATCATAAAAACGATTGATCATGTATACTGTACAACCGATGGTTTTTTTGTGCAACATACGTTGAATAACGAGCGTAAAAATAATACTCCCTCCGTTTCTTTTTATTTGATTGTTTGGGGAAAAAGTACTTTATTAAGAGATTGAGAAAAATTACATTGGGATTGTAAAAAGGTGTGTTGGAATTGTAAAAAGGTGCATTAGAATTGTACAAAAGTGCATTGGGATTGTAAAAAGTGCATTGAAATTGTAAACAATCAAATAAAAAGAAACATCAAAAAAATGCTCAAACAATCAAATAAAAAGAAACGGAGGGAGTATTAAACCTACTTGACCCGTCCAGAAGTTGAGTCCAAAAATAATATTTTCTAAATAGTGAGGCACAAATGAAATTTAGCCATTTATGTGTGAAAGGCTACTAAATAACCAGAGGACCACGATAAAGTAAAATAATATTTTTCCTTAGCAAGTTGAGTACAATTAGTAATACCGTGCGTCAAGATTGAAGAATGGCCATTTCTTTTTCTGTCTTTTCCACTTGGTCGTGTGTACGAATCTTCTTCTGTGTTCGCTTCAAGATGTAGCCCACCTTTAGACAACCTGTTATTTTTGTTTTTTGTTTTAATAATAAATTAACATTAAGTATTATAAAAATACATACATCAACTTTTACTTAGTTATAAGCAAAAAAATTATAAAACAATATTATAATTTAATGAAAGTTAAATCGAAACATCCTAAATAAACGCTCAATATATATAATCAATCAACCTCTTGTTTAATCTAAACTATATATAATTGGGGAAGGGGGAATTAGTTATTTTTGTAATGAAGCCCCATGTTCTTTAATTCCCTTGATTGTAGGAACATTTATATCTATAAAAATTAGTTAAAATGACTTTTATACAAATTAGTTTAAATATAAATTTGAACAAATACTTTTACGTGATAAATCAGTAACGATTGTCCTTTATAATTATTAATTTAAATTTTTTTATTTAATGATTATTATTAGAATGCACAAACATCGTTGTGCCCAAAATACTAGTCTAACTAACTGTCCAAATAAAGTAGCGTGTCATTAACTTTTCAAGTTAAATAAATTAGTCCTATATCTTAACTAAAGTAAAATATCGTAAGTACCCACTAATTGAATTTCCAACAACACTGGCATATATATAACCCCTTTGTGTAGCTGCTTGAGTGCTAGGAACATCTCTTAGAATAACTACTACTAATTCTGTAAAACTATATTTTCTTGACTCTTTAATATGAAAACTCAACGGAAAAAACGGTCTGAGGTATATTTCATGGTCTGATTTATTGTCTATTTTGTGTGTTTGATTGTCTGAAATTGGAAGTTAACTATAGTTTGAATGTGGGTTGTGCAGTCTTTTTGGCCTTCAATTGTGATGAAGAAATGGCTTAATATTGCCCCTAAAGTGTATGACTTCAGTGAGGATGAAGTTGATACCGAAAGTGAAGATGATGGTGAGTTAATAATATAATGATGGGATCCTAAAATCGTTTTGTTCGAGCCGAACTCGAACTTGTTCATGTTCGGTAGAGTTTGGCTCGTTTACAGGCCTGGGGTATTCATTACTAACATGCATGCTTAAGGTTGTTGGTTACTCTTTTTTTTTTCTTCTAATTTCTTGATCTTACCATTTGTTGAATTTTGTTGTTTATTACCAGCTTGCTCCCTCAAAGATGAAAGGATGCATGAGAATCATAATGTTAGAAGGCAGAGTAGTCACCAATCTGTATGTCATAATCAGACATTAGGTACACAGTTGAACTGTTTGTTGTTTTCTATTTGCAATTCTCATATACTTTTCTTTCGAGTTAATTGTCCACTTTCAGTCATTTAGATTTTTTTTTAGATGTTACATAAGTATCTGTTGAGTAGTTTGCTTTAGATGTTCAGAGAATTCTTGAAAGTTTTGAACAATTGTTTATTTTTAGGTAAATTATCATGTAGATGTTACATATGTATCGTAGTTTGACTTAGATGTTATGAGAATTTTTGAAAATTTTGAGTTTTGTTTAACTTGGGAACTTTGGTATAGACCAAATTGTTCGTGTTATTGTTCTCTAATGATCTTCTATTCCAATTTCGAGTTTCTTGAGGTTCAATTTGCAGTTAACATATTGAGGTTGTTGTCATAGTTGAACTCTTTGTTTCCTTGTATACTCAAGTTTAATAAACTTTGTTCTCGCGTTAACTGAACGTTTTCAGCTTAATTACCGTTTAGATGTTGTTGACATATCAGACTTAGTGATTTGACTTAGATATTATGGGGATGGGATTCCTGAAAAGAAATGATTTTTTTTTTAACTTGGGAACTTCCAATTTGGCTGATTCTGTTGGTTTTATTGTTCTCCGATGATCTTCTGTTCTAAATTCGAGTGGCTTTAAGTATAATCTGCAGTTAACATATTGAGCTTGAACTTGTTTTAGGGAAACAAGGGCATTTGTTGAGGCATCGGAGAGGAAAATCTGAAACTCTGCGTGCTCAGTACATAAACACGAAAGATGTGAGGTTAGAGCTAAACGATTATTTTGTTTTCAGTAGAAGACTCCGCTTTTTCTGTTATTCGGATATTTATTTTCTATATTCTTTCTTGTAGAGTTAGAGTAGGAACCTGGAATGTTGCTGGAAGACTTCCAGATGAGAATCTTGAAATTGATGAATGGCTTCAGATGGAAGAACCAGCGGATATTTACATACTTGGGTAAGCACTTCCAATATAAGGTTTTGGTCTTTAAATTTCAAGGTTTCACACATTAAGATAAATGAATATCAAGATGCACAATCAAAAGCCTTCCAGGGTTTTGGTTTCGTATCTATAGAGATACCTTTTAGGTACTATCATCTTGTTTTTCATATATCCACCAGTTGAACAACCTAACACACGGCTATATTACTATTCTTGATTAAAACTATTGAGGGTTATATCCAGATTGCCTTATATATATGCTAAAATATTCAACTATCTCGCAGTTTTCAAGAGGTTGTCCCTCTAAATGCTGGGAACGTATTGGGCGCTGAGACTAAGAGGCCAATACCAAAATGGGAAGCAATTATTCGCCGAACTTTGAACAAGTCTTCAGAGCTGGAAAAGAAGATCAAAAGTTTTAGTGCTCCACCATCTCCAGTATTAAGGACTTCTTCTGCTGCTGATATACTTGCAGATGTAGCTGATGCCCCCGTAGTAGAAGTGGTAGAAGAGACCATGAGAACCAGTGAAGTGAGTGGAGATGACATGATCAGATTGGTAAAAGATCTCCAGCTAAAGAGGATACAAGGAAATAACTGTGGCAGCAGACTAGATTGGCCTGAAAGGTCACTGGACCCAACACCTCAAGTTGTTGCTTCTTCATTCAAGCTACGAAGAGTATTCAGTAGTTCTGCAAGAGTTGGTTCGCATTGGTTGGACGAAGCCTTAACATCTAATATCCAAAATCCTTCAACTGAATGTAATAAATTGAAGCGAGTGCATCATAGCTCTGGGAACTTGGGGTTGATGCTGATGGATCAGCCAGATAGCTTGGATGTGATAGATTCGTTGTCAGATGATTCAGAACACGTTTCTGATGGGGAAGATGATATTTTTCGAGGATTGTCAGATGATGAGGAGGATGATGTACCATTAAGGGATGTGATAAAGCAGACTCAAAAGTATGTGAGAATTATCAGTAAACAAATGGTTGGGATATATGTATCAATCTGGGTACGGAAGAGGTTAAGGAGACGCATAAATAACTTAAAAGTTTCTCCTGTTGGAGTCGGGCTTATGGGCTATCTCGGCAATAAGGTATTCCTCTTTGAAGGCTAAGAAGAAAAACTTTCAGAACTCTGAAGTATACATATATTTGAAATATTTTCTCAATATCTTGCCCAAAGTGCTTTAATTCTCATTTCACTAAATTTTGTAACTATATTCACAGGGATCTGTTTCTGTTAGCATGTCACTTTACCAAACCCGGTTGTGCTTTGTCTGTTCTCATTTGTCCTCTGGTCAAAAGGAAGGCGCTGAAGAAAGGCGTAACTGCGATGTGTTAGAGATTCTGAGACGCACCCGTTTCTCATCTGCCTTGGACACTGATCAGCCGCTAACAATTCCGTGTCATGAGTAAGTACTTGGTCTTCAGCTGTATACTAAAATTTATTGCTACAATTGTGAAACAAAAAATAAATATGCGGTCTTTTCCTGCACTCACTAATATCTTAGAAGACAACTTGTTTTTTGGATGTTATTTATTTGAAGAAGATTGTTTGGAACAAGCCTTCTCATCCACACTTACTTTTAACAGTCAGATATTTTGGTTTGGAGACTTGAACTATCGTATAAACATGGTGGATGACCAAGTGAGGAAGCTTGTTGCCTGCAAGAAGTGGAATGAGCTTCTGATTAGTGACCAGGTGAAATTACTTTAAAGTTGCTTTGCGATAACTGATATATTTGGGGATGTTTCTGGTTATGATAGTTAACTGATTTACTTTCATTAGATGACAAAATCTATCTGAACTTTTTTTACTCTTCTAGTATTTTTACACATATTCTTTTTATTGAATTCTCCTGAGAAGTTTGTCAAATTGGTTGTTGTTTGATGTACTTCGGTTTTGTTTTGGGAAAATTAGCATCAAAGATTTCAGTCCTTTGGGACTCCATGAATGTTAAAAGGCTTCTGTCTGTTTCTTTCTGTTTTGTTGTATAATGCAGATTGTTGTGTGAGGAATCAACAAATTTTCCTAACCTTATAACATTTATGGCAGTTATCCAAAGAGCTGCAATGCGGACATGTCTTTAATGGGTGGAAAGAAGGGATCATAAACTTTGCACCTACTTACAAATATGAATTCAATTCGGACAAATATGCGGGAGAAAATGCGAAGGAAGGGGAGAAGAAGCGATCCCCAGCATGGTAACGTAATTCTACCTTAATATTTAGAACTGTAACCATTGTCGACAACTTTTATTGATGGAAATGTTTTATTCCCTGCAGGTGTGATCGTATCTTATGGCTAGGAAAAGGGATTAGACAACTCTCATACAATAGAGCCGAGATGACACTTTCAGACCATCGGCCTGTCAGCTCAATGTTTGTGGTTGAAGTTGAAATCTTCGATCATCGTAAACTCCATAAAGCCCTTCAAGTCAAGACAGCAGCAGTGCATCCAGGGTTGTTCGATGAAGATGAGGATTCAGAATATACATTATAGCGTCTATAACAATATAGGTAAGTACAGAATATAAGTTCCTATTTGTCATTATATACATCACCAAACTGTTAATTATCCCAAAACATTTCTTTTGATCTGATATTGTAACTCCATTGCATAACGTTTTACATTTCTATGGGATTTAAAAGTTAATCACAAGTTCGTATCTGTACAGTCAGGAGAATTCGTTGAAGATTAAGGTGATGTTTTTGAATAGGAGAGATGATTTTACAATGCGGTCAGAAGCGCTTCTTTTGGAAAACCATGCAGACCATGTGCATTTTAGAGCTGGAGCATTGGTTTATTTTTAAGAAATGCACAATCAATTAAATTATAACTGTAAATCTTGAAAAGTTAAAATAGAAGAGTATAGAAAGAAAGATTGGAAGGTTTTGAGTTGTAACTGTGGATGTACATTGTACATATCCAGTCAAAAATAACAAAATGTACATTGTACATACAGTCAAATATTCAATAACGTCGAATGCGTGATTCTTTGTGATATATATGGTTCATTGTTAGCTATCTGAAAATGAAGATGCGCATTTGAGGGTCTTTAGCAGAACGAAATCGGGATGCCTGACAGCATTTAGGTGTCTTTACCAGGCCGGATTCAAGATGCCCGACAGGGTTCAGTCCGCTAAAGACTCTCAAATACACTCCTGCATCTCAAATTAGCCAGCTAAAGCCCCTCAAATCTGCACCACCTTAGTTATACAATATCACTATACTACCTTTATCTTGTAATTAGATATATTTGTAAGGGGCATTTAAGTCTTGACAAAATGTAAAAGAACAACATTCTCTTATACTTACTTACTTTTAGAGGGTATAGAAGATATAAAGTAATGGCCAAAAGAAGATTCCGCATTATATGATTCTCTATGATGAGGCTGTAAATTGAGTACAGTTTGCTACAACCCTATCCTCTTACTGAAAAATGCTACTAACTGAACAATCATCATGAACACGCCAAATTGTTTCGCCTAAAAGATTTGCAACCGAGAGAACAGTTAATTGCGGAAAGTAGTTTTTCTCCATTGCTGGAATTGTATTTGTAACGATAACCTCTTGAAATATGCCGCTAGATAGCCTCTCGACCGCAGGTGGGCTGCAAGGTCAGAATAATAATATATGTCATTCACTGATTTTAATATTTTTGAAGAGGCTCCCGTCTAAGCAGGATGGAATATGAGTAAACAATTGGAAGCCTTTGCACAAAACTAAAAAATCATTACCTAAAAACAGCATGAGTGCAGCATGCATAAACTTCTCTAGCCCCTTCTGCATGCAACAGAGCTGCACCTTTGGCAATAGTACCTAGCGTGCAATAAAATTTCTGGTAAGAACACATGTTTCATAACTTAAACCCGCACAGATTGTTGAACAATTGTTTATTACTCAGCATTTTTGGGAACGGGGGAAACCAGTCACAGAAAAGGTAAAGAAAATCAGGAGCAACTATATGAAAATCATCACAAAGACGAGAAGATTTATCAAATGTTTAGGTAGAGTAATTTGAAATATGTAGTCAGCCCAATCACGGACTAGGTAATACGAACTTCCTACAATGGTCGCTCACATACTCCAAATGAATTGTAATAAATTCATCTCTTAGTACATTAATACAAATACAGCATGGTAAGATAGTTAGATAGATAGTCAAAATATGAATTTCCTTCAACAATCAACATCACTTAATAAATTACATACCAGCAGTGTCAATCATATCATCCACCATAACAGCTACTTTCCCTTTAACATCACCGATCAAATTCATCACCTGTTAGGCATCACAACAATAAGCTTAAATAAGTTGAAATGTCAAAAACTATAGAATAGATATGAATATCTCTAATTGTTTCAGTATTAATTGTTGATTGATATAATCATTTACTAAGAACTTGTAAGATATAACGAGCGAAAGAAAACAGGTTCAAAATCGATTCCACATTCTTTGAACAGAGATGAACGATTATGTTTAAATTCTAACTAGTCTCAGAAACATGCACTTTCCGGAAGGAACTACCTCGGCAACATTGTGTCCATGGCGCCTTTTGTCCACAATAGCTAAAGGTGCATCAGATAACTTTTTGGCAAAAGCACGTGCTCTAGCAACTCCTCCAACATCGGGTGACACCACCACTAAATCACTGGAAGCAATCCTCTTGCTAGCCAAATAATCAAGAATAACAGGCTGTTTATGACAGCAGAAAGAAACAACCAATCAGAATAAAAACCCTAAAGAAAGGAAAAGGAGAGAGAGACATAAGGACACATCATGACATACTTACGTTACAATACACATGATCCACAGGAATGTCAAAGTAACCCATGGATTGACCCGAGTGAAGATCACAGGCAAGCACCCGATCTGCTCCTGCTTCTGTGATAAGATTTGCTACTAGTTTGGCAGCAATGGATTCACGGCCTTGGGTCTAAAATAAGCAAAGGAAATGGTAATGAACTATATTCACTCAATATAGTGCAACACTTCATCTTGTAATTCCATAGAAGAATATAAAAATGTTAATTGCATTGATGTGTTGTGGCTATGTATTAATGACCCCGTGTACCACTCTTCTCCGGTTTTATGGTCTATATAACATCCAATCAGACGGGCGAAGTTGTGCTTCTAAGAATGTTCAATAAAATTCATTTCGTATGGAACTTCTTTACTTGCCTTTCTATCTGCTCTAGCATATCCAAAATATGGAATAACTGCAGTGATGTTTTTGGCTGAGGCTCTTCGACAAGCATCTATCATTACCAGAAGCTCCATTAGATTCTCGTTGGCTGGAGGGCAGGTAGGCTGGACCAAATAAACACTGCAGCCTCGAACGCTCTCTTGCAACTGAACATAAATTTCACCGTCAGCAAACCTCTTAACGTTGACCTTCCCCAGTTCGAGCCCCATGTACCAAGCAATCTCCTGAAAAACAAACGACACACGGTTTAACAAAAAAACCAAAGACTCCTTGAATAGTGACGCTTATCACTATCAGAAGCTGTTTCCATCCAGGCTCCATATAGTGCGATAATATTTCTTAAGAAATGCTATTGACTGACTGTTGTCATCATCAATGAACTTGCTATAATGAAGCTACATTTTAAAGCCAAAAACCTATTTACAAACAAGTGACTTTGATATAACAAAAGAAATGTGGTGAGTACAGGTTGTCTAACTGCTTATTTGTTTATTTGTTCCTTCTTTTATTATTCTAAAGGCTAGCTTCAGTCCCCACTTTCTAAAGTACTTATTTTTCATTGAACTGCATACTTAACTAACGAATTTAGACTATCAACACTATAACTAGAGAATCCAACTATGCATTACGAGCGTGTACAACAATGCTCATGATTAATACAAGGATAAACCAAATCATAATCTCATTAAAAGGCATACAAATCGACCTAAAAAGTACACGCCTTTACCAGACCTCTATATCATGAACTCTACGTCGAAAAAATACCTGCGAAAGAGCTGGGTTTGCTGAGCCTGAAAATATTTTGAGCTTGGCATTATTCTTATCAACGTCAACTTGAAGCCGCTTCGATTGCAAAAAATTGGGAAGTGTTCGATCATTCAAGATTGGTATACATGGCTTCCCATTCACTGGCTCCGTGACTTCACATCTCTATAACATAAAAAAAGTCGGTTAATAAACACTAAATTTATATCAACATTCAACAAGACCTGAAACATCCTAACTTTATCAGATTTTCTTTAAAATTCCATCAAATTAATTCATCCAAAAACTTAATTAAATCAAACCAAATACTAAATCATGAAAAGGTAGAAAAATAACATTCACAAAGAACATATACCTCCCCATTCGAAAATATTGTCCAGTTTAATTTCCAATGATTCAACTTAACAAACTTCGTAGACTTAAATGATACACATAAATTGTGGTGATAATAATATAATACGTCTAAAATTGCACCATTTCAATAAATATATTCACCAAATATAAAAGTACATACAAATTCTTAATTAGACAAAAAAAAATGCAAAGACTGAAGCAACGAATACCCAATAAAATGGCGTAGCAAGTTAGAAGAGAGTGAATAAACAAAATGAAAGAATGTAGGAAGAGGGCATACGACGCCGTTAGGAACACACTTAGTCTTGAAAGCATAAAGACTGTGCTCTTTCCGACAGCTAAGCGACAAAAACGAGGACGATGTCGAGGTCGAGAACAAGGGCGAGGAGGAGGAGGAGGAGGAAGGTGTTGGTAATAATAATGATGCCATTTTTATCAAATAATGATTGATTAATAAGTATACGACGAATTATTTATATATAATATATAAGCAATTTTCCGGCGGTGCTCCTCCTCTTGTCTGCAAGGCGGCTCTCTTTCGTTTTGTTCTTCTGCTGCTCTGGCGTTTTTGTGTTCGCTCCTTTTTGTTTTTTCTTTTTTCTTTTTCCTTCTAATTCTTTTTTGTTTTTTGTTTTTATGTTTTTATCCTCTTATTAGTTCAATATACGGAATAGGATCTTATTTTGGAAAATATTTATGGAATAACACTGGTGTTATATTACTTATTTTTATATTATTTGTAAATTTAAAGCATATTGATTCATGAAAAACAAAATAACAGATATAGATTTATTTCCAAAATTAGTAGCTGTATTTCTTATTACTATATTGATCCCAAATTATGGGATAATATTGCTATTATGTTACTTGTATATTTAATGCATGTTGATTCATGAAAACAAAGTAAAGTATTTGGATTTTTTTTCCATATGTGTACAATCATTTTAATACGGAGTACTATATTTATCCCAAAAAATGAATATATTATCCCTTTTTTCCAATGTGAAAAGTACATTTTTACTTTTAAAAGTAGAATTTTGTATATTTATCAAAAGTTAAAATATTTGTATATTTTTCTTTTTTCCAATGTGTACTTTTAATGAGAAATAAACTCTTATGCTAAAATGTGTTATTGCTCCAAATAAATCAAAAAATAGCCACATGTGAGAGTCTTACGTTAAAAAATAAGAATAAAGTTTACTACTTACTACATTAGGGAGCTAGTCCACCACTCCATGTCTCCACCTAACATCAATTGATTCTAGGATAACACCTCCTTGAATTATAAAGTGTGTTATCTCTCATTTCATGGGTATGACTCATATCCTTTGAATAGATTTCTATAAAATGATTTTTATGTTGTATATGTTCTTGAAGAAATAGAAACTTACTTGTTCTAGAGAGTAAGATCAAGCGACCTTTCAAGATTGATCCTATATATGGGTGAATCAGCATAGTTTTGGTTGATTTTCAAAAACCATTTGTAATTTGTATGCAATAAGGATGAGAGGATGGTCTCTAATAATGCAATAAGTATATGCAAAAGATTTTATTCTTATAAAATCTTGACATACGAAAGAGAAAGAACATACTCACCAAAAGATTATACAATACATGAAATTTATTGACAACATATTGATTATATGAACATAGAACTTGAAGTCTCACTTTAGTTGTAAAAAATCAGTGGTGAAAACATGGAAAGAGACCTTAGCATCCCATCTTGTCGATCGAAAACGCGATTAGAAGCTTAGTGATGATCAGTGATATCAGAAGATGCAATGGAGCATCTTCATTACACTTCATATTCATCCTTGTCTTCTTCTCCATATTTCTTTCCGTGCTTTATGTTCTCGTACCACCGGGCACAAGCAACGTAGACAACCAAATCGACTAATGTTAATCCAGCCAAGAGAAAGTAAAACCGGTCCAGGTGACCTTTGTTGAGGTTGCTTGGGATCCAACCAAGCTTGTTGTCATCAGCTGATATTTTCATAATAATTGTTACTAAAAAACTACTCACATAGTTTCCAAGTGATATAGATGTCATGCAAAGTGCACTTCCGAAGCTCTTCAGCCCATCTGGTGCTTGTGCATTGAAGAATTCCAGTTGTCCTACATACATGAAAACCTCCGAAGCTCCAACGAGAGCGTATTGAGGAATTTGCCAGAAGATGCTCAAGGAGCTTGAGCCTTCACAATGACGGCAGTCTTTGCTGGCATACTTCAACCTATAAACTTCCACGATTCCAGATGCTACCATAGCCATCATCGCTATAATGAGTCCGATTCCCATCCTCTGAAGCTCGGTTAGTCCTTTCTTCCTGATCTTCGTTACTAATGGATCAATTACTTTTCTGTATATGAAGATGAAACCTGCCACACTCAAAATGTCGAAGCTAGACATGCTCGCTGCAGGAATTCTGAAGTTTGAGACTGAAGTCTTCATTGCAGCTCCTTGCTCAACAAAGATCGAGGCCATCTGAGTGTAGACAACTGAGTATATGATTGTACACAACCATATAGGCAGCAACCTGAGTATGCACTTAACCTCTTCCACTTGCGAGACAGGGCATAGACGCCATGGGTTGCGCCCACTCTGTTTTTCATCATTGAAATCTCTTGATGTGATGAAAGCGGCCTTGTCCAAGAACCTGAAACATGATCATAGTCGACAAGGTTAGAACAATCAAGACTCACGTTTCTGAACTAATAATTGTCCATTCCCTTTAAAATAAACTTATGTTTTTTCTTAACTACTTACTTAAAGCCATGTGTATGCAACATTTTTCTGCTTCCATCCATAGAATCATCCTTCTCTGTATCCCCGACATACAAATTGTCCTCGCCATGAGTCATCTGCACCTTCCATTTCTTCGTTGCAGCAATAAACACTTGAGAGAATCTTGAAAGGGGATTGCCACTAGGTTTAAAATGTCTGTATTTCTTGGAGCCTAGTAGAAACAACACTAATCCTGACAATGCTGAAGCAGCCGACGCCCAAAACCCGAGAGCCCACATTCCTTCGTCCTCAAAGTAGTCCAGAAAGGTATTGGAGAAGAGTGAACCAAGATTCAGAGCAAGGTAAAAGTAGCTGAAAAATGCTACTTTTGAGTGTGCCTCCCTTGGATGCTCTTCATCAAACTGATCAGCGCCAAACGTTGCAATGTTCGGCTGGTAACCCCCATTGCCTAAGGCAATTAAGTATATAGATACATAGAACAAACCAATCTGCCAGCTTGAATGTGATCCACATGGAGTCAGTTGATCCCCACAACCTTTGGGGTTGAGCAGGAACATTTGTGAAGATAGTGATAGTGCAATTAAACCCTGCAATAGAATAAAAAGGGTCAGAACATTTGTTTTGTCGTGGATATGTTTTGTGGACGAGAATGTAATGAAAATTTGATTACTTACAATGACAAAGATGCCTTGAAAGATGGCGCATGTTTTGTATCGTCCCCAATAGGAGTCGCTAAGGAAAGCGCCGACGAGGGAGAATAAGTAGACAGTCCCAGTCCATTTGCTAACACTGTTGGCAGCATCAGCATTGTTTTGTTGAAGGACTCTTGTGAGGAAGAGGACTAGATTCACTCCAACACCAAAGAAAGCTAGAGTAGCCAAACCTTGATTTACTGGTTATACATGAAAATAATTAGTCACGTCTAAGAGAATTATACCACAGGCACATACAAAAAAACTCATATCTCTACAACAGTTAGCATATTATATGATTAAACAAGTTTGTTTTCTCATCTACTATTTTACTTCGAATTAATTTAAACTTATGAAAGTCTAACTAATGTTATGAATATGGGAAAGAATATTGCAAAATAAGAACTACTAATATACAATATTTGTTATTTTTGAAGGCTATACTCTAATATTTATGTCTTTTTCGCGAGGTAATTGTGATTTGGTTCCAGATAGTGGGACGTAGTTACACTTTAGTCCCAGATAATTACAAAGTTGTAAAGTAATCCCTGGAAATGGCACAATTGTTGTAATATAGGCCCGAAAATAACAAATCCGAAAAAATAGGCTAATGTGCAACAATTGTCACTATTGGGGACTATATCCAACACTTGAGTCACTTTCAAACTAAAATGCAACTTAATTTCATTATCTGGGACCAACTCGACAATCGATCATATAAATATCTGGAATTCTGTACGAAATATCACACTATCTGGAAAACGAAAACCTTATCAAGATTGGGTGCATTTGCATAAAGAATGATGTGTAAAGTTACATGAATAGATGAATAATAGTACTTGTTGTACACTCTTGATCTACACCCATAAACACACATTTCAAACAATCTTTTAACTGAAAGCTACGCCATCAAAATTCAAATGACGTTAAAAAAGAAAGGGCTGGCATGCAATAATAATAATTGTAATAAGTTGAGTTAATAATAAGAGAGCCGTAGAAAGTTGGGCTACTTGCTCACTTTGCAATCTTAGACGTCACTCTCTGAGTCTCTTCACTATACCAGATTATGATTTGTCATATTTTCAGATGTTATTATCACTATTCCGGAACCTACTACACCTCATTATTAACTCAACTTCATCAATAGGATTTATTCTTATGTGTGGCAGCCTACCTGCTGGTAGCTTGTGATAAGATATCAAAACTTCATATAGTTGAAACGTATAAATAATTGATGTGATTTATTGAGAAAGTTGTCCCAATAGTCTCAGATAGTACGTGTAATTTGTCTTTTGGTATTTGTAAATATAAGGTCAGCACAAATTGTCTATAATATCGACGTAACTTTAGTCCCTCTTTTAATATAGATGTTTAATTTGACAGAAATAAGAACTAAAGTGTAACCTTTTGGACAAATATCAGGAACATTTTTTTTTATATAATAAGCGATGTAACAAATATCAAGAACTTAAGTGCACATTTTCAAGAAATATTTAAGGGGTAAAAATTCTATTTTGATCCTTTTTCCGTTAAAATTTCACATTTTCATGAAGAGAAATTAATAAGGTGGATGTTTTTTTACCAATGTCACAAGGACCATTTGTGCGAACCGAACGTTTAGGGCAACTTCCATATAATATTTAGGACATCTCAATAATTTTATCTATATATGTGTGATAGAAAAAGTACATAAATCATATGATATGGGGTTAACCGAAATAATTTTTCCAAGAAAAAAATTAGTAGTATTGAGACTGTCCAACCGGCTATCTTGAATTCTTGATTGCCTAAAATAAACTTACTACTACAAAAACAAAAAATTACTGTTCGTATGTACACTTCTTTTATTTTTTTGAAGTGTAAAAACGAAAAGATTTGATTTCAACCGTATCTTACCAATTTAGTTTTAAAAAATTCCATCTTACTTGAGATATTAAAAATGTTCGTGCATGCATGACATATCCTAGTCGCTCTTTATTATGCAGTACAATCCCAATCCAATTCATAAAAACATTTTGTACAGTGGTCCTCACACCTAATAATAACCTCAAATAATGAGTCTCGTACTTTTAGTTAGATCAGAGGTGTTAGTATAGTTAATTGTAAAAATAAATTCACGATAGTATGTGCAAGTTACATATATTTATTACGTTATTTAATTGCAAGGTTTAATTTGTCCAAATAAATGAGCGGAATGAATAATTCCTGATATTGGTGAAAAATATAAATTTTATTCACTATGTTGACAAAGATATTAAATTTTAATTTTTTTTTTATTGATATCAAAGATCATTTATTTAAACCTACCTAGCTCACATTTAAAGGGAATACATGACCGTCCCACTATCCTAATTCCTAACGTAAATAAGAACTTTTAAACAAGTAAGTAGTCAATTTATAAAATGATATATATAGTTCATTTGTATAGAAGTTTTCAAGACAAAAATTTAACTACTTGAGTAAGTCAAGATTAATTAATTCTCAAAATAAATTTATGTAATAATAAACTAAACTTAGATATATAGAAGTATCAATTTTTGTTTAAATTGGCTCTTGATTGAGATGTTGATGATCTAGATAGATGGTCTTAAAAATAGTATTCTTTTAAGCCACAAACTAATATACATGGACAAAAGCTGAAAAATATTTTCTTGATAGCTTATAATTTCAAAGTTACCATCAAATGATATAATGAAAACTATAAGCAAGTGATGTTATCAATAATTAAAATTCTTAAGCATCAAAATTTAACTTTTGTGTTATTTTCGAGAATTAACGTGTATCATACCAAATTGCACTAAAAGCAAATTATTGAACTATATCAACAATTAACTCGACTCGAGTACTCGAGTACTCGAAGCTATCGCTTACAAAGAATGATGATTCCAGCAAACCATCGTCCAGTCTTGCCTCGGATTGCAGGCCTTCCATGCAAATCAATAGCCCCATCCTTTGTGAACTCTTCCCCATTAACCTTTTCCTACAACGTTCCAAGAAAGAAAATTAAATTAGTAATTTCAATTAAAAAAAAGAATACAAAATATATTTTTTAAATAATATTTTTGGACATAGGAAAATATTTGTTCTAACCTCCTTAGAGAGCTCAAAATGAGCCATTGATGAATGAGTAAGAAAAGTTGGAAGGTGAAGTAGAAATTGAGGAGAATTAATTTGATGTAAGAAGCTAAGAGACTTAGAGGAGGACTAAGATGGTGAGAAATGAAGAACGAAATTGTGATGTATTTATAGACATAAATGTTAAATAATGAGGACAAGGATTTTATTAATAATTGGTTATATGAGACATGTAGATTACAATAAAGAACAACCTTTTGGACTTTAAATTTGTGTCCACCAAAAAAAGAAAATGATAAAAATAGTTTTCTGGGTTGAAATTATTTGGACCTTAAGATGTAGTATGAGTGTTTTTTGATGTCGTGTGCAATGCAGGTAACCTGCTTAGTTGGCCCCCCATTGTTTGTCTCTATATGTGAATTAAAAAAATTTACACCTTACAAATTTTAATTACGTTGTACATCTGATATATACTTTGTAATTTATAAATCATAATATCAATTGTAATTTTTTGTAATTCAATTAAACTTTCAATAATGAGTGCTCAAAATAAGTAGCAGTATGGGTTAATCGAACTACTTAGTGGAAACGGTTCTCGCTAGCGAATAGTGACCAGAAGGTCCTGTTCTTTTAATTTACAAAAAAAGAAAAGAAAAAATAATAGTCCAAATTTACAAATTTTATTATCTTATTGGCACATAAAGTTTGATTAGTTAAATCATTTTGTTAATAGGAAAGTACATCACAAATAAAAGGTAATTGAAATGAGCCTAAACTTATAAAGAAGCTTTAGGATCGAAGCGT
This sequence comes from Echium plantagineum, assembly GCA_003412495.2. Taxonomy (NCBI): domain Eukaryota; kingdom Viridiplantae; phylum Streptophyta; class Magnoliopsida; order Boraginales; family Boraginaceae; genus Echium; species Echium plantagineum. The sequence continues at coordinate 258,147 of QFAX02000350.1, forward strand.
CTCGATGAATGGATTGATAATACTATGAACATTGAGATGTAATTTCAAAGGATTGATGAGATTTGAAAACTTAATTAGTACCATGATTCTGTCCATGAGTGCGTTTTGTATCAATGTTCATTAAGCTTATTTACTCTAATTTTACTCTCGTGTAATTTCAGCCATACGATCAATATAATAACTAAAAAATGGAAGGTTTAATGGTCTACATTTTAGTTAGCATGATGATCACTCAAATGATCAATTGATCCAATGGTCAAAATTTATTTATCACTGTTGGTACATAGCTAGACCATGTGTTAACAACAATAATGGTACATAGCATGTACGTGTTGGATGAAGTTTTTCACTGAGCCAAGTGTTAACAACAATGCATTTAATGAGGCTATATTCAAATATGCATTGGTCAAAAGATTAATCAAGTACCAGCTCCTCTAAGAAGATCCGTAAAGTGGTTAATGCTAAATCAGAGAAGTTAATGATACGGACTATCACCGAAGGCCAAGTTAATTCGTAATTAAATGCGGACAAGGTGCGGACAAAGGCAAGCAATTAAGCATTAAATGTGAGGATCTTGGTCAATCAAGGTGCGGACAAAGTCAAGCAATCAAGCATTTAATAGGCGGATCTTTTGCGGACAAAGTCAAGCAATTAAGCATTTAATAGGCGCATCTTTGACAATCAAGCATTCATTGACGATTGTCTGAATTTAATATTTGAGGAGCCACAGCCTAGTATATATAGAGACAGTGTTTCACACTTGTCATACACACTTTTATTCGATTGTATTCATATACATACCCAAGAGCTTTTAAGCGAAGGTTTGTATTAGTGTTCTAGGCGTCTTTGTATAGAAGCATTATCTAGCTTCTATACTGATTGTACAGTTGCTATTCTATAGCAACAGTGAGGTGTTGTAAGTTTGAAAAACCATCTTATAGACGTATAGGGAAGCCTATATTAAAAGGCCTAGTTAGGGCGAGAGAGAGTATGTGGGCATACTAGTAAGTCCCTCCTTGTAAGCAACCTTTTATATAGTGGAGTTTTTCCCTTGGGCAGGCTGCCCCCCAGATGTACGTGTGTTGACACGGAACTGGGTTACCATTTCTGGTGCGTGATTTAAATACTTGTTTTATAGTTGTTAAACCTATTGTCATAACAACTGGAATAACACTCGGTGTGAAGAGTAAAATTACAATTGGTATCAGAGCCAAAGCTCGATATACAGAGTTCACAAAGATCCATACTGTTCACACAACGAGATGACACACTCGAATCAATCACTCAGACCACCAGATCTAAATGGTAGTAACTATACTTTTTGGAAAAACAAGATGACAATCTTTCTCAAGTCACTTGAGAAAAAGACATGGATGGTGGTTGTAAAAGGATGGGAACCACCCACCAAGATAGTTAATGGTCAAATTGTGCTGAAAGACGAAGAGGAATGGACCGATCATGAGTCGGATCTGGCACTGGCAAATAATCGAGCCATGAATGCATTAGGTTCATGTGTTGACGAGAATGTTTACGAGCTGATTACCATGGAAACAGTGGCCAAAAACGCATGAGACATTCTACAGAATACCTATGAAGGAACAACCCAAGTAAAGATTGCTCGTCTACAACAATTGGCATCAACATGGGAATCCATGAAAATGAAAGACGATGAAACCATCAAGGAATATGGATTTCGGGTGACCAAAATTGCCACTGAGTGCGCCTCACTTGGAGAGCCAATAAGTATGGAGAAGATGGTCAGAAAAGTACTTAGATCTCTGCCAGCTAGATTTGCTGGAAAAGTTCTGGCAATAGGGGAAGCTCAAGACTTGACCACGTATCGGCTAGATGTTCTCCTTGGAAATTTGGATACCTATGAGAAGGAGCTCAACATTGAAAATGAAGGGAACAAGAGTCTAGCTCTCAAGATTGATTGTAAGGATGTTACCTCAAAACCAGAATCCTCAATGGAGAAAAGCCCTGGTCTTACTGAGCAGATTGGAATGCTGGTCAAAAATTTTAATAAAACGTTTAAACGTATCAACAAGAAAGGAAATGATTCTCAAGAATATCAAGGGTCCCGAGAAAAAAGAGAAGATAAGTTCTCCAAAGGAGGTGAGAACAAATTCTCAAAGGGAAGTAGCTCGACATACAAAAATGGAAACAAGGGAAAAAGCATCCAATGTCGAGCATGTGAAGGTTTTGGACACATTCAATCAGAATGTCCTACATTTTTGAGAAGGCAACACAAGAACTATTGCACCACCTTCTCTGATGACTCAGATGATGAAGAAGATGATGATGAGGTAATTGCTTTCATCACAATAGCAAATGTACCTGATCAGGAGAAACCAGTTGTTGATAACAACGGGAACGACAGTGATGAAGAGGCTGAAATCACTCATGAAGAACTGGTGGCTGACTATGAGAAACTGTTTCATAGCTGGACTAAACTAACTGAGGCCTATCTTGCTATCACAACAGAGAAAGGCAAAAGTGATGAAAGGAATAAGGAATTGCTTCAAGAAAACAAGTATCTTAAGGATAAGATTGGAGTCCTCGATGGGCAGGTCCAGACTATGGAAAGAGGCATTAAGATGATGAACTCAAGCACAAATCTTCTCGATGAAATACTGGAAAAAGGAAGATCCCATAAGAGTACCAGTGGGATAGGTTATTGGGAAGATCAAGGATATCATCACAACCAGAGAAACTCTAAACCCAAGTGGAGATGTTATCACTGTGGGAAAAAGGGACATATAGCTCCTTATTGCTACAAATTGTATGGTAAGGGAAGAAACAGGTATACACAGGATACCAAAAAGACTTGGAAACCTAAAATAAAAACTATGTGGGTTCCCAAGAAACAGACTATTGAAAATGTTGTCCTTACCTCTCTGAAAGCTACAACTTGGGAAGGTTGGTATTTTGATAGCGGTTGCTCTCGACATATGACTGGTAACAGTAGTTATCTATCAAAAATAAAGCTTGTGAAGCAATCACATGTCACATTTGGTGGAGGGGCCAAAGGAACAATTGTAGGAAAAGGTGTACTAGATGTTCCTGGCCTACCACAGTTAAGCAATGTGTTGCTAGTAAAAGGTCTAACAGCCAACCTCATCAGTATCAGCCAGCTGTGCGATGATGGTATGGATGTACAATTTAGCAAGAGTGCTTGTGAAGTAAGAGACATAGATAACCATCTGCTTATGAAAGCTGAAAGATCCAGTGACAATTGTTATCAATGGCCAACACAGAAGGCCTTAAGTTGTCATACTACTCATGAAGCAGAGTTATGGCACAAAAAATTGGGGCACACTCACTATAGAAATCTCCAGAAACTAGTTCAAAAAGAATTGGTCAGAGGACTCCCTAAGCTAAACATTCAAACAATTCAATGTTCTGAATGTCAAGTTGGCAAGCAAGTGAAAGTGTCTCACCAACAGTTACAACAAGTGGTGTCTGATCGACTACTTGAACTGATGCATATGGATCTAATGGGGCCCATGCAGGTGGAAAGTATTGGAAGAAAAAGATATGCCTATGTGATAGTCGATGACTATTCCAGATACACATGGGTGGTGTTTCTACGTGAAAAATCTGAGTGTTTTGATGCATTCTACAAGCTGGCAACCCAGGTTCAAAATGAACAAGAAGTCAAGATCATTCGCATCAGGAGCGATCATGGTAAAGAATTCAAGAATAGCAAATTCGATGACTATTGTACCTCTCAAGGAATTCACCATGAATTTTCTGCTCCAATCACTCCACAACAAAATGGTATTGTGGAAAGGAAAAATCGAACTCTTCAAGAAATGGCAAGAGTATTACTACATGCGAAGAATGTTCCCTTGAAATTTTGGGCTGAAGCTATCAACACTGCCTGTCATATTCACAATCGCATCACCCTTCGGCCAGGCACACTGCAAACACAATATGAAATATGGAGGGGGAGAAAGCCGAATGTACAATATTTTCATATTTTTGGCAGTGAATGTTACATTCTGACTGACCGAGAACATAGGCAGAAGTTTGATGCGAAAGGAGAGAAAGGCATCTTCCTTGGATACTCCTCAAATAGTAAAGCTTTTCGAGTATTTAATATCCGAACCAACACTATTATGGAATCCATAAATGTGAAAATAATGGATGAAGCAATACAAGATGAAGTGGTGGATGCCATACCTATTGAAACTAGGGATACATCTAGTAAAGAAAGAGGATCTTTCTCAGAAGATACTGAAGAAGATACTTCCTCAGTCTCAGATGATACTGAAGATACTGAATCTGCCAGTGTTGAACCACCTGCTCGTATCCAAAGGTATCACCCAAAAGAAGCTATTATTGGGGTCATTAATGAAGGAAGAATCACAAGAAAGAAGGATAGAGTGGATTATAAGAAGATGGCTGGAATGTTAGGAGAAACATGCTTTATGTCCAAAAATGAACCACAAAACATAAAAGCAGCTCTTCTAGATGAACACTGGATACTAGCTATGCAAGAAGAGTTAGCCCAGTTTGAAAGACAAGAGGTATGGCAATTGGTCCCTAGAACTCCTGGGTTGAATGTTATAGGAACAAAATGGATTTACAAAAACAAGAAAGATGAACAAGGCAACATTGTTAGAAACAAGGCAAGACTTGTTGCCCAAGGGTATACTCAGGTTGAAGGGCTTGACTTTGAAGAAACATTTGCCCCTGTAGCCAGACTTGAAGCTATTAGACTCATGCTTGCTGTTGCTTGTCATTTAAAGATTAAATTGTATCAAATGGATGTAAAAACAGCATTTCTAAATGGAGTTGTTCAAGAAGAAGTGTATGTTGAGCAACCCAAAGGATTTGTGTGTCCTAACAATCCTGACTATGTGTACAAGTTGAAGAAAGCCTTGTATGGGTTAAAGCAAGCCCCACGTGCCTGGTATGAGAGACTCACTGAGTATCTTTTGAAACAAGGGTATACTAGAGGAGGAGCAGACAATACACTGTTCATACATAAAGAGAAAGGAAAGCTACTTGTGGCACAAATATATGTTGATGACATCATCTTTGGAGGAATGTCAAACCAGTTGGTACAACAGTTCATTCAACAAATGGAGTCAGAATTTGAAATGAGCATGGTAGGAGAACTGAAACACTTTCTTGGGTTTCAAATCTATCAAAAGAAAGAAGGTATATACCTGAACCAAGCAAACTATGCCAAGAATATCATTTCAAAGTTTGGAATGGACTCTGCTAAAGAGAAAAGGTCTCCCATGGCTACTCACATAAAAGTCACCAAGGATGAAAAAGGGAAAAGTGTTGACTCAAGTTTGTATAGGAGTATGATTGGTAGCTTGTTGTACCTCACTGCCAGTAGGCCTGACATCACTCAATCTGTAGGAGTCTGTGCTAGATATCAATCAGATCCTAAAGAAAGTCACTTGTCCTTGGTTAAAAGGATCATCAAGTATGTCAAAGGGACCTACATGTATGGACTGTTCTATACAAATGACACTGGAAATAGCCTGATTGGTTATTGTGATGCTGACTGGGCAGGAAATCTTGAGGATAGGAAAAGCACCTCAGGAGGCTGTTTCTTTATGGGAAATAACCTAATCTCTTGGTTCAGCAAGAAACAGAACTCAGTGTCCTTGTCCACAGCTGAAGCTGAGTATATATCTGCTGGAAGTAGTTGTACACAATTGCTATGGATGAAACAAATGTTAAAAGAGTATGGAATTGACCAGGACACCATGACTCTCTATTGTGACAACATGAGTGCTATAAGCATCTCCAAAAATCCAGTGCAACATAGCAGGACAAAGCACATTGATATAAGGCATCATTTTATTAGAGAATTGGTTGAAGAAAAGATTGTGCACTTAGAGCATATTGCTACTGACAAACAATTAGCTGACATATTTACCAAAGGGCTAGATACAAATCAATTTGAGTATCTAAGAACAGCCCTTGGGTTGTGTGTCATGGAGGAATGATTTCAAGATCAAAAGTTGTTATAACTGTTAGTGGTCATTTGTTATAACAACTGGTACGGAGACCACGAGGGTACAAAAATTACAAAATTGGCGGTTTTATTTTGAAGGAATTAATTGCGTGTCAGTTATTGGACAGCTTTATGATTCAAAAAGGAAGGCGGTTGGATTCTCAAACACCATTCACCATTATTACCAAAAACAACTTCCTTCCTAATTTCATCTCTTCCAAAAATCAAATTCTCTCTGATCAGAAGAAACCAACAGCCCTAGCAATTGCAATGGCACCAAAAAGACGACCTTCCACTCCTTTTTGTGCAAAAACCTTCTTCGAAGCTGTTCCGCTGCAAATGGTCACACCCGAGGATGAACTTAGGGCTGCCAGGGAAGAAGAAGCCGAGGCTCTCAGGGCAACCAGAAGGGAAGAAGCAGAGGCTGTAAGAGCTGCTATGGAAGAGGCTGAGAAAAAGAAACGGGCAGAAACAGAAAAGGCTGAAAAAGCGAAGAAAAAGGTGCCTGTTAAAGAACCAATCTTACGACTAACTTGGAAAGATGACGGTATGCCCATGAACCCTAATGTTGATGCATGTTCATCTATACCTGTTACAAGTAGTTCTGATAAGCAACCAACTAGATCTGTCCCTATTGATTCTGAGAATTTAGAAAAATCTGATAAAAATGTTGGGGATAATTTGGGTGTGAACTCTGAGGATGCCACTATGGCTAGTGTGTTGGAGACTCTTAAAACCCAACAGGTCTTCACTAGGAAGAAAAGAATTTTGATGAAAAAGGGGAAACCTGTTAGAGTTAAGAGGGTTGATAGAGAACCTGGAATGTCCTCAAAAGGAAAATCCAGGGTAGATGATGTGCCTCCAACTGTTGAAATAAATGTGGAGGTTGAACAGAATGTGAATGTAGAGAAAGGTGATGATGTGGAGGCTGTGTCCTCTAAACCTGGTGTGGTTAGAAGAAGAACCAGGTCTAGTATGAAGGGAGCAGAACCCTCTGATTTAGATGAGTTGAATGATACTCTTGATGAGATAGAAAAGAGGGCTGATAAGGCTAAGAAAAAGAAGCAAACTGCTAAGGGGAAGGAACCTATCTCAAGCAAGAAGAAGGAAACCCCTCATGCCAAACCATCTGCCTCAACATCTGGTAAGGCTGCTGTTTCAGCCCCTAAGGCCACTGATAAGGGAAAAAGGCCTGAAAAAGGGAAAACTGATGCCCCTGCCTCATCAAAGAAAAGAAAACTTGTTGATTCAAGTGATGAGGAAAATGAGAAGGGGAAGTCTCAATTTGATGTGAGTAGGGGGAGAATAAATAAGAGAAGAGTGGCCCAGGTTGATGATGCCCCCTGTGATGGTGTGGACTTTGGAAGTGCTGACCAGAGAACAAAATGGAAATTTGTGTGTGCAAGGATCATCTGGCCAGAAAAGCACCTATCTGACACCACTTTGAACAACTGCACTTACATGAAAGTGTTAGAAGCAAGTGGTATAACATGTATGCTGGTGAGAAGGAAGCACTGGGCCAAACTGGTGAAGGAATTTATCAGTGCTATGACTGTTGAGATCAGGGATCCTACTCATGAAATGTTCTACAGGGTCAATCTCAGAGATTATGAGTTTGTCTTCAGTCCCACTATTATCAATGAATTTCTGAAAAGAGAAGACAAGGGAGAAACTGGCCAGCTATTGAGATTGAATGACATTGTGACTGAAATCACAGCAGGGGGAGTAACTCAATGGCCTTCAAAGGGCTTACATCTGCCAGCATCTGCCTTGAGCCTTAAGTACTCCATCCTCCACAAGGCAGCCATATGCAGCTTGGTACCATCAACAAACAGCACAAATATCAGTGAATTCATGGGAAAGCAACTGTTTGTGTTGGGTACTGGACAACTCAACTTTGGCCAGGTCATATTTGATCAAATTGTGGACCATGCCCTGTCTTTTGCAAAGAACAAGCCAATTGGGTTCACCAACTTGATTTGTGGCATACTGTTGGAGCAGAGGCCTGATTTGCTGAGTGAAGAGGATGGACCTGGAACAGAATCCAAGGCAGTCATCATCAGTGACAAGCTGCTGCATACTCACAAGGCTGACATTCCAGTGGAGAAGGTTGATCAACCACCACCTTTCACCTCCAATGATCCCACAGCACAGATTCTCATGGCTGTCTACTTGGCTGATAAGCAAAGGCTCACAGAAGAAATCCAGGCCAAGAAGCAGCAGCTTGCAAATGTGGACAGGAAGATCAAGGAGTTGGAGAGGACTGGTAGACCACATGTTGCTGCCAATGTTGCTGACACTGAACCAGTTCTTAACCAGTCAGATGAGGAGTGAAGAATTTGATGAAGACCCTCTATTGTGGCTTTGGCTATGTTTTTATGCCAACTAGGGGGAGTAAATTTGGGAACACTAAAAACTCTATCTTTTATTGTTATGTTGTTTGTGTTGAACACTTTATGTGTGTGTGTTTCTATGTTTCATGTATCTTGAACATGAATATCTACTGTGCTCACTATCTAATCAGTGGAGTTGATATATAGTAAGAAGACTGTTGATTAATCACTAAGCTTGGATCATCCTACCCTACAAAACAACAGGAGGTACTTGTCATGAAAAACTTACCCAAAGGGGGAGCTTGTTGGTACATAGCTAGACCATGTGTTAACAACAATAATGGTACATAGCATGTACGTGTTGGATGAAGTTTTTCACTGAGCCAAGTGTTAACAACAATGCATTTAATGAGGCTATATTCAAATATGCATTGGTCAAAAGATTAATCAAGTACCAGCTCCTCTAAGAAGATCCGTAAAGTGGTTAATGCTAAATCAGAGAAGTTAATGATACGGACTATCACCGAAGGCCAAGTTAATTCGTAATTAAATGCGGACAAGGTGCGGACAAAGGCAAGCAATTAAGCATTAAATGTGAGGATCTTGGTCAATCAAGGTGCGGACAAAGTCAAGCAATCAAGCATTTAATAGGCGGATCTTTTGCGGACAAAGTCAAGCAATTAAGCATTTAATAGGCGCATCTTTGACAATCAAGCATTCATTGACGATTGTCTGAATTTAATATTTGAGGAGCCACAGCCTAGTATATATAGAGACAGTGTTTCACACTTGTCATACACACTTTTATTCGATTGTATTCATATACATACCCAAGAGCTTTTAAGCGAAGGTTTGTATTAGTGTTCTAGGCGTCTTTGTATAGAAGCATTATCTAGCTTCTATACTGATTGTACAGTTGCTATTCTATAGCAACAGTGAGGTGTTGTAAGTTTGAAAAACCATCTTATAGACGTATAGGGAAGCCTATATTAAAAGGCCTAGTTAGGGCGAGAGAGAGTATGTGGGCATACTAGTAAGTCCCTCCTTGTAAGCAACCTTTTATATAGTGGAGTTTTTCCCTTGGGCAGGCTGCCCCCCAGATGTACGTGTGTTGACACGGAACTGGGTTACCATTTCTGGTGCGTGATTTAAATACTTGTTTTATAGTTGTTAAACCTATTGTCATAACAACTGGAATAACACTCGGTGTGAAGAGTAAAATTACAATCACAAAGCTAATATCAAACTAATTGATACACAAGAGTCCATTTCTCTTTAAGAATAGTTCTCTAGCTTTATATTCTCAATAAACTTGTTAAATTAAATTTTGTTATGTAATCGATGGAATTTAAGATTTTGAAAATAATACGATTTGTGAAGGAGTAAAATTTGGAGTTAGCTTTAAAATTATTGTTTGAGATTAGAATTTGATTAAATTGCAAACGTGCATTTTATTTGTTCACGTGGCGGGGGATTTGGCTAGATAGCACGCATGGGCATGCATACATATTGAAGCTAGTTTATTAATAATACTACTACGTTCAAATAAAGTTGGTGGAATGATGCCTAAGCCACACCGATCAATTCTTAATAAAGCAATTTTAAATACGCAATTCAGGTATAAGATTTTAGCAAATCTCATCTCTTTTCAAGAAAGTTGAGCTTTATTTTGATAAGGCTTTTTCTTTTTTAATTGAGGGGTTCCAAGAATGAACAAGGTTTAGGAGATCTAAAATTTTATTTGTTTTGTTATCCCAAAATAAAAGATAATTTATCACTTCCGTTTACTATTGATATTAGGTTGGAATGATGTCTCCTGGGTTACGAAGTGTGTCCTCCTCCTATGAATGTGACATTCTACAGAGTACTTATTTTCTACCGAACATCTATCCGAATGAATAATCATTGCCATGTATCTAAAAGAATTTACCATCATTAACAGGGACGGATGCATAGCGGAGCAAGAGGTAACAAGTGCTCCTCCAGATTTTGGCCTATGAAATTACTATTTTACCTCTAGTCTAAAATTACTATTTTACCCTTTATATGAGAATTACCGTTACACTCTTAATAATCTAAAACATTACTATATAGTATAGATTAGTTTGAATTAGATAATATAGCAATATTTATATTGTCTGCCGTATGTATATTATTTAGTCGTCTTCTCGAACCTTTAAACCTAAGTGTTATGGTAAGTTGTTGATTTCCCCACCATATCACAGTTTTCAATAATGCTAATGTTTTGTGTCAAATTCTGATAAATTTATTGTTTTGAATAAGTAAGAAAGTTATATTTTAGATTTATATGCATATATTTTTCAAAAGAAACAATTTTGTGACTTGGTGGGTTGATCAATTTGAGTTTTCTTTCTTGTGTGTGGCACAATTGTAGTTTTGAATGATCAATGAATATTGTAAAAAGTCGTCTTCGCAACCGAACGTGTGATGAATGGATGAACGATAACGTGGCGGTTTATACTGAAAAATATATATTCAATTGTGTGTCAAATGAAACTATCATACAGAGGTTTTAAAGTATGACAAAACGTCGTGGTCAATTGTAATTTGAATTTTTTTTAACATTCGTATCGTACTTTTTTGTATTGGCTTTTAATGTTTTTTAATAGTTATATATTTTAACAATTATACTCACTCTTACATTACTTTCTGCGTCCGTCCCTAATCATTAACGAACACAATAAATTTTGATATTCAAATGAACATATCTGTGATATTTACAAATATATCCTGTGGAAAAAGGATATCAAGAGAAGTATTGTGATATGCACTTACGAAAAGATTAAGAACTTTTGAGGTAAAGATATGAAGCAAATAGTAATTAAATAGAAGCAAATGGTTAGGTTTGCCTTAAAAAGTTAAGCGCAGTCAGTAGCACTGTAATTAAAAAATTGTGAAGAGCCAGACATGTTACCATATTTGCAAGCAGACCTTACCACCAAAATATGGTAATTGTCATCAAGGAATTTTATAAATGATATCTAATTAGGAGCACGCATAAACCCTTTTATCGATCCTCCTTAGCTTTTTCTTTAATTTTTAGGTAGAGATAGCAACTCTAATTCATAATTAACTAGTTGGTGACTTGGGCTAGCTGAATCTCTTACAAGATACTAAGACAAACTAATGAGCCGATTTTTTTGCATTTCATATAGTTCGATTAGTAAATCAGTTTCGCACGATTTTATTTTGAAACGATTACGAATTGAACATTCAAATCGGTTTTTAACGAACAGATTTGCGAGTGAACTGGTTTGGGCCAAAACCTGCTTGTTAACCGCACTACTAACATGTTCGAAAAGAAGGGCAATCCTGACATCTATTGATTGACGAATTATGCATGGTATGGAGAGTCCTATACTCATCGATTTGGGATCCGGCGCGAAGTTGAAGATTTTTTCTTTTATGGGGCAACACTTAATTGTAGCGTGATTATCTTATTTTTCAAGTTGGAGCAAGTTGGGCATTTACTTTGTGCATGCTTAAACTTAAGGAAGGGTATTGAGATAGATCAAGACGGTAGAAGGACTATTAATTATATCGAAAAGAATCTAGAATAGTATTATGTTAGGTTTAATATGGGTCTAACCTGGGGTCCCTAATCCTTTACCCGACGCCAACTGACGCTGAATATAATACCACTTAATTTATTTAAGTGCGAATCTTTCCCTACTCCATACATACACAAAGTTTTAATTTATATTTATTTATTATTCAATTATATTATTATTACTTATTTATTATTTATTTAATTAATTAAAACCCGACTCCATACTGACACTAACATTGGATTAATATTTATTATTTAATTATATTATTATTACTTATTTATTATTTATTTATATTATTATTAATTAAATCCCCGACATTAACCGTCGCCATTGAAATACTTAATTATATTACTTTTTATTATTTATTTTCAATTTATTTTGGTCGGGACGTCATTCGACTCTATATATTCAAGTAATGTGTTGAAGCTCGACGCCATCCCACACTATTACCTGGGTTCTAAAATATCAAAAACCCAAAGCCATTGGACACAATCCCGACCCTATATGTGCACAATGGTAAAAATAAAAAAAATCGCCCACGGGGCATAGCTCAAATGGTAAGAGGCTTCACTATAAGAGTGTGCTTCTCTACAAGTGTGTGGGTTCGATCTACGGTAGGTGCATGAGTAACTCTGCATTTGTTCAAGGAAGGATCTGCTTGTGGGTGGTTACCAGGCTCTCTTGACACTTTTAAGGTGGAGTACCGAGCCGCTAGAGACACATCCCGAATTCACCTCCTCTGTTGAGCGATGGACTAGCCAAGTGGGGCTCTTTAAATGAGCGTATGATTTAGAATGGTAAAAAAATCGAAAGTAGGGCTAAGGATTTATTTATATTGATTTGGAGGTATCACGCACGATTCACGAATGAGCATTCTAAAAGGTGAAAATGGACCACCGTTATTTGAAGTAGGGCTACTTACTTTAATTAGTCCATAATTAAACAAAACCAACGTGTCATTATTCGGAGTCAGATTCCACCTGAATTCAACTTATTAAGGTGAAGCGTGAACATCATTATGTGATATGTCTAGCTAATTACATCATCTAATGTTAATCAATCTTTTCCAGATTTCGATAGGACGAACAAACTTGCTAACATCATCCAGTAATTATTTGTTGGCATGATTCAGACAACGACATCTTTGTTATCATCACAATAATCACTCACGACCAAACTCATTGGTTATTGTTAGGTACAATTACTTATTCTGTCATCTAGATTTGTATTTATCGAAACAAATCGTACTATAATTACTGAAATTAGCTTTGGTAATGCCATTTGAATATCTATTTTTTAAAGTGTTATGTAAGTAGGTGTTTGAATAGTGCTCATTGATCTTTTTAAATTAAGAAAAAAGATTGAAAATTTTGGAAAAAAAAAATGATTTAGGGCATGTTTGTTAAACAAATTAAATACTTAAAATTAGTTAATCACGCACGTAACTATTTCATTAAGTCTGTTTGTTAATAAAAAAAATTAAGTAATCAATAAAATCAGACCTGAATCAAATCATTAATAAAATTTATTTTAAGTCAAAATTTGCTATTTAATTCTGTCTTCTTAACCAAATCAACAGTTATGAATTACAATTTTACAGATTTATCCTCTTTATTCTCCATATCTCACATATTTTTTCAAATTCATACATACTTATTATTATTATTAATACTCTTATATTATTCTTATTCTAATTCTAATTATCATTATTATTAATTTATTATCATTATTATTATTTGTTATATATATCTATATAAAAATGAAGTAAATTAAGGGCAAACTTGTCAATATGTTACGATTACAGTCTTTTTCTTTGAACTATTATCAAACATCGAAATAGTTTTAATATTTAGGTTGAGTCGTAATTCAACTTCAGACATTCAATGTTCATTCACTTATAGTCAGACTTCCGATTTTAATTTTCAAATTTAACAAACTGATCTTAATAACTAAAACAAAAAATACATGTATTTTAACTAATTGCAAATATTTCATCTACAATGAAATAATAGGAAATACATATAACGAATAAATTTTGAAAATAGGTGTAAGTATTTAAATTCAATTAAATCATTGCTATAATATATGAGATTAGAACAAATTGGTGAGATATACATGGTCTCCGAATGTCATCAGATTGTAGTTTAGTTAGTTTTTAATTATGATATCATTAATATTATATGCAGTTTAGTTTGTAATAGTGATAAAAAATTTATGTTTATCGATGAGTTTATGGGGAACAATAATCGGGTAATCAAGAGAACATAATATAGAATTAATCATGCATGAAAAATGTCATTATGACTTTATTAGACCCAAGTGATGATTAGAATAGATTTCGGAGCATCATTATATAAAATTTCATCCTATTTAGTTTTGGTCAAAACTGAAGTGGCACAACATCAAGAGGGGAAATAAATTTTGATAAAGAAACTGATTGCACCTGCCCATAATAGTAAACAATTTCCCACTTCAAATCCCATATAAAGCAGTATCTTCACATAATTGTTTACATCAAAGAATTAGGTCATTATCACTGTATACCAACATGATTTTATATGGATGATTAAGTTAGTGGAATAATAGGTGAGCTTGTGACTGCAATATTATTATAAATTGTATCATTTCTTGTGTCAATACTATCTTATGTTGATTGAGGCTTTCATCATATGGAACTTGTATTGCTTAATGTAATTTACCTCTAGTTAATGTAAGCTAGGGACTATTAATGGGAGCTCGGTTTCGGTATATCAAGGTATTCTTGATGAACGTTCATCGATGTACCCACTTAAAGGTTTTACGTGGTTATTGTACCCACCTGAAACTTCATTATTGGTACAAAAAATAATATCAACATAACTTGTACCCAAATTATACTATAACAATGGTACAGTTAGGCCTGTAATCGAGCCGAATAAAGCCGAATTATTAGAGATTTGTATTTGGTTTGATCAATTATTAAAGTGAGATTTGATTTGGCTTGATTTGGTCAAATATCAATTATAGTAGTTTGGCTTGAGGTTTGAGGGAAATTTTTAAGTATATATTTGATCCTATTTGGCTTGACTCAAGCAAACCATTTGAAAATATTTGATTTGACAATACATATACAACCTGATCTTTTGAACATGAAATCTAGAAGTGAAGGGAGAAGAGAATGAGGGCTAGAGTTTAGATTTTGGAAGGGAGGGTTATATATGAACATATAAGTGGACCTAAATATAAGTGGACCTAAGTGGACTATGGACTAGTGGACTGATATGTAGATTATGGACTGATAGAAGTTAGATCATTACTCATTATTTATATATATAATATAAATGGGGAGGGGGGCAATCGAGCCAAACCTTTTCAAACGGTTTGGCTTGATTTGACAAATACCTAATTTTATCATTTGGCTTTATATTTGAACCCTCGGGCCAAACTTCAAGCCAAGCCTTTTCGAGCCAAATATGCCAAGCCTTTTCGAATCCACACGTTTGCTGACAGGCCTAGGTACAGTACCACAAGCTTCTATCCACTAACTCGATTCCAAAATAAAAGTAGTAAATATATATGTGATTTGCAAATTGACCTACAAATATATATAATTATAGTGTGACCCTTAATTATATAGATAATTGCTGCGTGACCCTTAATTTATGAGATATTATGCCAAACCCCCTTGATGAACCTGATGCATGGAAGTATTAATGCACCCAATGTCCCAATCTTTTCACTATTAACGGTATCTTGGAATCTAGCCAATAATACACACGATAAATAACGAGAGTCAATGTTGGCCCTTACACATGGTGGGGTGCGATCGTACTAGGCCCCCGTTTTGGAGGGGCTCCAAAATTAAAAAAAAAAATTATATATATATAAATATTATTTTACTGATTTAAAAATTAGAAATTAAATTATATATTTAAAAATTATATAATTTTAGAATTGAAAAGTGATGAACTAATATCGATATAAAAACATTAGCGCTAAAACTATGAACTCGATTAACTATTAATATTATAACGTTATTATTATAACATTTAAAAATCAAATTCTGTAAAGCAAACATGAAACATTATTTAATGAGATTAGGATAAATAAGAATCAGAAGACAGATGTACTATCTACTTAGCTTACTAATACTCTTTTAGTCTTTCGGTCTTTCATATACAATATATTAATTCTATAAGTAGAAGTAAGAGCAAATTTACTCATAATCTGATATCAGTGTCAATGCAACCCTGTTGTTTTAATAGAAAAAAATAGTTGATCCATTCGATGAATTGGTATCCGGTGAGGCACAGTGCTTTGTCAATTTGAAGAATTAGAATCGTGTCATTAAATAGGTGATATCATTCCTTTTTCTCTTGTTAATTTATTTATTTGAGTTAATTTCATACTTTATTTATGTTCATTACTTAAGTTATTTTATATTCTATTTTTTACTTGTTTATTAATAATTATTTGTCTATTTTATAAGATGTTGTCTCGCAAATACTTATCGGAGAACAATAAAACAAGAAAAGAAAACGTAAATTGAATTGGTTATATCACAAAACAGGAGTTACGTTCTTGAAAAATTCTTTTCTAAAAGTATTCCTATAGTTCAATCATGTGAAATTTGATGGAAGAAAATGTAGTTTCAAGTGATAAAAATGTAATCTCAAGTGAACTTTTCAATGAAAATATTATGTCATTTGAACTCAATAATGAAAATTTAGCTTATAATAGTGAATATTTACCACATTTTAATATTCGAGACCCAACTTAGAAAAAATTAATTAGCTTATAAAATAAGTTCTCGAAAATTTTAATTTTATTCTATATATCGAGGACCTCATTTTCATATTTCGCACTAGACGCCGAAAATCTATGTACCGAGCCTAACGAGAGTGACTCCCTATTTTTTACAAAAGATAGTATAACAATTAACAAGGATACTCGCTTATCAATACATATGATAAATGATGAGAAAAGAACATGTTCTCATTTCCAGTTGTGACACACTGAGACAAATCCATATTATAAAAACTAACAAGTCTGGAAAAGAAATTTATCACTTCTCAAGACTCAAGAGTCAAGAGCCATATATATAGTTAGTTTTGCTATCTGCGATAAGTCTTTTTTTACAATTAGTAGTGGTGGCTCTCAAGTTGAACTGAAGTCTTAGTTTGATAGTCCACGATCGAGCACAATTTGAAAAACACGCCATATTAATTTAAATCCATGTCATCACTTTTAAATTTTAATGATTTAATTAATTCTTTTTCTTGTAAACGTATATTTAATGTACTCAAAGATTCTAATACCATTATATTTATTGAAATGTTGCTAAATTTTTTAATTACAGATATACTCTTATTCTTATTTCTATTGACGTGAAAATAGTGATGAAAACAAAATAAAATTAGGAGGGGTATATATTATAATTATCTTAATAAAAATATATGATTGCCACCTCAATAATGTTTAACCTTCAATTTACTTTGGTTCAAATTCACCACTCCTAGAAACCACTTTACTAAGCAAATTTAATTTGAAGACACAAATGCATATGGCAACAAGTGGATATATGTACATGCTACTAGCCTTATTATAACTAAGTGAGCAAAGATAATTATGATATGATTGCTTAATAAGTTATTAACAAATAATTAAAGCATGATTATTATAGTAGTGAAGTTTGAGAGTGGATAAATATGATTTGAATGCATGGCTTTAAGTTATTATCATATTTGGATAGTGGTACACTTGACATTGTGTTTTGTGGTTGCAGGAGGCCTTCACTTTTCAAATTCCCAAAAAAGGAAGATTTTTAGTAGCAAGGGTCATCACATTTGCAATAATGAGATATAAAGGTGTTTCGTTCCATTACATAATGGGTTTTTAGCCGTTTATTCCATGAATTATGGAGTAATTATTTTGTTTATATGTCCCTCCATTAAATGAAACTTTCGGATCTGATCTGTTATATGAACACTCAAATAGTGAAATACTGTAACATGAAATGACAATGTTCCCCTTATTTGGAAGTATAGTAGATGAGGAAGTTAAATGGGAGGGTAAAATTGTCATTTATTGCAATAGTAACCCACTATTTGGGTGTGTATAATGATCCCCCTTCCGGATCCATTTATATTAACAAAAATACAATTATTAGAATTAGGAGATACATTTAAAACTACTTTAACATAAGGGAGCATTTTGTAATTTACAATATTACATAACTTTTAGTTTGGCCCATTTTCTTCTCCAATTCACCTTACCCCTCCCACCCTAACCACCCCCATAAACATTACCAGCTACAAAGGTAACATAACACTATACAAACACTTGAACAGTGCATGTTAAGAGGGAAAATTACAGTTTTATCATCCCTCACTTAACTCTCTCAAATACTCCTACACTTTCAAAGAAGAGAGACAAAATAGTCATTTCATCACTAAAATTCACAATTCTAGTGTGGTATGAGATCACACTTGAGCTACTTACTAACATCACCACTACTAATTTAAAGCTTCCACCAACTGTGGAATCCAAAAATGTTCCATGAGTTGCTGAACACCCTTTTCCAAGAAAATCATGAAAAATAACATCTTCACTGTTTTCTTTTTTTGGTAGCTTTACTTCATCACTACCATCTTTATAATTTCTAGCTTTGGTTGCATTTCTAACATCTTAATCTTATTCGGGATATTGTAAATGGCCTTTGATGAGAGTCTTGTAAATGAAAGCATCTGGGTATGGCAATTTGTCGAACAACTTGTGTGTCTAGTTTATGCCACCAGAAATTGATAGAGCACAGAACTTGATGAGGCGGCCCGGAACGTCGTTGTCGTCGAAGAGGCAGAGGTTGATGAGTTGGGCATGGTGTTGCTTGAGTTCGGACATGGTTGACCAATTGTCTAGAAATCGTATGTGCCATGTGAGAAGAGGGTGATGTTCATGCATGGGTAGTTAGGAGGGCCAATATGTCAGATCGATCTTTTTTTTCATGGGAAAACGGGTAAAACTTATCCGATCGGACCCTAGGTTGGGTGGAGAAGAAAAGGGGTCAAATTAAAAATTATGACATATTTTAAATTACAAAATGCTCCCCGAAGTTAAATTATTTTCAAATGTGTCTCCTAATTCTAATATTTGTGTAATTCTTTTTTGCCCTTATATTATGCATAGTACTAAAAATGGGTTAGGAAACACATAAAATAGAAAAATAATTTAAAGTACACATAAATAAAATAAAGATGGTTTAGGAGACAAACTGCTAAAAAGTTTTACATAATCTTTAATTTGTAGATAGAACTTGATGGAAATATTATTACAGGTGGTTCAATCGATGCTAAGTCGTAGAGACTTAGGTTAGCTTCTCTAGGACACAAGGGGCTCTCCGACACTCAGGTTTGCATGGTGGAGATCGTCCTCTTGGGGATCGTCTTTGGTTTCTTTGCCTGCCGGTCCTTGATGAAGTCCGATTGCTGGGCAATGGAATCCGTTATATCCGAAAGTGTGGTCTTGGGAGACCCCAGATACTCCGATGCCTAAGTCAGTAAAGGAAGAGGAGTGTCATACGGAAAAGCTATTGAGCAGGTGAGTATAAGTCAGAAATTCAGTAACCTCATGAATGAAGAGTGTCCTCGTATTTATAGGCAGAAAAGAGAGAAGGAAGGAGTCGTACCTTCCTCTTTTAGATCAGCAACACGTGTTCGCCTGTTCGGTGTTGATCACTACTGTCAAGGCTTATGAGCCTTCCGTATGATATTCACTCATGGGCCGGCCCTTAAGCCTGTTATTGACCTAACCCATCAACCTACGTTCATTTTCGATTTTAAAAGAGGGATTTCAAAAGAAGAAGAAGAAGAAGAAAAAAAGAATAAAAAAAAGGAGGAAAAAGAACGAGAAGAATAAAGGAGAAAGGAGGAAGAAGAGGGAGAGTTCATTAACGATAAGTTACTAAAATCATGGGTTGCGGCCTAAGGGTAGTGAGATCAAAATAAGGGAAGGGGCAAACTTTAAAAAAAAGGAGGAAGAAAGTATTTTTCCAAATTTCTCAATTTACATCTAATTGTAATTATAGACAGTAGTCAACGATGCCACGATAAACTCATAAAAGGAATACATTGAAGCCCATTAATTAATTGAATTGGAAAAACCCAAATCCACAAACTGACCGTTCCTGAGTTAGCTAAAAGAGGATTAGGGCCTCTCATGAACCCGTTTATGCATTAGTCGATAGTAAAAAAATAGTAAAAGATTAAATCAAATAAAGTATCGATCACTCAAATTATTGATAATATCCATTGATTAGGTTGAAATTCTTATACTGTATATCAGTATATGGATCCGCATGAATAGAGCAAAGCCTTATTGCCATATGAAATTATGAACATTATTCCCAATTGTATGACTGGTCCGAATGTCGGATATTGGCTTGGGCATTTGAAATACTTTCATACCATACATACTAATTTTACATTCAAATTAACACTTTACGATGAGAACATGATCAAGTACGAATCGCAAAATTAACGATTGATAGCTTTCGCGTAATTAAGTATCACGTTTAATTAATATTACGTAAACGTAATCTTGAAATGATATAAAACTTAACACGTTAGTTCAAGAAGCATTATTTATTCCAAACAAGACTTTGAATTTAATGAGCAGCATCTTCCTCCTCACAGAATTTTGTGTACTCCGTTGCACCCATCAAAGACTCCAACTCTGAGGGGTTGTTTGGCTTCACCTTGATCATCCATCCATCTTCGTAAGGGCTTTTGTTAATCTGCATTCACAAAAAGTAGCCAACAACCTAAAGTTGAACACCATTAATCTCGAAATATAGGTATGAGGTAATTGTCGAACTAGTTCAGATTGAAACAAAGTTGCATTTAGTTCCCATGTAGGTATATTATTACATACTAGTCCTCGAAGTCTTGCAGGCACCATACTGAAACATTAGTCACTTTTGAGAGGACTACTCTACGACAATGTATTTATCTTTGACTAAATTGAAACTTTGTCTCACTATGTAAGACCAAATCGACAACTAACTCATTACTTGGTCATGTAAGGAGGACTAACTTGAAGATTATTTGTTAAGAGTCTATGAGGTTCTAGTTCTACTATGAAACCAATTGGCTATAGGGGGAGTAGTCCATGATCTTTTATATTGACCCGGGAGGACATCGATATCCGATGGGGGACGTGCATCTTAACACTCTCTTCACTTGTAATCCAATTATCGGCGGAATATTCCATACTGGTATTAATTGTCGGAACAACATTATTGGTCGTTTGAGTTAGTTCGATGAAAGAATTACCTGGCCAGGTGCCTCAGTTAACTTAGAATTAACCTCAACAACCTCCCCTGAAATTGGAGAATTAATGTCACTGGTAGCTTTCACACTTTCCACAGCCCCAAATCCCTTTCCTTGTGTTACACTTGTACCAGGTTCTGGCAATTCAACAAACACCACTTCTCCAAGATGGTCCTATCAACATTATATGCCCAAAATGTTTCACCAATCAAACATTAATGCTTTAGTATTTTTATCTTTTAAGGATACGAACACGGGACATTAACATTGCGAGTAATATTCCTCGCGCACTAGGCTCGTCTAACTGGTTACATTAATGTTTTAGTATTATTAGTTCTAATTTAAATTCCGATCTTGTCTTTACAATGACACGAATATGGAACAATATGATTGCGACGAATATGGTACATTACCTGAGCATGGTCAGTGATACCAATAGTAGCACAAGAGCCTTCATGCTTGACCCATTCATGTGAAGATGCATACTTCAATCCATCCAGAACTGAAATTCAAAATAGCATTTAATTAAAACATATTATCTATTAAAAAACAAAGACAAAGGACTAAAAAACTAACCAGAAGAAAAGGTTCTAGAAAGGGAAAAGGCAGAGCCAAGATTAGTTCTGGAAGCTGTGGAGATTTTGAGTGCATTTGCTGTAGAAGAAGCCCACATTCTCAATGCCATATTTCTACAATTTACTTGTTTGATGAGCTATGGCTATGGAGATAAAACTTAAAAGTATGACATTTGAGACCATATACTAGGTGCTTTTATTATCTTGAGATGAATGGTGGATAAAGACTGCCTCATCTTAACAACTAAATATCCAATAAAAAACTATTCTAGCTTTTACATACTACTCCCTTACTAGCTTTATAGCCCCGTCAATTCACTCACCATAACATTATTTCATAGCCGACAAGAGTACGTAGGGGTCGTTAGTATAGCTATTTCACATTTTTAGTACATTCCAGAACCGAAACAAAAAATACATCACTATAAATCAGCCTTCCTAAATAATTCACAAAACCATTGTAAGATTACAACATCTTCCTCATACTTGTAGTAAGCCACATATACGTAAACAGCTGCGACTCATTTCTTCTTCAACTCAGTAAACTCTCCATTTCATTATTTCTTGCACTTTTAACTTACTATCCTAAAAATGTAATAATTCAATTAATTATTTCTCTCAATAATTTGAATGAAGTTTTAATGGGTAATGCTTAATTTTGTTAATATAATTGTTTATGCTTATCATGAATTCTTGGTTAGGTTATTGTTGTAAAGGTTCATCAATTATCGAAAGTGCCAAATCAATTATTACGCCAAATTATCGATAGGAAGTTGGTTTTCACTCTATTCCTGTAAATGGTTAATGCTTAATTCTGTTAATGTAGTTATGTTTTCTTATCTTGATTATGTCTCTTTTGTAAGGATTCATCCTTTATTGAAATTTCTTAGTACCAAATAAAATTATCTGCCCTAAAGTGATTATAGTTAAAAAAAAAGAAAGTGTAAAGAATTTAAAAACAATTATTACAATGTGTACATCGTACAATTTGCATTGAAAAATTGAAACTTTATGATAATATACAATAATTTGAAAATGGAAAAATAAACTTAGCTCATCTATTGATATTTTTTTGTCCCATAAATTTCAACATTATTATTGGTACATGAATGCATGAATGCATAGCCATTAGTAAATTTCCATTATATGTATAAAATGATATGACTTTTGAAAACAATCGAAAAATTTAAAGGTATATATGAATTTGAAGGAAAAATAAATTGAGTAACTCACCATTAATTGAGGAATATTCAGAAATTCTAAAAATGAATTAAAAAGGAAAGTTGTTGACAGAGTAACGAGTTAATTGCCAATACGGTCCCACTAAATGTGACCCTGATGCAATTTTTGGTTCCTGATAGTGGCAACGTGACAAATTAGTCCTGTTATTATCATGATGGTTTCCCCACACCGTTAGTGCCGTAATTAACTAACGGTCAAAGCAATTTTTGGATGAAATGAAAATGTTGTACATTTTGTATGTTGCATTGACCACTTGTACAATATACAGTAAAAGTTATACATTCCGCATGGTATATTGACCACTTGTACAAAATACAGTAAAAGTTGTAACTCCACATCATAAACACTTCACTATAATTTTTTTTCTCATGCATTAGCCTTTTATACCTTATGCATTATAGATTGTATATTTTATCTATCAATTCATGGTATGAAATTTTTCATGTCAATTTTAAAAAACGTTTTAATTATTTATAATTATTTTCTATAATTAATAAACTATGTTGTTTATCTTATTGGAGTTCAATAAAAATGTCTTTTTGATTTTTTTTCTATTTTTTCTATTTATAATTATTGTCTATAATTAATAAAGTATTCTATTTTTTTGATTTCTAATTATTTTCTATAATGACTAAGTTCATTTTTTTCTATTTTTTATTTTCTTTTTTCATAGTAAAGGGGTTTGGTTTTGATAGTTGTTTTAGCTAAATGTTTTAATTTTGGCAAAATAAGTTCGGTTCTGGTAGTTTTTAATTACTTATAATTATTTTCTATAGTTACTAAGTTCAACTTTTTCCATTTTTTTTTCATTTTTTCTTTTCTTTTTCCTAGTAAAAGAGGTTCAATTTTGGTAATTGTTTTAGCTAAAAGTTTCGATTTTTGGCAAATAACTACCAAAATCAAACATTTTTTGCCAAACAACTACCAAAATTTAAAAACATTGAGAAAAAACTACGAACACTGAATCTTTTTACGAAAAACTACCAAAAATTGAACACTTTTTTGCTAAACAACTACCAAAAATAGAACCTTTTTGTCAAGAAACTATAAAAACCGAACCTTTTTTGCAAACTCCGAATTTCTTTGGGAAACAACTACCAAAATCGAACTTTAAAACAACCAAAACTTTTAGCTAAACAACTACCAAAATTGAACTCTTTTTACATACCAAAAATCCAAAAAAAATCTGGGAGAAAAAACGAAAAAAATCGAACCGTTTTGAGAAAAAAACTACGAAACTTTTTGCGAACAAACTACCAAAATCAATTTTTTTGGCCAAAAAGTACGAAAGCCGACCTTTTTTTTGTCAAAATCGAAACTTTCTAGCTAAAACAACTACCAAAATCGAACATTATATACTAGAAAAAAGAAAAGAAAAAAACGGAAAAAACCTTAAAAAATTGAAAAAAAAGTGTTCAGAGAATAGTCTACAACAATAGAAACCTCAATACAACAAGCCACTATCAAATTACACAAAGACCCTAAAGCTTAAATAAATTACATTTTAGCCCCAAAAAACCCATTAAGATTGATTTGACCGTTAGTCAACTACGGAACTAACGGTTTCGAGATCAAATTTTAACCCGCATGCTAATAACAGAGACTAATTTATCATGTTGTCACTATCAGAAATCAAACTGCACGAGGGTCACACTTACTGAAATCGTATCTGCAATTAACTCATAGATTAACTCACCATTAATTTTGCTAAATTTAACAATATAGATGATCAACCGTTTCATTCGCATGAAATAGATATGGTATTAATTAATTTCGAATTAATGTATACTAAAAAAGGGAAAGTTGGTAATAAGGAGGATAATCATGAATTAATGACCAATATGTTAAAAGAAAAAGAACTTGCCACGAAGTAAAGTCAACCTTGTATGTTTTGTGCTGTTGTGCATTAAAATTGGGCAATTAAATTTTCCTTTTATATTATGTTTCCACTCTAATAAAACAATGAGATGACTAAAAATGGACCATTAAATTGTGATACTTTAGAGCAATTAGATGCAAGAGAATTGATTTTGACATCTTAAATAATCTAGAATGTAGATAATATTGATTTCGGAATCTCATTTCATATATCTTACCTAAATTTTCCTCGTTCTTGTTGGATCAGATAATCTTATCATCTATCATAATTAGAGGATATAAGTTATGATATTAACTTAAGAATCGTATTTAAGAAAAAACTTAAACATCTAACTCCAACCTCCACCACACAAATGATAATTAAGTCTCCATTATATGTTCCAGTCATAAATTAAGTAACTATAGATTCAATAATAATATAACAATTGATTTATGAGCACAATTAACTTTGAGAAATTATACGAAATATTTGATAAAATAACTTGATTGATTAATTTCTTGGCATCAACACATTTGATAAATTAGTTTGTTGTAATATATCTCTTGCATCTCCATTTTCCAAATTGAAATAGATATTGAGATTTAATACAAGGGTATACATAGAACCCCCACTCTTGCACTAGTTATTTCCACCTTTCATTAGGTTAACTAGTTCACTTCTCTCAGTTTTCTACTCCCCTTCAATTCTTTGTGATTTAATATTGTTCAAAATATGATGAGTTTATATAATATATATATATTCAAAAATAAAAAGAATATATTTATCTATACCACTATGCGAGTAATAAAAGGACAAAATATTATTATTACAAAGATTGCTACTCTATTCTCTTTGTGGAAAGACTTAACTATATACTTTATATATAGTGTATTTACTTTTCGTCTACACTTTAACATATTAAATTGTAACATTCCTAATAGTATTTATAGGTTATTAAAATCATTAAACACCATAAAATTATAGATGGTGAATACTATATAGTTTTTTTTTTGTCACCACACACTGTTGCATGATATATATTGTATATTACTAATATATTTCATTCATCTTTCCATGCATATTGCATTTGCAATTCTAACACTCCCACACTCCCCCTCAAATAAGACTTTGCATTCCGAGCTTTTCTTTCTTTCCATGCAAATTCTATTTGTAATTCTAACACTCCCCCTCAAATAAGACTTCGCATTTCGAGTTTTACTTTCATATTTTGAAACACTTCGGTCTTTAACTACTTCGTAAAAATACATGTTAGAGGATCTTCAGTTTTGCAGTGTATCAGTTCCACAATTATGTTCTTTACATGTTCTCTAATGGAGTAGGCGACTGAGCAAGCTTCGTAAAATATCTACTAGTTGATATTAGGTATTTTATATTATGTGTTTACTCCAACTATGAGATACTGTATTCTTCGCGAGTGAAATAGTATCTGTGTTAATTACAAAAATTGTAATCAAACATTCACGTGCTAATTTTAATTTACGAAATATGTAGCTTAACCAAGTATCTTGACATGTGTATGTTGTTGCTGCCATATATTTTGCTTCACAAGCTGATAGATAAAACAATTATCTGTTGGTTCTTTGATGACCATGAAAGTACTGTAATATGAAATGCATGTCTAGAAGTACTTTTGTAGTCATCTAGATTACCACCATAATCACTGTCTGAATGGCGAACTAATTTTGAAGCTTGAGTGTGTGTAGAATAAGTCATATTCAAGTGTACCTCTGATATATCTCAAAATTCTTTTAGTTGCAAGGAAGTGATTTTGTTTAGGTTTTTTTATGTACCTTCTTACTAGTCTAACTACAAACAGAGTAACTGAACGAGTGAACGTTAAATACCGCAAGCTTCCAACTAGACTTTTGAGTAATGTCGGAGTTACATTTCTTGAGGTAGTTTTCAAATATGATCTTCAATTTTACTTCAACTGGTGTGCTTATCAGTTTACACTCTTTCATTCCAAACTTACTTAGATCCCATTTTTATTTTGCTCGAATTCTTACCTTAAAAAAGTAAGGCATTTGATTAATATTTGTCATTTCAAATTCATCAATGATTAGTTTCTTAAAGTCAATGAACATACCAAGGTTATTGTCGGTAAAATCATGTCTTCCACATATAAACAAATAATCATCATATTTTCCCCTGAATTTATTTTTGTGTAAAGAGTACGCTCACATGGACTCTTTACAAAACCATTCTTCTGAAAGTATTTATCAACCCTTGTGTTCCAAGCTCGCGGAGCTTGCTTCAATCCGTATTGCATTTTCTGTAGTCGATAGACTTTATTTTCTTGGCTTTGATGAATATAAACCTCTGGTTATTCAATGTAGACTCTTCGTCGAGATACCTATTGACAAACGCTGATATCACATCCATTTGATAGATCTTCCATTGATCTGAGTTGTAATTGCTATAAGAAGTCTAATTGATTAACCTATCACTACCGTTCGAATTGAGGGTGAATGAATAAAGTTAAATCTCTTAACCTACATTAGCCTAAATCCATTTACATTTACTTTTTATAAATTTATTTATTATTATTTCAAATAAGGTAAATAATAAAATCTATATTATCTATAAAGTGGTAATGGTAAAAATGTTTGGTGAAACCTAGAAAATCATGCAAGCTAGCCATATGGCATTATAATTAATTGATACATGTCCAAATTTAATTAATCAACTTAAAAAGTAACTACTCTCATAGTTTTATTTTTATTATTTTTATGTCCAAATTAACTAACCCACTTAAAAAGTAATTACTCATAGTTTTATTTTTATTATAATTAATAGAAAAAGGTTATTACTACTCTACGTTTATATATAATGTATAAATTTTGTCATAATTAAAACTAAACTAAAATTATTAAAATGTACAAGTAATGTTGTGACTAAAATATATTGTATCTATTACTTTTTGAATAAATGAATATTAACTAAACAAAATATTAATTCGCACAGATATTGACTGTGCAAGGATGACTACTAGTTGAGTTTTGCTCATCTAGGCTCACCTTAATCAAAATTAATCTAGGCTCACCAAAATAAAGAGATGAAAAGTGTAGGAAAGTATGAGGAAAAGACAAGTAACAAAACAAAGTAGAAGACGTGTCACAATCTACAACATCATCAAACATCAGTGTCAGACTTTCACTGAATCACTGACACCAAACTACTCGGCCCAGTTTCGACAAATCCCTAAATCTAACACTATAAACATATTCACACCATTAATTAATTAATCTAATTCTTAAAAACCCTAAATTTATTGATCCCCAATTGCCCACTTTTTTCCTTTCTTCAGATTTATTTTCCTTTTTCTTTTTCTTTGTAGCATTTTACTGCCAAATTCAGTTTTTTCTTTATTAGATTCCAATCAATTTTGCTAGATTCTGTTTTCCTTATGCAGATGTTTTAATGTTTTTCCCTTTATAGTATTTTCAGTGCAAAATTCGATTTTTATTCTTAATAAATTTCAAGAATTTTGCTAGATTCTGTTTTCCTTAATAGGATGTTTTAATGTTTTCCCTGTTATAGAACTTTCAGTTCAAAATTCATTCTTTTGGGGATCAATTTTAATAATTTTGCTAGATTTTGTTTTCCTTTATTTTTTTACATTTTATAGTATTTTCTGTGCAAATTTCATTTTTTTTTCTTAATCAATTTCAAGAATTTTGTTAGCTTCATGGACTCTGATCACCAAAACCACCACCTCCTCCAATTCCATCACCAACCACCACCACCACCTCCACCTCAGAACCACCACCACCAGCAACAACAACAGCCTCAGCAGCAGCATCTCATGATACCCAACAACAATTCCTACCCCACCCACAACTCTACCCCCCTTCCCTCCCAATCTGCCGTCACCACCACCATGATGTCACCCCAACACCATCCCCACCACTTTCAGCATCAGCAAATCCAAAATTCCCAAAACACCCAAAATTCCCAGCATGCCCAACATGCCCAAAATGCCCAAAGTGTCCAAAATGTGAATTCAAGCTCAAGCCTTTCTGGGTTTCCCTTCAATTCTTCAGTAATGGGGAATTCAGCTTCTATGGCACCTACACATGTGGAGTTTTCGAATGGGTGTGGGACTTCACCTAAGGCTTCAAGTCTCAGCATTGAGCAACCTAAGAAGAAACGAGGCCGACCAAGGAAGTATTCACCTGAAGGGGGAAACATGGGTTTGGTTGTCTCTCCTTCCTCTGTTGTTGTTGGTGGAAATGGTGGAGATTACTCGGGTGGGGGGAACGTTGCCTCATCTGACCCTGGAGCAAAAAGGAGCCGCGGGAGGCCTCCTGGCTCCGGGAAGAAGCAATTGGATGCTTTAGGTAGTCTGATTTTTCTTGTTTTAGTTGACGTTTTTGGTTTACTGCTGTTAAGTTTTGGTGATAACGAAATTGGTATTATAAACATATTTTCGAAAAATGAATTATATGATGTCAATTATATCTGTTAGATTATTAAATAAATAGGAATTTGTGTCCGAAGTCATTGGTAGATAGTGAAAATGTCAATTGAAATAAATTGGTGAAAGTGCAGATCATGATTTGACATGCATGTTTTTTTTTTTTTTTTTATATCTGGATTTTCTTATGTTCCGTGGTTTTTTATTTTGGGCAGGAGCTACTGGAGTTGGGTTTACTCCACATGTGATTTCTGTGAAATCTGGAGAGGTAAATTGGTAAATTCAGCTTTGGTGAAAACCATTGATATATGTTAATATGTGATGATAATTTTTAAAGTTGACCATGTTTTATATGCAAGAGCTTCTATAAATGATATGGTTTCTTGTTTTGGGTAATTCTTTGTAGTGCACATTGATGCCTGAGCCTGGAGAATTTGTTGAGTTGCACCATTGTAGACTAAATACTAATGTGACGCGTTGAGCATCCATAACTGCTCTTCTGTCCTCTGCTTTTACTTTCCTCTTCATTTTACGAGTGGAGACTCTTCTGCTAGTCGTTTGCAGCTAAGATCCAATTTTTAAGTTTGAATTAAATTGTTATATATTTAGAGGGCGACATGTTCATGTTATTTCTGAGCTTAGCTTTCCTTATTGTTCAATGTATGAGTTGACTGATTTGACGAAATGAAAAGAATCAGGATCCTATCCTATAAGCAAATAAGCGTAATAGTATTGTAGGTTGTTCCTTTCCAGTTCAAGTTTCATGAAAGCATACACTATTCTTATCTTGGTGGAACGAAAGATGAGTTCTTTCAATTGAGGACAATTTTGCTTATAAAATTTGCTATATTTGATGCTAGTGATTGTCGACATTATTGGATTCACCATATCTTCAGATCTTATCCACTTGACACGGGCTTGTGGCTTTCAATACATGACACATACTTAGATGAATTAGTTAAAAGTACTTTAATGTAATTCTCTTGCCTTAACAAATATGTGAATTCTTGTTTAATGAAGTGTGCTTCAATTATTTATATTTTCTACAGCGAACCATTAATCTATGTTATGTTTTGTGGATACTCGTTCATTACAGGATATAGCTTCAAAAATCATGGCTTTCGCACGACAAGGGCCACGTACAGTTTGCATTCTATCAGCAACTGGTTCCATCTGCAATGTCACGCTTCGGCAAGCAGCGACATCAGGTGGCAATGTAACGTATGAGGTGAGCTTGATGCTTTTGTATTATTGTTCTTTATTTACTGCTGTTCAATATACATCATAAAATGTGCTTTTAATGGGACCATTAGAATGTACAGACTCTCTTGGTCCCTCCCAGTTTTATATTGCCTATCCTGCAATTTGTAGTGTGCCCGAGGGACAAACAACGAAAGAATTTGTTTTTAACAATACTCCCTCCATTCCTTTTAAGTTGTTTATTTAGTCTTAATTTCTTTTGTTTCAAAGTACATGTCTTTCTAGCATAGAAACTTGTACTTTAACATTTTCAATATAATTTTTAGTATGAAGTTATCAAACAACTAGTTATATAGTTTCAATTGATTGTCGTTCTACATTTTCAATGTGTTTTTTGACTACTTTTTCTTTTCCTTAATCTAAGTAGTATGTTCATTCATGTGTGTGTCCTTTGGTATTCTTATATCTGTTGTTCTCGCTCTCCCATTTCGTAGTCCTTGCTTCTCGTATCTTTTTCTTTCTTTTGGCAAGCTTACCACTCTTTCTTTTCCCTTGCTTCTTCATTCGTAAGCTCGCGTACTTCTAATGCCAATGGCCTTATTGCTGTTTTGGTTGGTATCATTAAAGCTACCTACCACAGTCTTACAACAGACCTCCTACATTATGTAGTTCTTATAACAGACAACACG
This sequence comes from Echium plantagineum, assembly GCA_003412495.2. Lineage (NCBI taxonomy): Eukaryota > Viridiplantae > Streptophyta > Magnoliopsida > Boraginales > Boraginaceae > Echium > Echium plantagineum. The sequence continues at coordinate 289,342 of QFAX02000350.1, forward strand.
CCCAAATGCTTCCCAAGAGGCTCCTGCCTAATTGGATTAAGAGCGAAAAAGAGTCTATATGTGAAGTGTTGAGAACAGGGTCAAGTGGGGGCTGGGTGATCACCAAATATTACATATGCCAAATCAATGTACTTTACCATGTGATCACACAATTCACCATATGCCTATTTTGTGTGGATTCAAAGGCTTAGTTGACAAATTTGGTTGGTTCTTGTGGACTAAAGTGAGAGATAAAAGGAAGTGTTCTTCATATAGAAGACCTCTTGAGTACGATATAAAGTATAAAGTGGTCGAGTCTGTTACAGAATGTTTTAATCGATCACCCTATAGCAGGAGCTCTTCCACTTGGTAACTATTAGGGTTGCAGCTTGATGAAAGATATTGGGGACAATCCATTTGTAGTATGATTTAAACTGTTTATACTGGCTAGTGATTTGTTAAATTGTTGTCTCTCAGAATGGCATTGTTGCTTACTTTAATTGTTTCTCTGTTGCATTTTTCACAATCACATTTGTCTTTTCTTTGTTATTTCCCCTATCAGGAAGTCCCCTCTCACTTATTTCGCTGCATTACTGAAACTCCTACCTTCTGTTGCATGCAGGGTCGATTTGAGATTATCTCTTTGGCTGGTTCCTTCCATCCATCAGAAAACCACAGCAGAACAGGTGGATTAAGCGTCTCATTAGCTGGTTCAGATGGCAAAGTGGTGGGTGGTAGTGTTGCAGGCATGCTGCTTGCTGCATCTCCCATTCAGGTATACGTCATTGTTGAATCGCAACTTGTTTGTCAAAGAAACAACCAAGAGGGTTGATTGGTGTTTTAGGATGTCTCCTGCCCATTGTGTAGTCTTACATTTAATCCATATTAACAACCAGGCTATAGAATTAATAGAGAATTGGCACCGCTTGTTTGCCTTCTGTTGTGTGTGTTAGGTGATTGTTGGCAGCTTCATTTCTGATTTCAAGAAACCGAAGGCTAAGCTACCTTCAGCAGAACCCTCGTCCAATATTCTCAACTACAGTGCTGCAGCAGCTGGCCTAGCGAGCTCTCCATCGCAAGGTGCTTCGAGTGAGTCATCTGAAGAGAATCATGATAGCCCTCTGAATAATGGCCCAGGACCCTACAGCAATCCTGCTGCTCAGCCTATGCAGAACATGTCAATGTACTCGCCTATCAACTGGCAAAACTCGTCCGTCAAGATGCCCCCAAATTAGGGCCCGACTTATACTACTAATCGTAGCATTCAGACTTCTGCAAAAAGCTCAGGTTTTAACTATAGTCGCCCCTAAAACAAATCATTAGTTTATTTATTTTTGTCACAGTTTTTCTTGGCGAATCTTATGGCGCCGCATGAGAATGTTACCGTGTCATTTTGACCCACCTAACGTTTCTTTTGACGAACATCTTGACTTCTTTCGTTATTTACATAACAATGGTTACAGAATTTCTCATCGTTTTGGGGAAGGGGAAAGGAATAAATGAGGTTGCAGTGTTGATATATTGTAATAATTTTGCACTAAATTTGCTGAATAGCGCATGGGATCTTTATCTGGATTGAAATACACTTCTATCGTGAGAATGATGTAGGACATATTCTATAGGATTTTAATACATTTTTCATCCAAGACATTGTTTACAAACAGACTTCTTTTGTTAGTTTTTTAAAAAAATTAGTACATATTCTTGATTTTTTAAAACGTTGCTCAAAGATAAATGAGCAATAGAAACAAGATACTCCTCAAAAAGATGGAAATTCTTATATACGGGAGACTTATTTTCTGGAATCATTCCGGACAATGAAATTTAACGATTAGATTAATATTCAACGACTCAGATTAAAATTAATACTAGCTGATTTTTAATTATAGTTAAATAATACTCCCTCCGTTCCTATTTACTTGATCATTTCCATTTGGAGAAAAAGCACTTTATTAGGGAATGAGGAGAGTTTACTAATATATTCTCGAAAAGTAAAAAAATATGTTGAAGTATTATTACTTTATTGAATGGTGAAAAGAAGAAAATAACTTTAAAGTTGCATTGGGAATACAAACGATCAAGTATTTTAAAAAATTATTAAATGATCAAGTAAATAGGAACGGAGGGAGTATCATTTTCTTTATTTTTATTTTTCTTCTTCGTCTCTCACTCTAACTAGTCTATTCCATTCCATCATGTTTCTCTAATGTTTGTTCTTTTCTTGTATTTTTTCCATCTATTTAGATTTTCTCAAATTGATATTTTTATTATATTAATTCTAAAAAAATGAGGGATTAGAATATTTACGTCACCAAAATACACGTACACTATAGAGATGCAAACATTAAAGGACCATTGCATAACTGAAACAATTTTAGTTCGTGCATTTATCACAACTTGTTATCATCATTATTATTTAATTTTTTGGTTCAAATTTAACCTCTCATTTTGGTGTTAAAAATTAACGGAATAATAAATGTAGGGGTTAATCTGTAACTTTTTGGCCACTTTTGAAATTAAACTGTAACGGTGTAATTATTGAAAATTAAACTATAACTTGATGATATTATCAAAAACTATTTTTGCTCTAATTTAGTCATTTACAGTGACTATATGAGTGTTATTTAATTTTCCATTTGCATTGGTCTCATACACTAGTTATGAAATTAATATGTTTCATAAAAGTAAGTATGAAGTAAGACCCACGTATCAACTATCAGAGATTTTCTTAATTTTATTTTTAAAATTTTGGAGATCAACATACAACTTTATCCTTTTATGTAGGATCAAATGACAATTAACTACCACCAACATAATTAACCCCTTCCCAACATATCTCATGCTTCCAGTGGCATCTCATTTAATATACACATTCAATCAACAATATAGTTCTACTAGGGAGTATAAACTATCAAAAACTAGTACTCATATATTAATTGGTGTTTCTCCAAGCCATATGCACACAAAAATATAGGTCTACATGACTAGGGGCTGTTAATAAACTTCACGATTTGAAAAGGCTTGATGTATGTGGCTCGAAAAGACTTGATTCGAAGTTCGATTCGACCTCTCAAACCTCAAAGATCGATATTTGTCAAACCGAGTCAAACGGTGCGAAAAGACTTGGCTCGGTTAATTCACGTCCATTTATCCTAGATTTTTAGATATGTAGGTACATACTCCCTCCGTCCCTAAAGGATTGTCACATTTTGACTTTTGGTGGTCAACAAAACACCATTTAAATCTTAAATACAGTATCTATTATTCTACATGCGAAAAAATTATAAAAAGTTAATATTTCAAAAATATATATTGAGACGAATCTAACAAGGTCCTACAAGACTATATTATTTCTTATCATTTAATGAGAATTCATGATCAAATTTTGTAATATTTGACTAACAAAAGTCAAAATGTGACAATCTTTTAGGGACGGAGGGAGTATTATATAGTACATATCACATATTTACATATGGACTGATCTAGTCCATTGTTTAGTTCATTTACCCTAGGTTTTTTATACTTAAACTAAACTTCAACCCTAAATCTCTCAAACTCTCTAGTAGGGTTGTGAACAAACGTCAAGATTCGAAAAGGTTTGACGTATTTGGCTCGAAAAGGTTTGACTTGAAGACGCCAATTGCTAAGGTGTGACCAAGCCAAACGTGTTCGGCTCGAACTTTCAAACACGTTCAAACCAAACCTCCAAATATTCAACTCGATTTGCCTATACATGACTACATGTATTATTTGTTGAAAGAAAAACTGAAGTAATAAATCAAATTGTATATAATAATAATCACTCCTTGAAATAATATCAATGGATAAATCATTAAATAGATTAGTTACACAAAGTACACAAACGATATATCTCAAAACTAGTCTTCTAGCTAGCAAACAAGCTAGCAAACAGGCCAGGCTAGCTAGTAAAAATTAAAAATTAAACGAAATCCAAAGATAGATTTACTTGCACACCAGAGTGTATATATAGTAGCTAACACAGATTCATAAACTACCAGAATCTAATGCTATATATATTTCCCTCTATGCCGATGAGATCGAAATAAATGTAGTAATAATCAATTACCTTCACAATATATGTTCGAATCCTCACGTGATAGATCGAGGAATGCTAGTTCAACCGTCAGACCATTTGATTATCTTATTACCTTCACAAGTCAAAAACCCTAAATACAACATCAATCAATAGATCCAATAGGAGTAACATATACCTCAGAATTGCTGAGGGCGAGAAGTTGAGTTAGCTGACCAGCCATCCATAGGCATTTGAGGCATACTGAGTGGCAAATTAAAAAAAGGAAGCCCTGACGACGACGGCCCCGGAAAAGGGTTACCACCACCACCACCACCACCAGAAGCCCCCGGAGGCTGCATCTGAAGCTGATGTTCTTCCTCTTCATCCAAGGGCAACCTCTCATAAGCAACATTAGTAAATGAAGAAGCAATAACAATAACTGGTCCAACTGCTACCAACTCCCCCACCACATTCCCCCCTACCACCTGCCCTTGCCCCCCACCCAAGAAGATACTCAAACTAGTAGCCCCGGGCGGGGCCGGTGGGGGCAGAAAAGAACCAGACATGGACAATATTTCATACCTCCCATGCAAAGAAACAACTGCGCCACCTCCCGCCGCCTCAGGCTGCCGTAAAGTAACATTAGCCACCGTCCCACTTCCACTTAATATGCAGATCCCACGTTGCCGGCGTCTAGCGTATGTCCCAATACAATCAAACACATCACAACCACTGGCTACTTCCAATATATGAGCTCTCAAAGCATTAGCACTTTCTCTAGTTATAATCACCGGAGGTTTGGGCTTATTTTTCGATCCCGGTGGTCGACCCCGTGGCCTACGGGACACGATATCCCCCGGACCTCCACCACCACCAACTCCTAGGCCTCCATCTTGGTCATTTTCATTGGTGTTGGAATCATCGTCGTCGTTTTGATTCGTTTCTTGATGATGATGTTGTTGTCTCTGTAAGAGGAAATCTGTATGATGAAGCTGGTGTACATAGTGTGAAGAACTATTACCTAAATTTAATCCAGCCATCATTCCAATAACATCAAACAAAACAAAACAAAACAAAAAACAGAAAGAAAACTAAAATAATGGTTAAAAAATATGAAAGCAATCAAGAAAATTAGGAAACTGTTTATGGGGTTTGTTAATTTTTACAAGATAATATATAGAAATGATAAAGGGTTCAAGAAACTATAGAAAAAGTTATGAATATTGAACCCTAGGAATACTTTGAGTGCAATGATGAAGAGTCTCTCACCCTAAAAGCATAAATAGAGGCATAAAAAAGGAGTTGAATAAAATATAGTTAATTTATGATAATTCATGAAATGCTACTAGGTTGGTTATATATTAATATTATATATCAAGAGAAGGATATTAATTAACTGGGAAATTTATACAAGTTGCTTATTAATTTAATGATGTTGGCCTTAGAGAGGTTTGACAATGGAGTGTTTGGTGTGTTTAATTAAATGGAATGAGAACCTTGTGCTAACAGCTTGTAAAGAAAACATGGTATAGCTGTAATGGATAGGATTAACATATAAAAATGAGGTTGTGTAAGCTTTGAACATGATTAACTATTATTAGACCTACATGGATCCAACCAATCAACAACATTATAGAATATAATTGTGTTCAATAATCTACTTTCCAGATTATTGTTCATTTGAAAGAAATTTATGTTTTTCTTATACAAGCTAAGGAATCGGTGTAATAAAATTATGAATTTTGTTGTTGTTGTAAATTACCATGAAACTATATATGAATATATATATATAGAGTAGTATTATAAATAACGAATTTATACTATATATAAAGTAGGAAGGTCTTTAATGGTTGGTGAAGCCTAAATACATGATTAGCTATGCTATGTGTCACTTTGAAAGGTATGATGGTTCATTGTACAACCCGTCAAACAAAACCCTTTAGTCGTTTTATATTAAAAATAGTTATCATGTTATCCGGAGTATATATAACATATATGGTTAATCATGTTCATAAATAAGTATTTATTTTTATAAAATAATAATTATCTAATATTATTATATGTATATGGCTTATTTTTATTTTGGACCCTGAACTATCACGTAAGTTTTAAATTGGACCCTGATACTATCATAAGCCTCAAATTGCCCCCTATACTACGTTTTATCTCATTTTACCCCCTCAAATGCCAATTTTAGATTGAATTTCGTTTTAAATGAAGGGCAAATTCGAATTATCAGATATATCAAACTTTTGGGGCGTTTGTACAAATAAGTAATGATAGTATCAGGGGCCAATTTGAAACCTACATCATAGTTCAGGGTCCAAAATAAAAATAAGCATGAGATTTATTTTTAATTTAATAAGTTTTGTTATTTGTGAATTGTGACCAAAAGTTTAATATATGTGCTATTTCGATTTTGCTCTTATTTTAAAACAAAATTACATCATATTTGGCGTTTTAGGGGGTAAAATGAGATAAACCATAGTATAGGGTCCAATATGAGGCTTAAGATAGTATTAGGTCCAATTTGAAATTTATATCATAGTTCAGGGTCCAAAATGAAAATAAGCCTTTATATATTTATTTAGACATATGTTTAGTCATATTTTTAAAAAATAAATATTTATTTTATATAATAATTGTCCAATATTTAAGAAGAAAAATTAATTATATGCAATCATCTTTTTATTTTTTTCTTTTATAACAATATATCATTTGAATTACAATTTCAACTATAGAAAATTATTATTAAAAAATAGAAATCTTTTGTACAAATGAGACTGTGCTCAAACGACTAGTATATAAACTATTAACTAATAAATACTTTGAATAAAATACCACCAGGCTATTAAGTCATCGATTTAATAACATGATGAATTGAAGTCCTATATCCATCATTTTTAATTTAGACATTATTAATTGTAACACGTACGAACCTTATATAAGTATTTTGTTAGTGTTAATAGATCTAGTTTCTGTTATCTCATCAAATAGGAAGATCAGAACGAAATATTAGTTATTGGGGATTTCGATCTTTGACTCTTTTTGAATATTTATACGTATGTATTATATATTTATATTTTCCAATGCGGTATCCTATAAAATCACTATCTCTTCCAGGATTTATTAACTACTCGTCTAAATTCTTGATCTCATTTAATTAAAGTTTTTTTTGTGTAATAAGTTATTGTTATTTCGTGTTCTTCGCAATTATTTCGTGATCGCCCAACAACAATTATACTGTTCGATTGGTACTAACGATTGAAAACAAAAATGGAATCGGAGAATCAATTTTTAACCGTGATCATTAAAAATATATATTTTCAAGTCATTTAATTTGTAGGCCAGTATTAATATATAAATCAATTAATGTTTAGCGTTTAGTTATTAGTGTGCCAAAATAGGAAAGAATTAGCATTAAAACCTACATTGTGAAGATAATTTATTTTTCACATTGGTGTATGTAGACGTTTTGAAGGCAAAAATAATAAAATGAGACGAGATCGCATATTACCTTTTTCCTTTTTCTTTTGTAGTAATATCCTATATATGATCATGCTTCTCCTACTATAAATGAATATATCATTGAACAAATTAAAACCACTAAAGAGATTTAAAATTCAAAACCAACTAAGTAATGAACGCGTCAATATGACAATAATATCTTGAAATAATAAATAACTTGTTAGTATTAAATAATTATTTGGATATTATTATTTAATTAGAGTAAAAGAACCTCGATTGGTGCATTTAGCAACGTGGTTAATAATTATTATTAGTACTAATTTTGAGTTGAGACATCTTATTCTTATTCTTGTCCAATGAAATGTGAGCTCATATGGTGGTTTTGAACTCAACTAACTAATCATGGTTAAGCTGTCTAAGTTGAACAGCTAATTAAGCTAATACGTGCGTGGGGTTTGATCAGGTCAGGAATAAATATTGTAAAATAATTAACAAAAGCTAAGGCTAAATGTTGCTAAGGTTATTATTGGACCCACTTAATTGATTGCCTTTTATTTGCTTTAATTTGGTTAATCATTAATATAAGGTATCATTATGAAAAGCCAAATTAATGTATGGTTTACCCTACCCCCATTATTCTTTTGGTATAATACTCCAACTTTTGTTGTTTTCTAACAACTAGTATCATAGTTATTCACAGAAGTTCTCTCTTTTATCCAATTATATTTTGTTATTATATGAATACTATCACTCAAGTTTCATTTATTTATGAATTCGGTTACTTATAATCATTATTGATTTAATTCAATCACTTATGTTATAAAATTGTATAACTTGACTACCTCCATTCATTTTGACATTATAAAGCAAACCAACTTCGATTCATGAATAATTCACATTAATTCTGACTATATTATAACACAAGATTCTTTTTTCCTGTGGAAAAGGACCATACCAATAATTTCAAATAACGTGGGTGATCGTAGAGCAGTTGATTTAGCCGACCAATTTCATATAGGTACCTAGGTTATGTGATTATCCCAATAGAGGGTGGTCAATTAAATGGCAGGTAGAACAAGCCTATTGCGTCAACTTCCTAAAAGATTGTCGCTAAACCCGAAAATGCATATAAACAAAATTTGACCGGGTAAAGTGATTTTTTAGAGTAGTCAATGGCATCTGTTTACCAACAACAACGTTAGTCAAATTTCTAATACTCATGCTATGATGGTTTGTTGTATTTTCAATCCCACACCCGTTAATATATATGCCACAATTGATGATAAAACATATGAAACGTCAACATAATAAGACCAACTGTCCATATGAGATGATAAACTCTAATCATCACTAATGCTCATAAGTTGTACATATGATACAACTCCGTTTATACCAAAGAGTAGATTCATAGTCTGGGCCAACTTCACGATGTGTGGAAGGCGAATGGATGCAGATCCCCCCTCATTCCACACATCAAGACCCCGGCAATCAATTAGCCATCAAATGGAATGAGGTTGAGGAACCCGCCGCTCCTCCTCCTCTGAACAACCAAGGCGCCCAGAGAGGCAAATGTTGGAGTATCTCTACACAAATAAGGAGACAAAGAAACTCAACATAGGGATGATACAAGATCATATGCAGTGGTTGGTGTACGAGCAGAAGGTCGTTTCACAAAAAGTCATTTGGATGTCGACGGATATGGAAGAGATGCGCCAACGCGTGAAGAGGAAATCGATTGAAGATGATGACATGGCCGATTAGTTTCGAATGATATGCTTGCTTGTTGTAACTTTTATGCTTTAGTATTTTACGTGTTCAAACTTATGTTTTATGTTTTAATTTTATTGTTTGGAATTTGAAACTTATATTTAATTTTATGTGTACGTTGATGTTAGGAACAAAATCAAATGTTATGTTTGGTCATTTATGTTGTTTATGGTTGGATTGTTGTTTATTGTGTTTATGAACAAATTGAAATACTCCCTCTATTCCACTTCAATTGACGTTTTGGGAATGCATGTCAAACTTTGACTATAAATTACTTTTTATTCATTCGTCCGAATAATACAAAATTGATATCATGGAATATGTTTTTCAAAATATTTTCATAATATTATCTTCTTGTAATTTTTTATAATGTATATGTAAAGTAATTAATGATCAAAGTAATATTTCGATAAACGTGAACTCAATAAAAATGGAATGGAAGGAGTATTATTTATTGTGTTTAGGAATGAAACTGAAAAACAGTGCTTAGTTACTTGTGGTTTACGATATACCGTGTCAAAACTCACGGTATTACCTTGACTACCGAGGTATTACCGTGACTACCGAGTCTGATGGGCCTTGGGGCCGGGCCAACCGAATACTCGGAGGATTTTGGGGGTGGGGGCTGGGCCCTATTTCTATGACCCACGTTTGGCACCACTAGGCCCGGTTCGTTTGACACCAGTATCTCTAAACTCTTAATAATCGTTACATGGTTTTAGGCCTGTGATCGAGGCGAATCGAGTCAAATAATTGGGAAGTTTGGATTTGGCTTGAAAAATTAATAGGGGAGGTTTGATTTGGTCTTATTTGGTCAAATGTTAAAACTAAAGGTGTGGCTTGAGTTTGAAGGTTCGAGCCGAACCGTTTGAAAACGTTTGGCTTGGTAACAATTGGAAGAAAAATAAAAAACGAAAACATTATATGAACAAAAAAACTGAAAAAATAACAATTGAAATCGTAATTGAAGCTACAATTATATAAACAAAGGTGAGGGGGTTTGGAGAATTGATGTGGATGAGCGATGCCATGCGTCATGAAGGTGAGCGGGGAACGGCTTTTGAGAAGAGAAGAGAAGAGAAGAGGTGACCGAAGGTGGGCGGGCGATATGGAGAGTGGAGATGAAAGAATGAGATGAGTACATAGAAGGGAATATATGTGAGTTGATAATGATTTTATCATTAAATAGATATATGGTAACCGAGCCGCACCTTTTCACACCGTTTGGCTTGATTTGGAAAAAACCCAATCTTAAGGTGTGGTTTGATATTTGAATAGTCGAATCGAGCTTCAAGCCGCACCTTTTCGAGTCAACTACCTCGAGCTTTATCGAACCGAGACGTTCGCTCACAGGCCTACATGGTTTGCGTTGAAGTAAGCTCTGGGCTTAATTCTCACCGGTGTTTTCTAGTTTAGAGAAGGTAGTCCATCATGATTGGACTACCCAACTGCTGTGCTAACCAACCGTCCCAATAACTCATCAGTTCTCATATCGTATACCAATCCCGTCAAATTTTGAACTTTTTGACCAACTTTTATCAATAAAATCATCAACCAACAAATAAATCATTTTACATTTCTAATTAACCTAGTGACTATTTTATATTTTCCTTACTATAGACTACTTTGTATTTTGTTTATTATATGTGCAAATGATTAAAAGAATAAGTAAAAATGAACGTAACGGATTTTTACAATGTATCATTATGACATTTGTTAAGATGCTAATAGAAATTATCTAATTGAAAGTTGATACGGAAAAGTTTTTAAATTTATATATATTTATATGCTTACATATGTTACATTATATTTCCATCTCAGCCTCTTAACATGTGCCCTTACGAGTTACGATAGATTCTAGAAAAAAAGTGTCTTAATTCATTAACAATGTTTGAACATTGAGATGGCTAAGTTATCCTTTTATTTTGGACGACAATATTAAAAGGAGACGATTCAAGAATGTGAATATATGAAATAAGAGTTTTAAACGTGAATGATGGATGAAACAATGTTTGGAGCATTTGTGATGGCCGATGGGAACGCTCTTGGGATTGTTATGGAAGGTCAGTGGAGTGATGTAGAATGGAGAGGTCAAGGATGTTGAAAGAAGTTTAGGCAAATTTTTAACGAACTAAAGTCGTAAGTTATTTTTGTTAAGTAACCCGTTTATGGAAGAGTTAAACGAAAAACCTAGTGGAAAAGGTTCTTGCGAGTTGCGAGTGATCAGAATTAGTTCGAAGTTCACCCCAACACTAATTTACACACAAAAAAATGTAGCCCTTTATGGGGAAAATATTAAAAGTCAACTAAAAAGTTTTAATGAACTAGAAATAGGAGATGAAATATTCAACGCAACACATTATTCTGTTAATATCCCTAGTAAATCTCAACAAACCTCACTTAGTTTGACAAAATTAATGAAATTAGTGGTGACTAATCCTTGTTATTATCACATATGATCAAGTTTAGATTCTTCGTTGAGGTCAGTCATTATACATAGTCGAAGGTTCCACATTTTCTGAGTGCAATAATTCATTTTACTAATTGTTACTATTTTAATTTATGTACCAAAACAGAGTATAATTCTCTTCTTCTTCAAAATGATTTATGGGAGAAAAAAGAAAAGTGGTGACCAAAAGCAAAAAATTGATGGAAGCTTGAAGGTGGAGGGAATCAATAAGGATATGGAAAATCAGGAAGTTCAATCTAATAAAGGTTCATTATTTGATCGTATTATGTATCTGGAAAACCAGCTTACTCAGGTGAATTTCCTTTTCTAAAACAGATCATAATCCAAATTGATTTTTATATATGTACTCCATCTAATGTAACCGTGTGTTTTGATTTTAAACTGGTTAGTTTATCCCTATGTAATGTTATTATAAGATGTATCAGTTTGGCCTTCGAACTACCCTAACTAATCATTTTAGTACTTCGTACAATTTTCACAAGTTTTAAAGTTTTATTAAAGAATAAAATTGGAACTCACTTTTGAGATTAATTTTTAAATTTAACCATTTTTGAGGCCCCTTCTTCATTCATAATCTTAATTATTTCGACATAATTAAAGAGACACCTTGTTCAAGTGCAAGCATGTGCACTTGAACATGCATGCACTTTATTTGTTATAATTTATATATACGAGTATTATTGCATTGAAAAATTGATAATTACATATCAAAAGAATTATATAATTAATTTCGAACACCGACTTTAGAACACTTAAATCTATTATGGATTTACGGGACACAATAAGACAAAACAGAGGACGTCTACTTGAATGTGATTCTTTTACTTATTGATCCTCTCTTGAGCATAAATCTTGAAATATGATCTGACTATTAGATTATATTCTGTTGTAAACAGCTTTCCATGGAGTTCGACTATCGCAAAACGTCTTATACAAATGGTGATGCATCATCTAGTAGCGGATCCAAAATCACAGAGAGGAATGGCTCTTATCCAGTATTCGATAATCCTTTTGCCACTTACAATTTTATTGAAACAAATCCGAGACAACTAGACATTAACAACTTCAAATCCGAGGTTAAGTATTCAAATACTTTTGTTTACTCCATATTTTGTTTTGTGACATACATGAAAGTAATTAGATCTAGTAATCGGTTTGGTTGTCTCATATTAAGATGAAATTACATTTTAGTTTTGGATAATTATAGTATAGCAGATTAGTTCTTGAAAAAGTGTTGCAATATAGTCTAGCCATCATCCCGAAAATGACAAATGTTGTAGTACGTATGATCCTCGAAAAAATAAGATCTAATGTGCAACATTTCTCAATTTTAGGGACTATACTACAATACTTAAGTTACTTACGAGCACTAATCTACAATAATATAACTAATTAAGATTAATGTGCAATTTCGTCACACTATTTGAGAGTGACATATCATATAAAATATAAAGAGACAAAGGCATTCCTATAGAAAGTATAGGCGGAGAAAAGGAACAACAACAAAAATGATTGGAAACAAGTTTTAAACTAGAGACCTCACATTAATTAGTTGAAAATTTTATCACTTAAGCTATTTTATTTTATATATGAACTGCCTGATCAGCCGAGACCAAATCAACAATTACCTACACCCGTATTGTTGACCTACTTAAAACATTTGTTATATGCAGAAAAAATCCGAGAAGCCTCATCATGAAATGAGGCATTCAAGTAAAGTAAAACGACATGCAAAGAGAAATGGAGAGCACAAAACAGGCTCAAAGACAAGAAGAACATCAAAACTACCAAGTGCATGGCCGAATATGAGACTATTGGGTTGCTAATTATTGTTCTGCAATATGCTTTTTCTATCAAATAAATGTAATGGGGCCGCCCACTCACCTTCCTGCAACATTATTTGCAGAAAATAAAGACAAAAAAGTCATTATTATTGATGCAATTATTATTGTCCTTTTAACTTGTATTTACTTGCTAAGTCCTATCCTAAGATTTTATGTTCATCGTACGTGGTAAAAAAGTTCAAAAAAGTTATATTATTGGATATTTTGATTATCTTAGTAACTGTATAATTACTAATTTAACATGATCCAAATCCAGTCGAAGTAGTAATCGAACTACTATAGATTTTCTGCTGTAAGACTATTTTGCATATACATTCAATTATACAGTTTTTTAAATCATCTTATTGTAGTTTTTTTAATCATCAACCGGGAGTTGAACTTTTGTAAACAAGGGTTGGTTAATCCACGATTTGTAGCCATAAACCCATAACAATTGATTTGATTGCATCATTTCATTTTGATATAAAGAGACTAATAATTGTGTTAAATATGGATCCTAGACCTAGGGATGAGCAACGTGTAAGGCGGGTGGATTTTAGACGGGTTTGAACCGCAAATTCACCGGTTTTAAACGGGTTTGGGTTTCAAACTACTAATTTATAAATACTATTTTGAAGGATTAAACAGGCGGAGAAGCCTCGTTTCAAGAAAATCATGAAAAACAGATCCTTCACTGTTTTCTTTTTTTTGGTAGCTTTACTTCATCACGACCATCTTTATCATTTCTAGCTTTGGTTGCATTTCTACCATCTTCATCTTCGGGGTATTGTAAATGGCCTTTGATGAGAGTCTTGTAAATGCAAGTATCTGGGTATGGCAATTTGTCGAACAACTTGTGTGCGTACTTTATGCCACCGGAAATTGATAGAGCACAGAACTTTATGAGGCGGCCGACAGCGTCATTGTCGTCGGAGAGACGGAGTTTGATGAGTTTGGCATGGTGTTGCTTGAGGACATAGTTGAGCAATCGTCTAGAAATCGTAAGTGGCATGTGAAAAGAGGGTGATGTTCATGTGCGCGAGGGAGTGGGGTATTGGAGAATAAAGGGTGCCACACTAAAAATTACTATTTCAAATTACAAAATGCTTGTTATGAAAATATGAATTTGTTGAAGACCAGGAACAACAATAAAGGGAGTTACTCGAATAGCTTAGTGAAAAAGGCTTTAGTGACTCAGGTCGTAGTTCGAAACTCACATCTATCACTAACTTACAAAAAAAAAGAAAAAAACAATAAAGAAAAGTATTAATGACGATTGATTCTGTCTATTATATTAGCTTTTTATGATGTATTGAAACTCTATAAATAGGTCTTCATTCTATTGTATTACACACAACTCAAAGCAATAAAGTATCTTCCCATTGTCTACTATTATCTGTTTATCATTCTTTACAGTTATATTCATAACAATGCTCCTTTATATTAAATTATTTTCAAATGTGTCTCCTAATTCTAATATGTTTATGGGGTACATAGACAAGATAAATAATTCATGTACATAGACAAGATAAGCATAGTTCACGGGCAAATAAAATTCATATGTATTCCACATTATATATACATATTTCATATATTTATATATTAAATATATATTTGTTCGGGTTGTTGGGTGGGGTCATCACATTGGACAAACAATATTGATTCATAAAATTTCAAATGTTAATGATCTATCTCTCCTTCTAGTAACACTTTCTAAGTCATTGGTATCAAATTTATCATTATTGAAACTATTGTCCTCCAAAGATTTCAAGTTGTCTAATATTAACAAGAAACAAAAAATAAGAAATCTCTTTAGCTAAAAAAAAAAATAAGAGCATTCGAAAAATCAATTTTTTTATATCTTACAAAATAAGAAATCAATTTTTTCACTTGTATAAATGCATTGTCAATGATCAATATTGTTTTGAGTGTAGTTGTTTGCTATATATATTGACAACATTTCATACTCGATAACTATTAACATTAAAAACTTAAGTCCTCATTCATTGGTTGCTAATGATTTTGCTTCACTTTTAATTTTTGTATCATGATATGTTTTCACAACTTCAAGTAAAATTTTTCGGGTATATATATATCTACTATTAAATTTTTTATAGTTCTAACACTATCAATACGACTACTTTTAACTAGTAAATCAGGAACCCTTCGAAATTAAGTGTCGAGTGTGAGAGACCTGCTAGAACTACCCTAAACAATTAATATGTTGTTTGTACATACAATATAATGATGGTACTGGGAGAGAAAAAAAAGATTATTTTCGTAATATTCTAGCTACTATCGCCTGACCCACACGCACAAGGTATTTTTAATAGTATTACTTTTGATATAATCGTTAATCGTATAAAAATGTCTTCAAAATGGACTTGGTAAAAGTGTGTGCTCCATGACATGGACATTTTAATAAGAAAATATGTACTCCCTAGTCCCTCCGTCCCTAAATGATTGTCACATTTTGATTTTTCATGATCAACAAAATAAGAATTGAAATGTAAATATCTCTTATTTTACATGCGAAAAAATTATAAAAATTTGATATTTCAAAAATATATATTGAGACGAATCTAACAAAGTCCCACAAGATAATATTATATTTTATCGTTTGATGAGAATTTATGATCAAATTTGTAATGTTTGACCATCAAAAGTCAAAATGTGACAATCTTTTAGGGACGGAGGGAGTATTATACTTGAGCAATATATCATGCTAAACATGATGTTATTGTTTATTCGATTAATTTCTTTCAAGTCCACACCTACCATATTCGTCCTCGTCATCATATTGTCTTTTGTTAGATTCTCATATAATTTATATATTTTAATATTCCACAAACACTCAAATGCATATAGTTGATATATGTTACTAGAGTCGACATCGGACATACACTTAATTAATCCATTACTAATATATTGACATCAACTAGACAGTATTGTTATTTTGACATATAAGATGAGGCCTTCTTTACTAAATTTATTTAATGTTTTCTTTTTTATATATTAATATTAAAGAAGAAGTAATAATGAATATAAAAGCAACTCAGTTCAAACATTCAATCAGAATTTATTTTCAAAAGATATTTTATTTAAAATCATATTTCTCCTAGCATTTCTGAAGCAAATAAAAATATGAATCAACTTATACACACAAACACACATGTATATGGGTAGATAAAATACATTCATGTGAATGAACATGGTAAACATGTGAAATAGCCGCCCTAATAATTATTGTCTATTGATATACTGTCCATGTTTAATTGGGCAAAATCACTTTATTATTTTAGTGAATAAAGAGCAAAAAATACATACATACACATACAACAACTATATAGGGGGGGGGGAGGTGGTCGTTAGTTCTTCTCCAATATCATAATCTAGAAAAATACTTCCTATATTCTTTATATATATTTATCTTTCTAACTATTTGAACATAAATTAAGAAAAATACAAAAAAAGTAGTCAAAAAGTGAATTGAAGGTGTAGAACAACAATTAATTGAAACTATATAGTTGATTAGTTGATAGATAAATAACAAAAAGTAGTCAAAAACTTAAAATGTACACTAAAATATAAAATACAACTTTCTATGCTAGAAATTAGACAAACATTTTGTAAGTTTAAAAAATCAAATACTTCCTCCATTTTCTTTTATATATGACGTTTTAGATATTTTTACAGAGATTAAGAAAAAGTAAAAGTAGTCAAAATAAAATTACATTGAAAAATTAATGTCCATTGATTGTCATTATATTATTAATTACTCCTCTTCTTCTCCATTTTGTCTTCTTATTTTTAAATCATACCCTCCTACTTAATTATTTTAAATTTTGCCCATCCCTCAATTACATCTGGTTCCATCCCCTATATATAGGTGAAACTTTGATAATTAATTATTAATCATTTTTATTTTAGTAAATATCAAATTTACACAATACGATTTGTATTTGAAACTAATTTCATGATGTTGTTTCATTTATAATTTTAAGAAATACTCCTTAAATCCCTAAATAATTGGTACATTTTGACTTTTCATGGTCAACAAAACAAGATTTAAAAAGTAAATATCTTTTATTCTACATTCGAAAAAATTATAAAAAGTTGATATTTCAAAAATATATATTGAGACGAATCTAACAATATCTCATATGACTATATTATTTCTTATCGTTTAATGAGTATTGATGATTAAATTTCTTAAACTTTGACCCTCAAAAGTAAAAATATTTACCAATATAATTTAACAATAATCAATGATTGAAATTTTAATCTACTAAAAGAATATTATCACCTAACGTCCATTTCGATGATTTCAATTTAATCAATAAGTATAATAAATACGACTTCTTTGGAGATACATAATTACATACAGACAATGAATGCGTCAGGTAAGTAGGGACGAGGAGATTCAATGTATTTATATTATTATTACTTTAATATAATAATGATAACTTGACCCTCAATTTATTTATGCATGTCTTATGTTATAATGTCCATTCACAAAAAATAAATATTTACCTATAAGGAACCAAATACTCCCAATAAAAAAATCATCACTAAACAGAATTCTACACTTGTTTCAAGTCCGTAATTTCCTTCCCGTTACTTCTATATTTCCTTTGAAACGAGTATATATTTCTCTTTACAATAATTAGTGGATGATGAGATGAATTTTGAACCAGAAATTTTTTATTATTAACAAAATATTTTTTACTAGACTATTCAATTAGCTCTCATGAGCGAGATTATATAAACAAATGAAGTGGTTAATTATTTTGAACATACTTCCTTATTACTTTAACAATTTTGATTGAAAAATAAATATGAAATGGAAGGAGTAACAAACTGAAATATGAAAATTGCATAGTTGCTTTGTATGAATAGGATTTTCAACCCACCCACATGTTTTGGTGATAATGTGTGTTCTTCGGACCCAAGATGTGTGCAACGTGCAACATGGCTAATTGTCCAATTTCCTGAAACACTATACGCTTTTTTTTATAATTTAATGTGTCACATGTTGTGCAAAAGCTTTTGTGGTACCAGATCTTTAAATCTCCATTTTTCATAGTGCAATCGTTGTTCCATTTTTTAAGTGGTGGGACTAAACGAAATGGCAGTTTCGAGTAGGCCTGTAATCGAGCCGAATCAAGCCAAACAGTTGACATATTTGAGTTTGGCTTGATTTATTTTGACCTAAGGTTTGATTTGGCTTGATTTGGTCAAATATCTAAAAAATTAGTTTGGCTTGAGGTTTGAAGGAAATTTTAATAAGATATTTGGCTTGAGTTGGCTTGATTCGAGCCAAACCGTTTGAAAATGTGCGGCTTGATAATTAAATAGACAACAATTTTAAACGTTAAAACATAACAATAGAATGGCAAGTTACAACCATAGCAGAATTTAATAGTTCCCAAAACATATTACAGTTGAAGATTGTAACTTCTAAATAGGCTCAAATTTCGGTTTTTCATCAACCAAAAGTGCGACACGCCATGGCTGCATACATTTTAGTGTTTGCCCTGCCAAGATACATTTTAGTGTTTGCCCTGAAGCTAACTTTGGCTGGTTAATCCGATCAGTTCATCGATGGTCGGCAAGTATGATGGTCTGATGGTCTTAAATCTTAATGATGATCCTGCACGTCTTCCGTGTGTATCTCACCGGTGGATTTAACAAACCTCGTGTGTGTATATAACAGATCAGATATGAATATGATATGGAGTATTGGACATTTGGACTAATGGACATATATGATTATGAGTTTATGACTATACAATAAAACGTCTATAAATTAATAATGTTGGGACCGGTCAGATATGGAGTTTAATGATATGGAGTTTAATGATATTACTACTATCATTGAGAACAATGTTGACGATAAAGATGAAGATGATACCGTGTCTTCATAACCTTTTACCCGAAAGGAAGTACTTTTGGCGTCTAAAACACCGAAACTAATGGATGCAATAAATTATATTATATATTATTTTAATTTGAAGGATTATTAATTTATAATTTTCGTTGGACCTTATATTATAAAGGAATTTTTTTAAAAAGTATTATTTTATTATTTTATCGATTTTGCTAATTTTTTTAACTAGCCCAAGTCGGGACCGGATGAATTTATTATCTTAGAGAGATTATTAATTTATAGAATATTAATTTATAGACGTTTTACTACATATATAATTATATTATATAATATATATATATATATATATATAAAAGAGATGACATAAATGAATCGAGCCAAGCTTTTTCGCACCGTTTGGCTCGGTTTGACGAATATCCACTTTTTATATTTGGTTTGAGGTTTGACATGTCGAATCGCACTTCAAATCAAGCTTTTTCGAGCCAAATACGTCGAACCGTTTCGAATATTAACGTTTGTTCACAGGCCTAGTTTCGAGTAAAAAAGACTAGCATCAGAGTTTATGTGGTCGGAATACACCCGGATCCTCTGTGCAAAGATTCCAATACGGTAAAGAACGACTCAAATATCCAATCGATAAGCGAACCATTTTAACTCGTGAAATGACAACAGGTAGTGTGGTTCACACCTCAAATTCAAAATATCATTTCTTAAAAAAAACTTATACAGGTAATGACCTTATAATTTAGAATTCATTAATAATTCGTACGAGAATGCAAGAAACCCAAAATTCTATACCGGGCTTTAAATATATTTACAATACATAGAAACTAGAGTACTAAATGCAAACGGAACTAATGATACAAAAATGAAGTAGACAGATGCGATTATTTAGCTTCATCTACAACTTAAGTTATACTATTATAGAAAGATAATGCAATACATTTTTAGCTAATTCTTGATGTCAAAGCTACTCTTAGTTGTTCTTGAGTGTAAAAACGACTCCCCATCTTCACAGTAGCTTGTTGGATCATCAAATCATTCACCACCGATACACTCGCATGATGAACTTCAAGGTCTAGCTCCTTAAGCGCCGCCATTAGCCGTGCTGCAGGGTGATTCTTCTTACTACATTGTATTCGGATCATTGCATCCCATCCAATAATCTTCACATCAACATCGATTGTTTCATCTATGGCGCTCTGTTTGGTATTATCTTTTTCTGGAGGTGGAGGCGTTGGATATCTTGAATCTTTACCGGAGGATAACAATTCTTTCTTCAAGGACTCAACTTTACTTTTTAAGGCCTCTTTTTCTGATTCACCATTTTGAAGCTTAGATTTCAGCTCATTGATATATGCAATCGCATCTCCAAGAAGGGATGCTTTGTCCATCTTCGACACGTTTGGAACCACAGCTCTGAGAGCGTAGAACCTCTGGTTCAATTTCTCCCTCCTCTGCCTCTCAGCCTCGACATGATTCAATGGTTCTTCACGTCCATTTGCTGGCTTCCTCCCTCGCTTTCTAGGACGTTTTTCAGGATCCACAACTCTACTACTATCCGCCTCCTTCACTACTGACGCCTCAAGATCAGAATGATCAGAATCAGCACCACCTCCACCACTAGACCTCACTACTCCAGAGGAGGGTAAAACAACACCAGAAGTAAATGAAAGCATTCCTTCATCATTAGTTCCTCTGGACACCGGAGACTTTTTCTTGTTCTTAATCTCCTCCGGAACAACTCCATAAGAAGACTGCCCCGAAAACATTGTCCCATGTGCATTACTATCCCTCTTATTACCCTCCCCGAAATTCAATATCTCTCCTGATTCAGGCTTACAAGTTGCTTGTGCACCTGAATTTCTAATATTATTTCCCCCATAACCAAACTCTGAAAAGTTCAATTCTTTACCGAAGTAGCCTTGATTTTGAGGAACATTTATGGGTTTTGGATTTCCACTTAAGTTACTTGAACTAGGATCTTCATTTCCAAATGGAATTTGCTTATTACCATTTGAAGGAATTGAATTAACTTGAACACTACTAGAAACATTAGTATTACCATCCTTCATCCCATTGCTTGATGGATCAGTGAGCCACAAAGCGGATGGATCGGCCTCCGGCTGAACGGGCCAACCACCTGAGCCCGACCCGGATCCTTGGCCCGACTCCATTTCCAGGCCACTATTGAAATTAAACAAGATTCTAACCTTGTTCATCAGATCCACATTCTGAAAGATCAACTCTGTGGATCCAAGCTCCACCACACCGTTGGCCGAGGGTATCAACGCCATCGTCTGAAGCCCGAGACCACAAGCCTGCTTGGCCCGATCACAGTTCGAGCTCGCCAACCTATCTGTTCCAGTAACCCAAATCGGGCTTGACCCGAAATAAGCCTGGCCCGGAAGCCCGGAGCCACTAACAAAGGATTGAGTCATGGAGATCAAGAAAAACCACTCAGAATCAGTAACTTCTTCATCAATAGCATCTTCTGGTGGAGATTGGTCCCCAGAAATCAATGAGTTAAGCTCACGCAACACTTTCTTCCTATGTTCTTGCTCAGCCAAAGAGGACGAAGAACCCCCTGTTTTCTTCTTCCCTTTATCTTCCTCCCCTTTGTAGTAACCATCACCCCACCCCAAAACAACCGAGCCCGAATAATCCACCACCGACGACTGCCAGAAGATGGCATAAGTCCAGCCAGTACCGGAACCAGGACTTTTATGTAAAGATGCCGAAGGAACTGACTCTTCAATCAACGTCTGAAGGCGTTGTTGAAGAGTTTCTTGATTGAACATCTGGTTGGGTGGAGGTGGAGGTGGAGGGGTGGGTGGAACAGGGGTGGAAGTAGGTAGTTGGGTGAGTATGGAAGATGGAGCTGGTGAATTTGGTGGCCAGTATGGTGATGGATCAGATGACATGAAAGCTTCCATCATGGAAGCATTATCGTCAGTATTGCTACTCCAAAAATTCATGGTGGGTAATCTATAGTCTGTCATGTTAATAATAAGGAGGGACGAGGGGCGGATCTATCTCATTCGAATATAATGGAATATAATGAAATAGGAGTTTAATTTGGCACAAGATAAGTATGAAGTTAGGAGTTTAGAAAATGTGGAGTAGAGAAGAAGAGGCGGCTAAGAGGAGATAAAAAGGAAGGAGTTGAGAGATGAGAAATTTAGGGTGCATTTGGGGGATATATTTGGAGTGAATTTGGGATGAATTTGACAAAAGCAAGCGGGTTCCACGAAAGGGATGCTCATTTAATCGGAGAAGGTCTACAGCAGTGAAAGCCGGCTGTATAACTTTCTTTCTTTTTTACTGATTGGTACTACATGTTGTTATTACAGCTATCTGTCATCATCTTTTACTAAACTGTCATATCCTGTTTTGGATCATCACAATGCGGTAAATGGAAATATCTCAGATTATCACGAGGCTTATCATAATCTTTTCGTGATTGAGTTAGAATTGCTCATACCTAAACATCCATAGCACTGTGTATGCTTGAAAAGAGGCCATTATTTGTAACAAACTGGAGTAATTTTCTTCATAAGTATTGTAAGAAATAGTTTACTGAAATAGTTTTAGGTTAAATAAAACATGCAACATTATTGATAGAAGGAGACGAGCCGTACAGTTATAAATCAATCATGTTTTATTACGAAATTATTTTTGCTTTAATTTATTCATATTTTAAATGTTTTAATTTGTTTTTCTAATAACAAAAAATTAAATGTTTCACTACTACTATAATACTAGCCTGTATAAAGAAATCATCATTTCTATCTGGATATGTTAGTTTAACAGTGTTACCTTTTGAAAAAATAAATAAAATAGTACATAAAAAAAAGAACCTTGTTCTCTTCAACTAACAAGTACGACTAACGAAACTATCTGATGCCCAACCGGATTCGATTTTGCTGAAATGTTGATATAATTAAATTAATCGAATATAATTCCCATTGGTGCACGTTTGCTTGATGCTTGGCGTGATATTAACGACTAATATAGTATTAATTTATTATTTGTCCAAGAAATATTACAAGCCATGTGAAACAACAAGTTGCAATCTTTTTGGTGATTAATTTAAACAACATCATTACTGGCAAATGTTTTTCTATGATGCACTCTATTGATTAGTAGTTGGTTTTAGTGATAATTTAATCATTCGATGGAAAAGAGGAAGATGGTGGTGGGTCATATATGCCCCTCATTACCTCTACTTTTTAGCTTCATTTTTCAAATTTTAAGACTCTTTTTTTGTGTTTTTTGAAAACAGAAAGTATAATAAAAATTTAAATTCATCTTACGAATTTAACTTTTTTTTCTTCTTATTTTACAAGATGAAACCACAAAACGGATTTTTATATAATGGAAAAGGGCATAGAAAAAGAGACGAAGGGAATAGTATAAAATAATTGTTAATATTTGAATTTAAAAAGTTATATCTACGTTCTATATCATTTTTATTGAATGATGTAATAATAGAGTACTTCCAATCTACTTTAATTATAAAGATTATAACTTTGAATTATTAAAATTAGCTTTTTCTATTTTAATTAAAACTACAAAATTGATATTTTTTAGTTACAAAAGAAAGTACTAATATCTGATGGTGTTGGGTTAATCTCTCCACTCAATCATTGTATATCATAACTTATCTTGTTCATTATGTTATATTATCTCCTGCATTCTTCAAACAAAATATGTCAAATCAACATGGAAAGCGAGTGAATGATAATAACGATAAAAGAAAGTAATTGAAGCATGTGTATTTGCTTTGTACTCTTACCGGATTATTTTATATGGAGTATTCGATCATTTTCTACCTTCACCTACCAATAACAAAAATATTCTATTTTTATTTTAAAATTTGGTTGAGTGACATCATTCTAAAGAATTGAAGTAAAAAATACTCCCTCCGTCCCTAAATGATTGGTATATTTTGAATTTTCATGGACAACAAAATACAATTTCAAACATAAATATCTCCTATTCTACATATGAAAAAATTATAAAAAGTTGATAGTTCAAAAATATATATTGAGACGAATCTAACAAAATATCATATGACTATATTATTTCTTATTGATTAATGAGAATTATTGATCAAAGTTTTAAAGTTTGACCATGTAAAGTCAAAATGTACCAATCATTTAGGGACGGAGGGAGTGATATAAAGTCAATTATATATTATATGTTACATAGTGGGATCAAGTTGTGCTTAATTCGACATAATTACTCCCTCCGTCCAAATAATTGACGTTTTGACACTATTTTTTTGTCCTAAAATAGTTGACATTTTAACATTGAAAATTGTATTTTTACATTTTCAATGAACTTTTTGACTATTTTTTATATTGAAATTAACAATCAACCAATGATATAGTTCCAAATAATTGTATTTCTTCTTTTTCATTGTAGTTTTTGACTACTATTAATTTTTCTTTATCTATGTGCAAATTGCTAGAACGTCAACTATTGTGAGATTGACACTTGGCCTATATGATTGAAATTTGAATGACCGAAAAACATTCCACATATTATTCCCACCCAAATCGTTAAATTAAACATCATGAATCATTCAATCCTTAGCTAAAATAGGTAGAGCCGTAGAGATGGTGTAGTCATTCAGAGCTACTACTAATTGAAGTCTCTTTCTGGGGAGTTAGTTGGCCATTTCTAGAAACTAAAATCAATTTGCTCAGTTCATTACTTTTTAGTTTTTACCTATTTTCGTATTAAAACCCAAACGCGGAGGTTAATAAAATTCAATTAAACCACATGTCCTATACTATCTCTTTAATTTGTCTCGATACCTGTCTTATCATTTGTCCAATTACAGCCAAACAAAACGTGAAAGCTGAAGTTGCCAATATTAATCAGTGCCCACTTTACATAATTTATTGCTCTCAATATTGTATGGCCATGTGTAAATACATATACTTATCGCCATGTGAGCCATAAACTATTTGTGGTCTTATATATCTTTGGCTTAATTTCATCTGGGCACCTGAACTATTTTTTAATTCCCAAATAGGCACCTGATGACCTTTTTGTAACAAGTAGGCACCTGGATCTCAAATAGGCACCTGAACTATTTTTTAAATTCCCAAATAGGCACCTGAACTTTCGTTTTCTCAATTTTTTTAATTTCTCATATTTTAAAATTTTCGATGAAGGGCAAATTAGTCATATTACACATAAAAACTAACTCAACTACTTTTAATCTAACCCAACCTCAATCCAGCCTCCATTTAATTACACCCCATTAAATATTTAACCCAACCCATTAAAAACATCATCTTCAACCTTACATCTCATTATTTTCAACTTCCACCATCATCTTCGTTCTTTCTTTTATTTAACCAAACAATCTTATAACAATTAACCAAACTCAATATTGCAAATTAGTCTGGTTGCTTGCTCATTTGCGGCCAAAAGCCCTTAATATTGCAAATTCGTCAGGTTGCTTGCTCATTTGCCGCCAAAAGCCCTTAATATTGCAAATTCGTCAGGTTGCTTGCTGATCTGCGGCCAAAAGCTCTTTTCCACCTTTTCCTGTCATTTATCCTGTGTTTTGGTTGCTTGCTTGCAGATTGCTGCTGGGATTTTCAAACAACAGTGTTCGTTCTTCATTGTTGTTGGCAGGTGGGGGAGGGGGGGTGGGGGGGGGGGGGGGGTTGGGTGTGGTGGAGGGGTGGTGGTGCCGGGGGGGGTGGGGTGGGGTGGGATGGGATGGTTGTAGGTTGTGATTTTTTAGTTTTTAGGGGGTGATTTTTTATTTTTGGCGTCTAAACTCTTATTTAGTAATGTCACTGAATTATTCTGAAAAATTTTGCCTCTAAAAAATATGACTAACTTGCCCCTGGGTTAAGAAATTTTTAAAATTTTAAAGTCTGAGAAATTAAAAGAATTGTGAAAAACGAAAGTTCAGGTGCCTATTTGGGAATTAAAAAATAGTTCAGGTACCTATTTGGGATCCAGGTACCTATTTGATACAAAAAGGTCATCAGGTGCCTATTTGGGAATTAAAATATAGTTCAGGTGCCCAGATGTAATTGCTGGTCAAAGTTTAATTTCACAAAGTCACATGACAATTATTTTGGATCGAAGATAACGGTGTGGAGGAAAACCGGAACCAAGCAGAACCGAAAAGAAACGACTTTTTTTGGAACCGATGGGAACCAAATCAATTTCGGTTCCGCCTTTGAGGGAACCGAACAGGTGTGGTTCGGCTTATAGGAGAACTGATAAAACCGAACCGATGTCTAATTTTATGTAGAAAATATTAAGCTTGGTAAATGATAATTGGCAAAAGGATTTAACATTGTTCATTATTGGTATGATATAATAATAGATAAGTGAATATGTTTTAAGCTAATAACATATGAATATATATATATAAGAAGTGGTACAGTGTGATGAATGTGTATACGAATTTCGAAATTAGTTTTAAAATGAGCTAGTTAAACTTATATAGAATAGATATATTTTTGGAACTTAATTATGAATTACAGTTAATATAAAACAATACTAATCACATTTAGATCTGAGTCCAAAAATAATAATAATATTAGCTAGGAACGAACAGACCCAAAATTTCAAGGGCAAAAGTGAGGTCAAATTTAGGTCCAAAACACGAGGGGCAGAACCGAAATTGAACTGGAACCGATATGAACCGAACCATTTGATGAAACAGAACCGATTTTGGTTCCCTCTACCGTAGAACCGATTAGGTCGGTTTGACTCTTTTTTTCGTCCAAAACCAAATCGAACCGTGTCTAGGCCTAATCGAAGATACTATACGTCTGCCAGTGTTGTAACATCACCTTTATTCTCAAAATAATGAGACAATTGTCGATTTGGTCCTAAATAGTCGAACGAAGTTGCACTTTGGTCGCATATAGTTGCACGGTTATAGATTAGTTCTCGGAAAGTGGCCCAAGTGTTGTGATATAGTCCCTAAAAGTGTCAATCTGAAAAAACTCACCCGAACACACATTTAACAATAAATTTAACGCGCGAGACCAAATGGATTATATTTTTGAAACATAGGTGATTGACAAGGATGTTTTGACCCCAACTTTATTGGAAAACATGACTTGGGGACTAAAGTGCAACATTTTGGCCACTTTCGAGGACTAAAATGCAACCGTGTAACTATTGAAGGCTAAAGTGCAATTCGGTCCCACTATCGGGGACTATTTCGGCAATTTTCTCCGAATTGACACCCAATTTAACCTTTACCTTAATTTTTAACACCAACATGTTATTAGAGGTTAAAATTGGGGCAACAAAAAAATTTATATTATGCAAACTTACTTTTGGTGCCTATTCAAACTTCTAGATTGGGATAAACCAATAAACAAATTAATTTATCACAAGTTTCATTAGGCACAAAAGCTATGTTTAAGTGCAAAAATTCTTGTTTTTCGCTACTTTAACCTATAATCACATGTTGGTGTAAAAAATTAAGGGAAAAAGTTAGGTTGGGATCAATCCAGAACTTAATTGCCACTATCGGGGACTAAACTACGATAATGTCATTATTGGGGACTAAACTGTAACTTGGTGACACTATTAGAGACTATTTTAACAATTCACTCTATCATTTTACCCAAATTCGATATTGAAACTAATATAAATTTATTAAGCGAATCATAGAAATAGTCCTCAATAATAGTATCATTAAATTGCGATTTAGCCCCAATAATGACACCGTTAAAATTTAATCATTGAAATTGACAACAAAATTACTTATTGGTCCCACGCCCAAACTGTTAATTTTTAACATGAGTACTAATATGGAACCTTTTTACCACTCTTACAAACAAAACTGAAACGGTACCACAAAAATAAAACCGTAACTTAGTAACACTATTCTAGACTATTTCAAGAGTTAGCTCTAAACTCATTCATTACTAACTTATTAGGTAGACTAGATTGACATGAATCAAGTCACAATTCATTATTTGACCCAATAAAAATCATGACCCCTGGAGTCACAAAAATACAAATAAATGTTACTATCATCACCTAGAAAAAGACGATGGTGCCCCTGTAAAAGACATGGCCCGCTAAAGATGTTAAATGCCTGCATGATTCACATGCACTTGCCGACGCCTATGTATATACATCAAACGAATTAAGCAAAAGATACTTCAAATGAAGACCATATAAATTAAACACCCAAAATAAATTGTACTGTAATAAAGATGCGATAATACATCTTGTTCAGATACAAAAAGAGTTGAATTACGCACGTGTCGATTATTTTGTGTGTTATATGACCACATATATAATATTTGCGCCAATATATAGGGTAGGGTAGTGATAATAATGGCCACTGATTGGGAGTTTATTAGGACTGCCAACTTTGGTGTCATGGTCCCTCCCATGCATACTATATAGTGGGAAAATTAAAAATAAAAACACTTAGTTAAATAAATTAGTAGTAAAATTTCAATTTTTCTTAATATCTCATTTTAATAGAACTTGGTTTAGGAATAAATAGAATAATTCGTATAATTATGTAGAATTTTATGATTAACATTCCAGATGACCCTCTACTCTCTTGTTATTTACCGTTGTTTGAAAGAGTATGTGTTAAAATATACCTCCCACATCTGAAGTTGATGTCCTCCCAGGTCAATATATAAGATCTTGGACTACTCCCTCTATTGCTAATTGATTTTAGAGTGGAACTCATAGACTCTTAACATGGTATCATGAGCCAGACCCGAGTTAATGAGGCAGGTGTAACCCCGCCGATGTTGTTTCCGGCAGTTAATACCGGCGAGGAAAATTCCGCCGACGATTGGATTACACGTGAGGGGAGTGTTAAGATACACCTCCCATATCTGAAGTTGATGCCCTCCTGGGTCAATATATAAGATCTTGAGCTACTTCCTCTATTGCCAATTGACTTTAGAATGGAACCCATAAACTCTTAACAGTATGTGAATCCCACATTATATATCGCATATAAAGATTTTATTTGATTTAATAACGTCAAATACTATATTGCTATAACTTTGTGAAATGAATATTAGGTGAAACTTACAGATTCTTAAAATGTGAACATTATTGTTATGGAAGTTTCAGGTGAGTAATGGTGTTTATAATACTACATATAAATATTAAAGACAAAGGACATTTTGAACGTTTTCTTTATTAATTAAAGCGGTTAATAATAAATATAATACGGAGTATTACTATTCACTTTTCTGCGCTGGGTTGAGTTTGGATCAATAATACGGATCAGAAATTAGTAGAAAATTAATTGCAGTGATGAGATTCATTTTAATTTCTGGAAGTAGACAACGAACCCCCATCCAGCAGCTGGTGAAGAATAGTTTTCATGTCAGAAGAGACATAAGTTATTGTACTATTAAATGAATGAATGGATAAAAGGATCCAACTCTCTTTTTTCAGCTAAGGAGTTGATGATTTCTTAGGATGATATGATATTTGAAATTGACTTAGTTCATTGACATATAATGCACGCATATATTCCCATCTTTTCATCCCAAATAGCTTATTTTACACACGAAATGGTTGGGATGATCACTTAATTTTGAAACATGGAACCAGTTGATTATCTAATTTTCGAGTAGTCCAGTTGATCACCTAACTTTTTAAATCGTTCTTATGCAGCACATTCTTCACTAATAATGCTAATTATGAAATAAATACATCACGTGCCTATCACGTGATAGTTAATTAGGGACAATTTAGTAATTTCAAGTCTTAATTTTATGAAAATAGTTAATCCCATTAAAACAAACACAATCCCCAATTCACGTGATGGCTATTTTAATGGGATGAATTAGGGATTAGGTTTATTTTAATGGGATTAAATTATTTTTCATAAAATTAATGTGAAATTACTAAGTTACCCCTAATTAACTACCATGTGATGGACACAACATAATTAGTCCATAATTATCATTATTAGTGAAGAATGTGGTGAATGAAAACGATTTAAAACACTACTAGAGAACGCGCTATTGGCTTTGGGGGTGAAATCCGAAGCCAAAAGGAAGGTGTCGGAATTGCTTCGGATTGGAGTCAGGAGGCGGGTCAACTTAAAAAATGTTGACTGCCTCTGAGATTGGATACAAAATTACTTCAAATTGTCTTCGGATTTATTTATGCTTCGGATTGACTTCGGACTTCGAAAATTTGCATTCTGAATCCAGTCCCAAGCCATTTTTTCAGAATAAAAACTTCACAATTTTGTAATTACTTATTATTAGTCTTCAATAAATACAATATAATCATTAAATAATTGATCAATAAAATTATTTAGTCGAATTTTTTTTAAGATAATAAATATTTATAAAAACAATAATTAAATAGTATTAATTCTTGAATAAAACATAATCATTCATAATAATAATTAGGAAACCATACATAATCCGATTTTCGATCACTACATGAAAACGTGATCGAAAATATATTATAGTTTAATCTAACTACTATTACACGATAAATAAGAAATCTAATTAGATGATGAACTAATATCATAGGGTTTTATTATCGAATTATTTCCATATATCTTGACATTGAAGAACGTGATATGATTTACGCTACGAACGAGGTCAAGCTCGAGTGTAACAACATCGGCCCACTCCAAGTTGTGGGCACTTGCAAAATCCGCCCAACCTTCGCATAATTTGATTAGTTTGCCATCTCTCCCATTGTATTCTTTTATTTTCATACGTACCATCGATCGTCTCCTTTGCGCTTTAATTGACAATGCCCGACCAATTCACAGTTACACCGGCGACGAAATACCTTTGGAATTGGCTATTATGATCACGAAAACCATTAGATTATTAGAAATTTAATGCTTAATTTGTATAGATTACGAACTAAGTTTAACAATATAATAACTTACCAAGTTTTCTTCCATGCCGGGCATGATGATCTTGTAGAATTCACGACAACCAATCGTATCGGCGTTGAAGATCGACATTATGAATACACTTGAATAGATTGTAGATTAGAATTATGATTTTGTTGTGAGGAATTGCTCTTCAACTTCATACCCTATTCATAGAGTGTAAAAAACTAGTTTGGATTCGGAATGACTATATTTACGTTTTTTACCGTTACAAATATGGCTTCGGATTGGATGCGCAATTAATATAGGTGCGGACCGTTGTAGTGTGCGTCGGATGGGCTTCGGATGTTTTGATTCCGCAGCCATCTTCGGATGAAAAAATCAACCAGACGAGTCGAATTCCTAAATGCAGGATGTTGCCTCCTTTGTTGAACTTCATTATTATTTTTAATTTCTAACTTATTAAATATTATAACTAGAATTTAGAATAAGTTAGAAAAATATTCAAAATGGTTAATAAGATATATTTATATAAACAATAATAAATAAGTATCAATTTTCTTAATAATAGGACATAATCATTCATAATAACTAGAAATTAAAATATAATCCGATTTCAATATCACTACATGAAAACGTGATCGAGAATAGTTCAATTTAATCAACTACTATTACAAAACAAAGAACAAATCTATTCACTAGTAATTGTGGTTGGTCGCAAACATCCACTTGTTCCATATAACTTGACCCAAAAGGCTGGACGATGGTGTGCGCTTCGAACGAGGTCAAACTCGAATATCATGAGTGTCCCCGATCCCACGTCGTGGGCATCGCAAAAACTCGACCAACCATTGCAGCCTCGTCTCTTCACCTAGTATTAATTCGATTTCCTTGGACAACGATATTGTTTTGAAGCAATTAAATATAAGCTCTAGTAAGATTAGTTACGAAAATCTCAATGTAAAATCATATTAGAGTTCAAAGTTTAAAGCTTTAAAACATTAATGAAGCCAATAAACATTAATGAACCCAATAAACATTGATCATGTGGCCTGAAATGTTTGGGGGTTTTGTCATGATAAAATTGGTTTTTCTTGGCTTGAAGAATGAAAAAGATGATTGAAGTTAAAAAGTGCGGGATTTTTGTTTTGACTTAAATATTAATGGGGATAGGATTAACTGAGGGTCAGGTTGAGGTTGGGTTAGATTTAGAGTACTTTTAGTTAGTTTTATGTGTAATCTGACTAATTTGCCCTCCAACTAAAATTTTAAATATGAGAACTTCAAAAAAATGTAAAAATCAAAAGTTTATGTGCCAATTTTTAGATCTAGGTGTCTTATTGGGATAAAAAGGTCACCATATACTTATTTGGGAAAAATTCCCATAATTCAGGTGCCCAGATAAAAAAAAAACCTAAAATATACAAGAACAAAAATTTGGTTACAATAGAAAACTTGACAAAATTAAGAAATCTTATTTATATATATGAACTGTGAAAACATAACAAATAAAGGCCCAATCAATAAAAGATTGATAAATAACGTACGTAGTAATTTTGTGAATAAAAATGAATTTATATAGTGGTTCTCATTTTTTTATTTTACTATGATTAGGTTGTGTTTGGTACGCGGTAATGGAATGAGATAGGAAGGAATGAAATTAAATTAGTTTGTATTACTTAGTTTGATAGTTAACAATGAATTTTGATTGCATTCCCTAGTTAATTGAATTACCTCATTTGAGGTAATAACCATTCCCCCCAAATTGGGGGTAATGGAGGATTATACCTCCTATTAGGTAATCAAATTAGAAAAAATTGAGGGTAATGTGATAATTCAATCACATTACCGCTCACATACCAAACAAAGTAATAAAGTTCATTAATTCATTCATTTCCTCTGTCTATTTCATTCCTTTGTCTATTCCGTTTCTACACCATTTCATTCCACTATACCAGACGCAACCTTAGTTTTACAAGTATGTTATTGCACTTAATTTGAATATATATATTATAAATGAGTCTTAATTTTGTGAATAACACACATATTTCGCATAATCTCACCATTCGCTCACACATGTTTCGTACTGTGTCACAATTCGATCACACTTATTTCAAAATGTCTTATTGGATCGCGCATGTTTCAAAAATTGACTCAGTTGGTCATTCTGTCATAACATACATTGATTTTGACTATTTTGGACAAATTGGCTAATGAGGTTTTATAACAAACACTTTTTTAGATCAATCATTATTAGTTAATTAATTTTAGACCAATCATTATCAGTTATCATTCTTAGTAAGCTTCACCAAATAATTTAGGACTTCCCATGAATCTAACAAGACATGGCAGCCGGCCCGGGCCCCACAAATGTGGGGTGGGCCCAAGCAACCTAATTGGCCCAATCTTTCAACGTCCACCCTATTGATCGCACTGTCCCCACATTAGTTAAGGGGCCTGGGGGCCTCAAAATGGGGCCGGGCCAAATACCTAGGTGGGTTTGAAGTGGGCCTAGGCATAGGGCTCAACATTTTGGCTCTTCTCACTTCTTAACGGGCCACGAGCTCTGTGGACCTACACTCGGCTCGAACCTGATAAGGGGCCTGGCCTCGGATTGTCCGAGGAGTCCTGGCCCATTAGACAGGGAAGACCTATAGTTTCGGTGTGTATGACAGATCAGCTTGACATACTCGAGTGGAACCAAATATGCAATTAAAATCTATATATCTAGCCATATGAAATAATAATAGCAAGTTTAGGATTCTTTGGCTATGGTAGCAAGCATGGCAGAACTATGGTGTTACTAGGGTCTTTACATAAATACACTACACAAAAATATATAGTTTAAAGAGTTAAATTATTAACTAATTTGTGAGAGGTATTTTGTTCAAACCTTGGCACAATCATGTTTTTTCATTGTTTTATTGCCTTAGATTTTTTTAGTGAATACCATGTTTATTATTTATATTTTAAATGATACAATGAATACTAGAAAGTGAAATCTCGGATCCGACATACATGTGTACCTCTTCTGGCTCTTCCTCGATTGAGGGATAGGCATATTTTATGATGTATTGGGATATATACCATTAATTTTTTAATACTTTTTTGTTCAATGTATTTGGTTTGCATTGACTTATAGTGTTTCTTCAAAATACCTTTTGAATCAAAACTAAATTTACAGTTTAAGGATATATATAATCCAAAGCCAAATTACACACATAATATAGATAGAAAGATAGTGTTTGGTTATGTGTTTAACATGAAGCAACTGATAATCTTAATTAAGAACATATCCAACACACATATATATAATATTAGTGGCGAATACTCACAAAGAAACAGGAGAGTAACAAACGCCAAGCAAGCAACTATGAATTGAGAACGATCCATTTTTGTAATATTCACTATTATTAATTATTGACTATTTTACTTCTACTTTTCTGATTGATTTTTCAACAATTTTTGAGGACTTCAATATATATAGTTTGAGGGAAAGGCCAAAATTGAAAACTAATGTTTATAAGTATTTAATTCATTTGCAAATCAGTTCTTAATATGTAACGTTTATAATTAGAACAAAATATTGACCTGATCCATTATAATCTCTCAATCTGGAAAAATAATATTCTAAATAATAAGTTGAAATCCACCTACATAATATCGATGAGTACTTATATAGTAGAAAATATTTTAATGTTATTCTTAACCATAACTAACAACGGTAAAATATGTTTTGAAATATGTTGTGAGGTAATAAAGCTTTTTATTTTGAAAAATATGGGTAGATCGATTGAGTAATATATATATATATATAAATTATAAAATTGATCAATTGACCGAAAAGGAATTGAATTATAATTTTAGTTAACAGAATAAAGTTGAATTTTTTGTATTATTATATACTGGATCTAGATCCCCCATATAACTATTTTGGAAATTTTGAAAATTAATTGCTACTTCCTCCGTCCCTAAAAGATTGGAACATTTTGATTTTTGATGGTCAAACTTTAAAAAAGTTGATCAAGAATTCTCATTAAACGATAAGGAATAATATAGTCATGTGGAGTCTTGTTAGATTCGTCTCAATATATATTTTTAAAATATCAACTTTTTATAATTTTTTCAGATGTTGAATAAGAGATATTTATGTTTTAAATTATTTTTTGAATACTATGTTTATTTTTTATATTTTAAATGATACAATGAATACTAAAAAGTGAAATCTCGGATCCGACATACATGTGTACCTCTTCTGGAGGCTCTTCTGGAGGGATATATACCATTAACTTTTTAATAATTTTGTTCAATGCATTTGGTTTGCATTGACTTATACCTTTTGATGCTTCTCCATTCTACAAGAAGGTCAATCACATTTATGTAAAATCATGTAAATGAGTTTCAAACAAGGCTCCTTTCGATTTTGTCATGGTTTAGGTTGCTATTGCCTATAGGGTGTATATTTTGTTGATCATGTATTCGTTTTCTAGAGTCTTTCCATCAAGATGGACTCACAGGTTTTTTCGAGCTCTTATACATTATCTTCAACTAATTGTAGATTTAGTCTCACCAGATTATAATAACTTTATTTTTGTTCTCTAAGCTTCAAATGTTACAATTTAATCTTGAAAGTGACTACATAGGTGTGACATAATCTTCAATATACTCATATAAGTAAATTACGGAATTAACCCCTTTAAAAATTTGAGGATCAAATTACAATCCTTCGATATTTTCCTAGACTAAATACAATCTTTCGTAATATCGAAGACCACAATATATATCCTACCAAGCTAAGGACCAATTATACAGATATACATAATCTTCAATTTACTCATTGGTGAATGCACAGTCATTTGATCTCCCCCATGGATGTTTGTGAAAATGTGCTTAAACAAAATATACCAGTGCCTCGTTTGATCTCCCCCATGGATGTTTGTTGGATTATTTGTGACTTATTTTTTTCTTTTTGTTGCCTCAAAATGTAAAATCTCTTATTTTTCATTTTGACTATGTTTTTTCATGGCATAAATAATTGAAGGCATAATTTTTTTAACGCCCTTGAAGTAGTATGTCAATCCGTAACTTTTCGAAAAGATAAAATTAGACTATCACTTTTTTCAAGTGAAAAATGATGAACTACATAACATTTATTATTAGTCAATTATCTGATATTTTTTAAGTATTGATGCACATATATTACCGGGAGGTGTGCTATACTCTCGATATCATAAGATATATCAATGAAAACGTAAATTACATTGAAATAAGACATTGGTAACAGGAGATCACTTATCACAAACGCATTGAGCTACACATTGCTCGAAACTAATATAGCAGTCATTACAACAACACCATAACGCGCGAGTTGGTACTATAATCTTTTCGCAAACTCTCTTGTTAATCGATTCAACAGGAAGGTCTTTCTCAAGTACAACACTAGAAGCTACTACTCCCTCCTTCTCCCCTATGTCACCTGTCATATGAATACACCTTGCCGATTATTAAAGAATTAGGGTATAAAAGTTATTTTATAAATTAGAATGAAATTCATAACTATCAAATAAAATAGTTTTTTTTTTTAAATCCACCCACCGCCCCTTACAATGAAAATCGAGCCCAGGACCTCTAAAAGTATAAATGCAAAACTAAATTTATAGTTCAAGGATATATATAATCCAAAGCCAAATTACACACAAAATCTAGATGAAAAGATAGTGTTCGATTATGTGTTTAACATGAAGCAACTGATAATCATAAATAAGAACATATCTAACACATATATATATAATTAGTGGCAAATACTCACAAAGAAACACGAGAGTAACAAACGCCAAGCAAACAACGAGGAATTGAGAACGATTCATTTTTGTAATAGCCAGACTATTTTACTTCTACTTTTCTGATTGATGCTTCAACAATTTTTCAGGACTTCAATATATATAGTTTGAGGGAAATGCCAAAACTGGAAACTAATGTTTATTAGTATTTAATTTATTTACAAATCAGTTGTTAATATGTAACGTTTATAATCAGACCAAAATATTGACCTGATCCATTATAATATCTCAATATGGAAAAATAGTATTCTAAATAAGTTGAAATCCACCTATATAATATCGATGAGTACTTATATAGTAGAAAATATTTTAATGTTATTCTTAACCATAACTAACAATGGTAAAATAAACTAATATTTTGATTTTCACTTTATATGATTTGAAAATATGTTGTGAGGTAATAAAGCTTTTTATTTTGATAAATATGGGTAGACCGATTGAGTATTATATATAAATTATAAAATTGAAAGACGCCCGAAAAAAGAATTGAATTATAGTTTTTGTTAATAGAATAAATTTCAGGTTTTTTTTCTTATTCACTGGATTTAGATCCCCCGTATATTTATTTTTGAATGCTCGAAAATTAATTGCCATTTTTATTATTAATTAAAATGAAGATTTTATTATAAAAATTGAATTTTAGTTCTTATAAAATTCTTCAAGTATATTTATATTATTACCTAAAATATTTTCAATTTATAATTAAAATGTAGAAAATTTGGAGTTAATTTACAGTTTGTTTCAAATTATTGATGATTAAAAAATTTTAAACTAGTAATCTTTCCACAGTCTAACCTGTGCAATTTCATGCAAATATTGTTATACAAAGTTTTATATAATGGATATAGTGTAATTACATTCGCCTAAATATAATATCATAAAATAATATTTAAACTTATTTATTAGAAAAATGCTAATCACTATTAACAATTTTGACATAAAAATATATGAACGTTGCTTGAGTTATTACTTATAAAAATCAACTTACGAATACAATGCATCAATTTCAAAAAAAGGTGAAAAATTAAAAACATATACGATTGAGAATTTCAATATTAAAGTAAAATAGAATGCATCAGTTAAAGAGGGTAGTTATTTTGAATTGTTTATTTTAGACAACTGGCAAACAAATATCATAGGGGTGTGCAGAAATTACCCAACCCGCCCAACCCAACCCAACCCAACCCGAAAATACGGGTTATTTGGGTTGATGGGTCGGGTTTGGGTTAAGTGGTAAAAAACCCGATAAAATTGGGTTGGGTTTGGGTTTACACTGTTGAAACCCGACCCAACCCGAATATTATACATATTAATATAAATTTATAATTTTACGCTTAAAATTTTAGACTTATTATAAAAATACATATGCAAAATTCGATAGCCAATATAATTAGATGCTATAATAAGTCTACTTTAAGTTTCTAACGTAATAAACTAGTATTTATATATATAAATAGCCATAGAGGCGGCACTACATGTGCATAATGTAGGAATTTATGGTTCTATTAAGTTTTCAAGATTTTCTACAATGTCACTCTGAAATATTCTGATTCGTTTTTCACCACTTTAAATTATTTTTTCAAAGAATAGGCAGGTATAGTTAGAGAAATAAATAAGATATGTTCAAGTTCAGATTTTGAACGAAAGGAAAATAATATCAATATTGAGTGAGTCATTACTGATCAGTTAATTTTTGTTACATGTAATTAATATTATTATATGTTATCTAAGTTAGATATATTAGTCTAACTTCTCTTTATTAATCGTGTACATGTCCTAGATTGAAAACATGATACAACCATAATAATTTTATAATATTTTTTAGTTTTTGATACTCAATTTGTGGATTTTGAATTTTGAATGAGTTATTAATGGTCTTACATGATTATACAATTACTATGATTTTCATTATTGTAATTTCTAAGTTATTTTATTTATAATTTTAATTGTTAAAATTAATGACGTGTAACCCGAACGACCCGCCCAACCCAACCCGAAAATCGAAGGACCCGAAGCAGCGGGTCAAATAATTCTTGGGTTGGGTTTGGGTCAAAATTTTCAAACCCGAAAAATATTGGGTTGGGTTTGGGTTTAGCCAAAACCCGCCCAACCCAACCCATGCTCACCCCTAACATATCATGCCACTTGGATAGCCTAGACGATTTCTTAGGCTTCACCAAACAATTTAAAGCTTCCCACATTATATATAGTATAGATAATATATAAATTATAAAACTGAAAATCTGCTGAAAAAGGAATTGAATTATAATTTTAGTTAACAAAATAAAGTTCAGTTTTTTGTATTATTATTTACTAGATCTAGATCCCCCATATAACTATTTTGGAATTTTTGAACATTAATTGCTATTTTTATTTGTAATTAAATTGAAGAATTTATTAGAAAGATTGAATTTTAGTTCTTATAAAATTCTTACAGTATTTTTATATTATTATTTAAAAATATTTTCAAACTATAATTAAAATGTAGAAAGTTTGAAGTTAATTTACAGTTTGTTTCAAATTATTGATGATTAAAAAAGTTTAAATTAGAATAAATTGGATTTTGACCAGTAAAAATTTATAATATTTTGCTCATATTTTCCCTCTAGGGAAAGGCATATCCATAACTTTTTGAAATGATGAATTAGACTTTATCACTTTTTTTCAAGTAAAAAATGAACTACATAACATTTATGATCTCATCATTCATTATTTCTTAAGTAATGATGTACATACATCACCTGGAGGTGCGCTATACTCTCGACAACATAAGAAAGATCAATCAAAAAGTAAATTACATTGAAATTAGACATTGGTAACACGAAATCACTTATCACAAACACATTTAGCCACACATTGCTCGAAACTGCCATAGCAGCCGTCACAACAACACCATATAAAGGTACTTGAACCAATCCTTTTGCAAAGTCTCTTATTAATCGATTCATCTGGAGGGTCTTTCTCAAGTACAACATTGGAAGCTATTACTCTCTGCTTCTCCCCTATGTCACCTGTCATATCAATACATCTTGCCGATTATTAAAGAATTAGGGTATAAAAATTGTCTTTCGATCTTTCTTTTTATAAAATAGAATGGAAATTAGAACTAACAAATAAGAAAAGTATAAAGTATAAATTCAAAACTAAAACAACAATTGAAGGATATATAATCCGAAATCAAATTACACATATAATCTAGATAAAAAGATGGTGTTTGATTATATGTTTAACATGAAACGACTGATGATCATCATTAAGAACATATCCAACACATATATACATAATTAGTGGCGAAGACTCACAAAGAAACACGAGAGTAACAAACGCCAAGCAAACAACAATGAATTGAGAACGATTCATTTTTGTAATAGCCACTATTATTAATTATTGATTATTTTACTTCTACTTTTCTGATTGATGCTTCAACAATTTTTCAGGATTTCAATATATATAGTTTGAGGGAAAGGCCAAAACTGGAAACTAATGTTTATTAGTATTTAATTTATTTACAAATCGGTTCTTAATATGTAACGTTTATAATTAGATCAAAATATTGACCTTATCCATTATAATATCTCAATATGGAAAAATAGTATTCTAAATAAGTTGAAATCCACTTACATAATATCGATGAGTACTTATATAGTGAAGAATATCTTAATGAATTATGGAATGTTATTCTCAACAATAACTAACAATGGTAAAATAGTATTAATAATATTTTGATTTTCACGCTATATGATTTGAAAATATTTTGTGAGGTAATAAAGCTTTTTATTTTGATTCCAAATACGGATAGATCGATTCGGTTTATGTAAATTATAATGTTAAAAACCGAGCAAAAAATGAAATAAATTAAAATTGTAGTTAACACGATAAAGTTCAGCTTTTGTATTATTTCCTATTTTCCTAGTTGATCTAGATCCCCATATAACTATTTTGCAATTTTTTTTAGTAATTGTTATTTTTTATTATTAATTAAAATGATGATTTTGCTAAAAAGATTGAATTTTGGTTCTTATAAAATTCTAAAAATATTTAATAATTACTACTTAAAATTCTTACCTATATGCAAGTATGAATTGATAATATAAAAAATACATATTTTCAGAAGTTACATATATGAATACTAAAGCTGACTTCGATTATATGAGCTGACTGCTGAGGATTGTTTAGGTCTGCAATACATTTATCAATGATTATCGAATAAATATGTTCCGTTAGTTTGTTAACAAATGTTCATGCTTGTTTAGGGGATTGTAAATACCATTCTTTTTCATACATATATCATCACACAGGAACTAGAAAATCATTTATTAACAGCTTAATAATACTACAAAGCTTGAAAGACGGATCGAGGCTCCGCTCATTTAACAGATTTGAGCTTAAGTGAGCGAATTGCTGTATCTATCTAGCTCGACTCGTACACACTTCTATCTGAGAATGATAAAAGAATGAAAGTAGACCAGTTTCCGTTTTGGATTCCTTAAAGCTATACGTCTAATTCGCACCACGGTCTAAGTAGACTCCATCTAGAGCGAGTAACGAATGGCGTTTGAGAGCCTTCTAACACCACGTAAAATAACCAATCCTGACTTTATTATCAGCCAAGTTTTATTACAAACAAACTAATTTATGAAGTTCACTTCAACTTTTGAAACATCAAAGGGCTTGCCATAAGTGATACATAACTTAAAGATGATGGTCGAGAACTAGTACTCATATCATTCAGGAATCTTGATTGCTTCCTGCAACATCAACCACAAACCGATATTTGACATCATTCACTTGCAGTCGCGCAAAAGCACTGTTTAATTCATCCATTTTAACAACTTCAATCTTTGAAGTCAATCCCTTTTCTTGAAAAAACTCTAGCAACTCATCCATCTCCTTTCTGCTGCCCACAAAGCTACCGACTATGGAGATTCCCTCTTTACAATCATATCAATAAGTTAGTCCAAAAATTTACTAATTTCTATTTCCCATACATCAGTCTACGTACTTATATATTGCAATATTGAATCAGATAAACTTACTGAGGAAGAAAGGCGTGGTCAAGAATTGCAAAGGGGCATTGACAATACCAACCACGATCAGCTTCCCCTCAGGTTTTAATAACTCGATGTATTGATCAAGGGTGTGCAACACAGGCAGGGTATCGAGAATGTAATCAAGTGAGTTTGCAGATTCGAGCATTTGAGTCGTGTCAGAGGCCACTATGAAGACATCAGCACCAAGTTCGTCCAAAGCTTCCTGCTTCTTCTTGGGAGATGAACTGAATACTGTTACGTGATGTCCCATAGCCTTTGCTATGATGACCCCCATGTGACCAATCCCACCGAGCCCCAATATGCCTCCCCTAAGACCAGGTTTGTTCAGTCCAAGATTGACTAGTGGGCTGTATGCTGTTATCCCTGCACAAAACAATGGCGCTGCTTGTTCTGCTGCCATTCCTTTTGGAATTCTTGATAGATGTCTGTATGTCAATGAACAAACAGAGTAATTACGCGAATCATTTATGAAACTAGTACATCTGAAATATCATCATCTTTTACCTATGATCAACTACCATGGCAGTGGAGAATCCACCTTGGGCGGGCACTCCATTAGGGAACCTACCGAGACCAGAGCATGTGATACTCTTCTCCTCACAATATTGCTCCTTGTCTGACTTGCAGAAGGAACATTCATGGCAGCTTCCGCAAAGACCACCGAGTCCAACAAGGTCTCCGACATTGAACTTGGACACGTTACATCCCATTTTCACGACCTGGCCTACTACCTCATGCCTTCAATGATATTCCATCATAATAATACGTGAGTCATATACTTGAATTATGTGAAGAGAATACATCTGGTAATTGACAATTTATAAAACAAATAATGAGCGTATCGGATGGGAGAAAGTTGGACGTACCCGGGGACCATAGGATAAGTGGTAAAGCCTAGGTCATTTTTGGCAAAATGAACATCAGAGTGACATATCCCGCAACAAATAACCTTGAGAAGAACGTCTTCTAATTCGATATTTCTGTGGAATTTCGCGTAATTAGTCATCGGTCATCAACTAGCTGGTAAACTAATTACACCAGCCTCAGTACTGTAGAATTTTTCGTTCATTGGGCCTGAGCCACACCATATGAGGAACAATCACACTTCATAACCCAAACAGACACTATATCTTAAAATTAATGGTGTTAAGTGGAGTTGCTTCATAGTTTATTATAGGACTTTCACATGTGACAATTTGTGCTTATTTGGAGCAATCTTAACAAGTACCTCCATGGATATGTCACATAGTTTATTGCTTCATATGTGTATGCTAGGTGATGAACTAATGCTTGATATCAAAGGGTACTATCCGTCCTAGCACTGTTAGCTACTGTTCTAATTGTGAAATGACCCCGAATAATGGTAACAAGCTGTACTTTGATCCGCAATACTATTAAAATAGAAGTTTTATCCCGGTAAATGGCATAAAATTTGCACTTTTATCCTAACATAATGTCGGCTAATTTGAGGACCAGAACACACCAAAATACACTTTATCCTAAATTCCCATAAGGGGTGTCACTTATGAGAATCAATGTATACCAAACTCCCCTTATTAAGAACATTTTTACAATTAACTTCCACTAAATTTATATCCTAAATTGATTAAAATCGAAAATCGTTGTCGATCAGTTTAGCTAACTTCTAACTTTTGTCAAAGTTTCTTCAGCAAAGCATCTACTAGTTAGTATTCCAGATGGAGTTTGAACATTAGGTCTACACAAGTAAAACTGCATTATTAGTCCTACTGTCCTACTACTACACTTACCCCATATTCTAGTTTTGTCATAGTTTCTCTTCTGTTAAATTTTATTCTCTTACTATTTTTTTTTTCTTTTTTTTTTGTGTGGAAATCTTATACATACTCCTGTTGTCGAAACATCAGTTATACATAAAGTATCTACTATTTTATTTTATGTTTGACTGATGGTCAAACTGATATCTTAATGGTATGAAAGTCACAGTATGATTTCAATATAGTATGGCGATAGCAGTTCAGTTCCGTTAAATAACAAAAAGATTGCATTTTAATTCCCAACTAACGTCTCAACTAAATTTTACTACCTCCGTCCCTAAAAGATTGTCACATTTTGACTTTTG
Organism: Echium plantagineum; assembly: GCA_003412495.2. Classification (NCBI taxonomy): domain Eukaryota; kingdom Viridiplantae; phylum Streptophyta; class Magnoliopsida; order Boraginales; family Boraginaceae; genus Echium; species Echium plantagineum. The sequence continues at coordinate 333,624 of QFAX02000350.1, forward strand.
TTGGTCAAACATAATTAAATTTTATCATGAATTCTTATTAAACGATAAGAAATAAGATAGCCTTGTGAGACCTTGTTAGATTCGTCTCAATATATATTTTTGAAATATCAACTTTTTATAATTTTTTCGCATGTAAAACAATAGATATTTACGTTTTAAATCGTGTTTTGTAATTTGGGATAATGGAGGGAGTAGATATTTGTATGTTGTAAACTCTGAGAAATTGAATTAAGAGTAGGTTATGGGTATTATTATTTGAAATATCACTAGGATTTAGGAGTAGGTTATGGGTATTATTATTATTATTATTATTATTATTATTATTATTATTATTATTATGGTCGTTGTATGTTTATGTTGGTGCTGTAGAGATCGATATACCTGAGGGTGTAGGTGTAGGGCGAGAGGATGGTGGTTGGCTCCGTTGCTATCCATCCTTTGGCTGTGACTTTGACCACGTCCGCCGCCTGTTCCATAATACTCATTGTAGTGTACGATTATTAAACTTGCAAATTGGCTGTCACTTTGAGCGATATTTATAATGTTTTGAGAAGACATTTTCGGAAATGCTAGTACTTCCTTCGTCACTAAATGATTGGTACATTTTGATTTTTATGGTCACCAAAGCATGATTTAAAATATAAATATCTTTTACTCTATATGCGAAAACATTATAACAAGTTGATATTTCAAAAATATATAGAGGAATCTAATAAGATCTCACATGACTATATTATTTCTTATCGTTTAATGAGAATTCTTGATCAAATTTTTTAAAGTTTGACTACAAAAGTCAAAATGAACCAATCATGTAGGGATGAAGAGTATAATAGATATGAAGTATAATGTATACATGTTGGGACCAAGTTCTTATTCGTGCATGGGATTTTTTTTGGATTAAAGAAAAAAAAAGGTTTTCGGTCGAAACTCACCTCATCGATAATTTACAAAAAAAAAATCAAGAAAAAATAATCTGATATTTCACATCATGAATATAAATACATTAAATATATTTTTAATTTGACATCCATATTCAATATATACAATTTTTAGAATTTAATTTTATCCTAAATTTCTATTAGAATATGTGAAATATATACTATTTATTAAATTTGCAATGAATATAAGAAAATTTGTAAAAAAACATACATAAAATATTGAAACCAAAAATTACAATTCATGGTTTTGAGTGAATTTTAGAAAAACTTTTACCAAAAAAATGATATAATTGCCTTAAAGCACTTCAATCATCAAGAGGGGATCTAAGTGCCTTATTTTGAGGTCGTGTTTAAAATCGAGATAGAGTTTGAAGTGGATGTTCCTATAATATGTATATGTATATGTATATGTGTATATATGTATTATTTCCTACGTCTCTAAAAAATTGTCACATTCTAACTTTTGTTGGTCAAATTTAACAAAATTTGATCATGAATTCTCATTAAATATGTATAAGAAATAACATAGTCAGGACCTTGTTAGATTCGTCTCAATATATAGTTTTGAAATATCAACTTTTTATAATTTTTTTCACATGTAAAATAATAGATATTTATGTTTTATTGACCACCAAAAGTCAAAATGTGACAATCATTTAGGGATAAAGGGTATATAATTTTAAAATAATTATACGACTGAAGAGGGAATTGGTGATTTGGTCCCAGTAAGTGGGTCACTATTTCACTTTGGTCCTGTAAGTGGCTAGCAGGTGCGCAACTGGTCCCTGATTTAACACATACTTTCATTTGGGGGTGTTTTTGCAATTTTGAGACAATTTGGGGGTGGTTATGCAATTTTAAGACTTTGCTTGATTCCATAACTCTTTTTTTTATTTTTATTTTCAATTATTGTTTTAGACTTTTTTTCGATTTTTTTCTATTTGTTTTTCAGATTTTCTTTTCGATTGTTTTCCTAGTAAAAAGTGTTCGATTTTGGTAGTTGTTTTAGCTAAAAGTTTTGGTTGTGGCAAATAAGTTCGGTTTTCTTAGTTTTTCGGCAAAAAGGTTCGATTTTGAACATTGTTTACCAAAAAGTATTTTTAGTTTCACAAAAAAAGTTCGGTTTTCGTAGTTTAATTTATACAATGGTTCGATTTTGATAGTTGTTTTGGAAAAAATATTCGATTTCGGTACTTCTTTTGCTAAAAGATCCAATTTGGCAAAAAATGTTCGATTTTTGTAGTTGTTTTGGCTAAAAGTTCCGATTTTAGCAAAAAAAAGTTCAATTTTGATAGTTTTGGAAAAAAAGTGTTTGATTTTGATAATTTTTACAAAAAAGCGAACTTGTTTTGCCAAAACCAAAAGTTTTGGCCAAAACAGCTACTCCCTCCTTCCCATTTTGTTAGGCCTGTTTTGACTTTCACGGTCATCGATACATGATTTAAAACGTAAATATCTCGAATTCTACACATACAAAAATTATAAAACTTTGATATTTTAAAAATATACATTGAGACAAACCTAACAACATCTCATATGACTATATTATTTCTTATGGGCTAATAGAAATTCATAGTCAAAATTTTCAAAGTTTGACTCCCAAAATAGAAAGTGGACAAACAAATTGGGATGGAGGGAGTATTAACATTTGACCTTTTTGCCAAAACAACTATCAAAATCGTACTTTTTTTTTGCTAAATTCTGAACTTTTACCCAAAATCGAACCTTTTTGCTAAAATTGGATTTTTTGCGAAAAAAACTATCAAAATCGAATATTTTTTCAGAAACAACTATCAAATTGTTCAGTAAAAAAAACTGTGAAAATCGAACCTTTTTGTCAAACTACTAAAACTCTTTGGCAAACATCGATCAAAATCGAACCTTTTTCCCAAAAAACTATGAAAACCGAACCTTTTCCAAAATCAAAACTTTTAGCTAAAACAACTACCAAAATCGAACCCTTTTTACTAGGAAAAAAAATCGAAACAAAAATTAAAAGACAAATAGGAAAAAGAAAATTTAGAAACAAAATATTGAAAGAAACCAGAAAAAGAGTTTTGGAAACAAGCAAAGGCTTAAAATTGCATAACCACCCCTCAAATTATTTCAAAATTACAAATAATTCCCAAACTAGTGTATGTGTTAAATTAGGCACAAAATGCGCTCCTGATAGCGACCTACAAGAATCATTTGCGCATCCTTATCAATTACTGATACCAAAGTACAACAATAATCCATTTAGCGGGATGAAATCAGCAATTCCCTTTACTACTGAACAATTGTGAACAGTATGATATTCGCGCTATCGCTCCTGGGCATAATCATATTGTTTGACCAATTTGATGTAACCATAAGCAGTGTATATTATATGTTCTATTTATGTAACTTCACTATTATAATACCCTCCTTCCCTAAATGGTTATCTCAATTTGACTTTTTATATATAACCAACAAAATAAGAATTAAAATGTAAATATATCTTATTTTACATACGACAAAATTATTAAAAGTTGACATTTCAAATATATATTGAGACGAATCTAATAAGATTTCACAAGACTATATTATTTTTCATCGTTTTATGAGAATTTATGATCAAATTTTGTAATGTTTGACCAACAAAGATCGAAATATGACAATTTTTTAGGGACGGAAGGACTACAAAAAAAAGAGTGATTTTAAGTAAATAATTAAATGAGCACATTAACAGATGCTATTTAAATATAGTATATATATATATATACACTGTACTTTACTATCGATATTTTTCGATTTAACTTATTAGATTAAGAGGCATGAATCATCAAGTCAATATTTTGTTAATGACCTAATAAAAATCATGACCCCACTACAACATTAGTCAATTGTAGTCACAAAAGTACAAATTAAAAAGGATTAACATGAATTAAGTCACATTTTATCACCTAAAAAAGGACGCTAGCTACATAAAATGCCGCCTGCATGATTCACATGCATGAATTATGAATAAGTAGCTACTAGCAAAGATGTTAAATGCCGTCTGCATGATGAAGGTTGCAATGAATAATAAAGAATGTGTTAAACACCATACACAAAAAACAACTCCAAAAACTAAAATTCATGGTTTTAAGTGAATTTTATATTTTCTATGCAAAAAATGATATAATTGCATTAAAACATACACAATCAAGAGCGGATTTAGGTGCTTTGAGGTTGCTATTTTCTTCATTTCTTATGGATGTAGAACTATAAAAATAAAATCAAAAATCGGTTTATCGTATGTAATAATCAAATACTAAAATGAAATTCAATTCAATTACCCCTAATTTGATTAAAACTTGTTATGAACCCTAAAATCAGAATTGATCAAAGATATAATCTGGATATAGATGGAGAGTGGTGGGAGAATTATATTCGACAAGTGTTGTGTGTGACTTGTCCGGTTCTAGTTTTAAGTTTAGAAGACCCGTGTGTTAAGTTCTTCTTGTAACATGCAATATAAATGATTTATGTCTTTTGATACTCAAGTTAGTGTTTGACCATATCAAAATATATAGAGTGTTTTTGTGCTTTAGAATTGTATTATCTAATATGACTCGAAAATTGATATTTTACAATGATATCAAACTTATCACCAGCTAAACAACGCCTCTACCATTTATTGAAAGGTATATGGATGCCAACTCATCAATAAAGGTGTCAATAATATATTCTAAAGTTTGATGACTAATATAAAATCATTTTGATATTTTTTTTATTAACGTGCATATGCAACGATGAAACTACCCTAACAAATGTCACATCGAACTCGCGTGCGTTGATTGCGGTTCGCTGAAAGAAATCGTAGATGAAAAATCAACTCTGTGCAATTTGCAAACGTAAGTGATCGACCAGGATACTCCGACAAATAAGTAATTGACTAGAACACTTTGAAACATAAATGATCGACTGATGACATGAGTCAAACATAAGTGATATTCCATGCCATTAACTTTTTTTATTACTTTTTTGGCTTAATAACAATGTAAAATGACTAAAATACCCTCCAAATATCACATAATTTTCACGCGCGTTAACTAACCGTTGACCAAATGAAATAGTAGATATAAAATCAACTGGGTACAATTTTCAAACATAAGTAATCGACTAGTACGCGTTGAAATATATATAAGTGATCGACTAGTAATATGAGACCAACATAGATGATGTCCTCTCCCATTATTGAGAGCTCTTTTCCTAATACTACCCTTACCGATCAGTTCAGGCTCCGTTGAGTAGTAAGCAGGGGCGGATCCATAAATAAAATTTTGGGTGGTCCCTTAACTATTTAAAATATACTCATATATCCACCCATCGTTAAAGTATACGAATATTACAAACCAAAATACAAGAATAGTTTACACACGAATTCATCAAAAGTATATATATCTAATTCGAATTCAAGGAAATAAATTAACGTAATTAACGTAATTAAAAGTACAATTATACAAATGAAGGAAATTTCATTAGTCAATCGATTAAGCAAAACTAAATTACTTCAATTATAAAATAAATTAACGTAATTAAAATTTGAAAAATTAATTATTAAATCAAGATATACAATTGTATATTATGCCCATAAATAAGATATAAAAATATCAATTAGTACTAAATTTATACATATATGCTCAATTTCATTATAAGTCATTCTAATAATAATAAGACTATTAATTATTAAAGTAAAATTAACAGCTTTTAAACTGAAGAATAAAAGTATGTTAACTTGTTAAAGTGGCTTTGTCTTCAAACCATAATACGTCAAAATTAGTAGTCTAAAAATAGATGAAAACTATAAAGTATTTTGCTTTATGACAAGAAAATATAAATTAATTTGGAGTATTATATACCTTAAGCTAATGCGAGTGGAAAGGTGGAGTGGGGCTGTGGTGTGGGAGGTCCTCTGTGGACGTTTGAAGCTTTGGGGGTGGGATATTTTAAAAGATTTGTGGATTTAATTGGTTGAATGGTGGGGTTTTTGGTGGGAAGAAGTAAAAAAAAAACGTGTATATTAATTAAGGGAATGGGAAGGGTTTTATATCTCAAGTTTTAATAATCTGAAAAATAACGAAAAAATAGGGTTGCCCAAAGGATTCGAACCATGATCATCCACATATGACATAAACACTCTTACCGTCTCAGCTACATTACCACGTGGATCCGCCTCTTGTCGTAAGAATCTTACTTGGTTTCAGTGCATTAAGCCTTTCTTGATGCACCTTTATTAAGGGACTTAAATGCAAATAGTGCAAACCATATTTCAACTCCTTCAAATATTGTAAATTGCATATTAACAATCAACTAAAAATCACTCCCTCAATTGAAAAACCCTCGCAACAAACTCCCAACTCCAAAAAAACCCCATCATGTGTCCGATTTTTCAACCTCAAACAAGAAGGTGTTCTCCATTGTGATTCTCAATCTAATTTCTCAGTCAAATTTCTCAGTCAGATTTCTCAATTCTGAAACCAACCTGAAATACTCCTTCTACGGGGACTACTCCCTGCGGCGATGATTGAAGGCGGAGGGAAATGCAGTGGAGAGTATACGGTGGTGAAATTGAGTAAAGAAATACTACCTCCATCCCTAAATGATTGTCACATTTTGACTTTTGATGGTCAACAAAGTACAAAAACGTAAATATCTATTATTCTACATGAGAAAAAATTATAAAAAGTCGATATTTCAAAAATATATATTGAGATGAATCTCACAAGGTCCTACAAGACTGTATTATTTCTTACCATTTAATGAGAATTAATTGTCAAATTTTGTTATGTTTAACTAACAAAAGTCAAAATGTGACAATCTTTTAGGGACGGAGGGAGTATTTTTTTTTTGAAAATGGAGTAAGAAAACAAGATCTTTTGGTCAAATTTAGTGGAAGTAACTTGTTGGAATGTTTTATGAGATTGAGTAAGGAAAAGGATTGACTTGGTGGAACTGAGTAACGACTTTTTTATATATATTTGATTCAACTTTATCATTATATTTTGTACCAATTTGTTAAGTATAAGCATGATGGCAAGTTGTTTGATAAAATGTTATAAAGAGAATGTTAGTCCATGAGAATTGAAATTAATATACAATTGATAAGTTTGTTACGTTCTGGAGAATCTTTTTTCATAACAGTAAATTCATTGAAAGAATTTGTTTGAAAAGGAATTTGGTACTACTAACTTTTTTTTTAAATGGAGGATAGTTATTGAAGAATCTTTGAGGTTGTTGCATTTGAGATAGCTTTCTGTAATATTGACGATGGTTAACATTATCACTATAACTTATACCCAAATTTCATGTAAAGAGTGGTACAGTAGTCATTGAATCCCTTGTACCCAAATAAAACCCGAATGTACAGTACCAAACGCTATATCTAAATTTCAATATTTGTAACAAAAGAAGTTTACCTGAAAAGATATATTGTGAATAATTTGTACCTAAATTACATGTACAGAGTGGTACAATACCAATGTATCAAAGTTTCATTACCTATGTCAAAACCAGTATACCAAAAAGATATGTTTTGATTAACTTGTACCAAAAAGCTACGTCAGATAATTTCGAACCAAGACGTTTGCCCACATGCCTACTTGTACCCCAATCAAAATCCAAGAGTGGGACAGTACCAAAAAGTGTGATTTCAATGTTAATATCTGCATCATAAATTTTTGTATACCGAAAAGATATATTTTGAATAGTTTGTACCCAAATTATATGTAAGAAAGTGATACAATACCAATGTATCACAGTTTTATTACCCGTATCAAAACGAGTATATCTAAAAGGTATGTTATCAATAACTTGTACCCAAATCAAACGTAAAAAGTGGTACAGTACCACAAAAGTGTGTACAAAATGTCGATACATGTACCATTTTCACGACCTCGCCTACTACTTCATGCCTTCAATGATATTCCATCATAATAATACCTTAAGTCATATACTTGAATTGTGTGAAGAGAATACATCTCGTAATTGATCATTTATAAGAAAATAATGAGCGTATCGAATGGGAGAAAGTTGGACGTACCCGGGGACCATAGGATAAGTGGTAAAGCCTGAGTCATTTTTTGCAAGATCAACATCAGAGTGACATATCCCGCAACAAATAACTTTGAGAAGAACGTCTTCTGATTCGATATTTCTGTTTGACATTGCTTAATTAATCATCGATCAACTAGCTAGTAAACTAACTACACTAGCGTCACTCAGTACCTCCATTGATATTTACGCGGACCAAACTATACCCGACCCATATTTATTAAAATTATTTCAACAATTAATTCAAACGAAATTTATTTCCTAACTTCACTAAAATCTTTGTCAGTTTAGCTAACCTTAACTTTTGTCAGAGTTTCTTCAAATCATCCACTAGTTGGTGTTCCAAATGGAGTTTGAACAATAATATATCTACACAAATAAATCTACACACATAAATCTACTTTATAAATCCTACTACTAGAGTTCTAGACCAACCCCCCATATTCAAATTTTCTCATTGGTTTTCTTTTGTCAAATGTTATGTTGTTACTTACTCTCTTTTTTGTTAACCTATTGTTTGGAATCTGTATAATCAAACTTTAAAAATTTTGACCATTAATTTTTATTAGTCGATAAGAAATAATATAATCTATTGAATCTTGTTAAATTCGTGTCAATCTATATTTCTGAAATATCAAGTTTTTATAACTTTTACATGTATAAAATTAGATATATTTTCATTTTAAGTCGTGCTTCGTTAACCGTGAAAAGTCAAAATAATACCTTAAAAGAAACATAAGGAATATTTTTTAATTTCTGATTTGTTACAATATACTGTACCTTAACGTAAATTTGCGGCACATTGGACAGTGTCGGATGTCATGTAGTTCATGGCAGTTCATTTGAACCACCTTGAATTTTATTTTATTTTAAAATTATAGAGTTTATACTCTGTTCATTTTGTAGTTGGTGTTTTACATTTTTAAAACAATATTTGATGGGTGTTTATGTTAGAATTATGAGGTGTTTGACACGTCATAATAAGTGTCCGTTGAACAATTTGATTGTTCGTAGTGATTACTTATTTAAAGTTAAGTTCATACGTATATTATGTTTGCCAATAATATATACGTGCTGGGAATGAATTCGAAATGCATTAGGGGTCATGATGGTTTTACTAGGGCCACTCATGATTTATATGTTAGTAAAATACTTGGTTGATATTTTATTAACATATGACTAATGTCATTTCAATCCTAGAAGGTCACACACATACAATGCACTTGATTTTCAATATGATTGAAACTTCCGGGTTAAAAGTGTAAATGTCAAAGAATCAATGGGAATTCAATTGGATTGTTTGACTTTGAATTCAAACACGTGCTTAATTGTGGAGGCGTTACGTCTTTGGGTTTAATGTGATTAAACCACAAATTCATCACACACTTATTATTGTAATAAATGGTGAATATTTGGATTTAATGTGATTAAACCGCAAATTCATTACACACTTATTATTGTAATAAATGGTGAATAATTGAAAGGAAGGTTTTTTTGTGTTACCACTATATAAACACCATTTGATGGTAAACAAAATAATCAATCTTCTCATTATTATCTTTTCACTTGTAAGACAATTGAAAAGAAAAATACTCCTCTTCCTTCTCTATTCGGCCAAAACAAGAATAACATCAAGAGAAGAAAATCGTTTCTTTCTTGGTTCATTCTTTGTCAAATACACTCAAGCTCTAGTTGCTTCAAGGAAGGAATCAAGCTAGCGTTGGTGTGGACTAACTAGAGAGAGGAACGTTGGTTGCTCTTCCGCTGCGCAACTCAAACACGCTTCAAGAGGTATACACACAAACTCATAGTTAAATGTGAATTTTTAGAACTATGTATTTGATCCTTCATACGATTTTACATAATTTGATATGTAAAACTTGTATAAAATCCCAACAGCTTCCTCTTAAGTTCACATTTAATATATTCAAAATGCAATAAGTATAATATCAATACATGAATGTAATTGTAGATTAAATCACTAATTAAAGAACTATATGTGTAATACGTAATTGTTTATTAATTGACGTGGAAATAGCGAGAACGACAACAAAGCAAATGGAGAGAGTATGAAATCAGCAATTTTGAGGTGTTTTTCCTTGTAAATTGGTGGAAAATGCTTAGATGATTGGGTGTAATTTGGTGACTGTAACTAGAAGTTTTACAGGCAAAGTCATCTTATTTGATCAATGTGGTCGTACTTGACATCGAAAAAATAAAATATATAACTATCAATATTTTTTAAACGAAAAAATTAATACATATTTTAAATCACCACTCTGAAAGCGGTAAATCAGCCCTTGCACATGGAAATGCAAAATTGTGGAAATGGTTCTTCATAGTGGTATAAAATTACATTTTGATCCCCCAATAAAGTTACGATAGCAGTTTAATCTATGTAAGTAACACACAAGTTATACTTTGGTTCCCAAACTAATGTCGAATAAGTATTACCACTTAAAGTTGAAGTTTTGGTCCCTTTAATTGGGACAAAATTACACTAGTGTCTCAATAAGGAAGCTCAATATTTCAAGATTTACCGGTAATGTTAGCTTGGATGGGACCAAAAAGTGCAAGTTTTTTGTAGATTACCTGGGCCAGTCCCAAACATTTTCTCGTGGCCTAGTACGAAAACAATTCTTATTTATTACTCCCTCCGTCCCTAAAAGATTGTCATATTTTTACTTTTCTTGGTCAAAGATTACAAAATTTGATCATAAATTCTAATGAAACGATAAGAAATAATATAGTCTTGTGGGATCTTATTAGATTCGTCTCAAAATATATATTTTTGAAATATCAACTTTTTATAATTTTTTCGCATGTAGATTAAGAGAGATTTACCTTTTAATTCTTATTTTATTGACAAGTCAAAATGTGACAATCATTTAGGGATGGAGGGAGTATTAATTATTATTTGTATAACTTGATATGCAAGAAATAATAAAAGATCAAGTATATATATACAATTTTTGTAAAATTTTAAAACCAATATGGCATATCACTAATAATATGTTTTCGAAAAGTTGGGGTCCTCTTACAAAGGGGCCTAGTGCGGACGCAATACTGGTCATACTTACGGGCCATCCATGTTGGTTATTACGAGGACTTAAGTGCTAGCGTGATATTATTGAGGACTAAATACAACTTGTTGTCATATCACAGAAAATTATGTTGCCAATTATCTTGTTAACTAAGCATAATCTGATCTTTGTACATACAGTAGTGAGTTTATCGGTCCTCTTATGTCCATAACTAGAATCAACTATCGAACTCCACCATAGAATAATAATACCTGTAAGTCGTTTAGTGGGTAAAAATTGAATTAATAATTGCAACTATATATATCATTTTATCATTAGAATTTAGGAGGACGATACGGGGGAATTTTTCTATGCCATCATAGGCGGAGAGTTGAGGTAGGGTCGGAAGCTTTCGTAATTGTCCACCCTTGTACAGTTGGATTTTCTTTGATGAAAGGTTATCTTACTCATCGCTCCTATGAGTACAATGAAAGCGTTGTTTATATGGATACAACTATATTTGAGGATAGAGACTTCCTCACTCTAAAAGATGTATTTAATAAGAGTTATCATAAGAGTCTATGGGGTTCCACTCTAAAACCAATTGGCAATAGAGGGAGTAGCCCAAAATCTTATATATTAACCCCCGGGAGGACACCGATATCCGATGTGGGTGTGCATCTTAACACTCCCTTTCACATGTAACCCAATCATTGGCGGAATTTTATATGCCATCATCGGCGGAATTTTTCCATGCCGGTATTATTCGCCGGAACATCATCGGTTGGGCTCGGGGGGTTACACATGGCTCTGATACCATGTTAAAACTCTATGGGGTTCCACTCTAAAACCAATTGGCAATAGGGGAGTAGCCCAAGATCTTATATATTGACCCAGGAGGACACCGATATCCGATGTGGGTGTGCATCTTAACACTCCCCCTCACGTGTAACCCAATCATCGGCGGAATTTTGTCCCACATCGTAAGTCGATGTCCTCCCGGGTCAATATATAAGATTCTGGGCTACTCTCCCTATTGCCAATTGGTTTTAGAGTGGAACCCCATAGACTCTTATGATAACTCTTATTAAATACATCTTTTACAGTGAGGAAGTCTCTATCCTCAAATATAGTTGTATCCATATGAACAACGCTTTCATTGTACGCATAGGAGCGATGAGTAAGATAACCTTTCATCAAAGAAAATCCAACTGTACAAGGGTGGCCAATTACGAAAGCTTCCGACCCTACCTCAACTCTCCCTAAATGTAAGTCGGCAAAAGCGTATGGGGTACAAGGATCATAGGGGCGGAATATCGCATAGTATTCTCGTACGGGCATTGGATAATATAGCGCAGTCTTTGATATCCTTTACCCTTCCGCCGACCTTCAATGTACATCTCACTTTTACTAAGGTCATGCGAGACTTCAAATATTTGTTTCGAAGTTAATATTAACCCTCGCGCTTCATAACACACCCCTGACATGTAGAAGTAATCAAAGTCTGCATCGAACACTTCCACTTTCGGTTTCCATTCATCTTTCTTTTTATTCTTAGTTTTATACTCTTCATTACCCCCTTATTCTCATTTTCGTCTTCTTCTTTGTCCGCATTCTCAATTTCATCCTATTCATTGTCTTCCTTCCTATTTTCCCCTTCTTGTTTCTCCTCCTTATCATTTTTCTCCTCCTTTTTCTCCTTCTTGTCTATCTTCAATCTAATAAGCCATACAATACTACACATGCAATCATACAAATCATTCAAAGCTGTTTGGCCTATGCATTTTAGTGGGTTCCCATCCTGAAATATCACAGGTTCAGTAGGCTGTGTTGATTTCCTTTTTCCTTGTCTTTGTAAACTGCTCATTTCATACAAACTTATGAGAAAACCTGAAAATGTAACAATACGAGCTTTAAAATGTTTGATATCCATTTTTCACAAACAAGTGAATAATTGAAACAAACGAATATTTACGTGAGAAAACTTATAATTACTTTATCCCTAAAATAATTGGAACTCAATATTTTTAATAATATGTTGTAAAGTATATGTTGTTTTCTTAAGATTGTTTAATAGGATTGTGGTTAATTGAAGTTAACTATTGTTGCTGCTTTTAGGTTAATCGTTTTGGAAGAATTTCGTAATATTGGATTGGACAATCGGCTAGTTGGTTTATGCGAGAGACATGTGGCGGAAGCTTTTGAAGTTATTGGACGAGTTAATTAATTTAGGTAGCCTCATAACAGCCTCTCGATTGAGTTTGGAATTGAATATTTTTTGTTGTTATTTTCTTTAGTTTTTTTATTTTAAATATAAGAGACAGAGTAGATGTTAAGATGCACATCCCACATCGGAAGTCGATGTCCTCTTGGGTCAATATATAAGATCCTGGGTAACTCCCCTATTGTCAATTGGTTTTAGAGTTGAACCCATAGACTCGTAACATGGTATCAGAGCCAAGCCCGAGTTAATGAGGCACGTGTAATCCCGCCGATATTGTTCCGGCAAATAATTCCGACGATCATGTTACATGTGAGGGGGAGTGTTAAGATGCCCATCCCACATCGGAAGTCGATGTACTCCCTGGTCAATATATTTGATCCTGGGTTAATCCCCTATTGTCAATTGGTTGTAGAGTTGAACCCCATAAACTCTTAACAGTAGATCATTCTAATCTTTTACATGTATAAGTAGAGGCATACAGTCTACAGTTAACACACAAATGGAACTCAGAAATGCATTATACTCAATTTACACAGTGAAAAAGGATTTCGTTGACCAAATATTTACCTTTGATTCTTTCATTATTAAGGTTGAAAATCTACACGGTATCCAAGCAATTAAACACTCCTAAAATGCAATTCTATACAAAGCAGATCATTGTAATACTCTACATGTATTAATAGAGGCTTACAGATAACACACAAATGGAACTCAGAATTGCAATGTACTCAATTTAAATAGTGAAATAAAAGTTCTCTTTCATTTGTTCTAAACAGTATTTCTCTTATCAAATATAGGTTTGATTCTTCCATAATCGTAGCTGAAATTCTACATATGTTATCTAGTATATGAGCTTTAATAGGTTGTTATTGAAGAAGAAATACTATGGAGAAGAAACCAAAACAAGAACTGGAGGAATTAAAAAACAAAGGAGAAATGTGAAGAAATTATGTATTTGATGAATATGAGAAACTGGGTGTACTTTATGGTGTATATATAGCAACTAACTACTAATTTATTAACTTTTGAGCTGATTAAAATAGGTTGACTTCACAATCAACCTAACTAACTAACTAACCATCTATTTCAGCTCTATAATCACACTTCACATTACAAAAATGCACTTAGATAGTGCTTTTATTTTCTTATATTGCAATTTTTTGCACTATATCAAAAAGTAATTTAATTACTTAGATAGCCCTTCGTGCTTCTAGAAGGTTCCACAAAATGTTATACTAATTATGTACTTAGATAACACTTCATACACATATAGCACTCCACAAAGCTTTATGCTAGTGATGGACTTCGACAACGCTTTACCAATTAACAAAATTTAAGAAATTCATTTAAATTACAGATAATCAACCCGACATTTAAATATTTTTGATCCATTAAGAAAAATACTACAAACAGTCATATAAAGTTAAGAGAGCATGCCCGAAACTACGAAAGCAATAACTAAATCTATAAACACTTGATAACAACCTTCAATGCAAAAAGGAATAATAAACTGAAGCGAACAAATTAGGATAATCAAGAAACATACCTGAATGATTAGTCATAATTAAAATGAGGTTAAATAAGAATGTCAACGCCTCCTCGGATCCGGTCACAGCAAAGCCCTATCGAAAAAATTGATATTTTCATTCACCTTGTCATCTTGGATTGGGTTATCAACTTTGTATACCCAAAATGTCAATAATGGTATCGTCATTCACCTTATCATCTTGGATTGGGTTATCATCCTTAAAGGAATCTACAGAACTGGAATCTGTCCACAGACTATGAAATCTGACTAAATACACCAGCGTGGACACAATAAGAACCGGTAAGAAGGGCATTCTCCATTAGGGAATGAAATAGTAGGAAAATAAGTAGAAACCTCATAAGAGATTTCACCACTGCTTACATCGTCTTCAATCTTGATCAGTACCGAGAAGTACTAGGTTCGAATCTCACCTCATCGCTAATTTACCTAAAAAAAACCCAAAGGGTAATCAAATGACTATTTTGCCCAATTAAATTAAAAACAAGTTATGTATGTTTTCGGTTCAATTTAGTGCGGTGAACTTCCCACTCTTAACTCAAGCTATTTGTACCGGGCCTAAGAATCTCTTTAGACTTTTTTTCTCTAGGATCTTCATGATCTTTAATGGTGTGTTTGGATTAAGGTGAATCAGTGGCGGGAGAATTTTCTAAAACGCTATCATCAACACTTACTATGGTGATCTACCAAATTATACATAGTTCCATATCACAATAATATCCCTGATTTTGTTCCACGAAAATCTTTTAATTTTCAAGACTTGATATTATATTTCCCACTTCTTATGTCTGGTCGTTATTATAAAATTTTGGAAAATTTTACGGGATAATGGAGATTATACTGATTACCTTCGAAGTTAATGAAAAGAATGTGACGGGATATGTTGCTTATGAACGTTTGCCCAATCTTTGCTTTCACTGTGGACTTATGAGACATTAGGTCAGGCAATGCCCACAAGCTAAATGAAGGAGATGACCCGAGTAAGGATTTTGCCTCCATTATTTTAAATTTTAGATGGCCTCAATTATCTTTTCTACGTACTCCGGGTTTGACTTTACAATATACTTGTATTAATCTAACGTCGTACTTGAATTATCCCCTTCCTACATTATACTATACTAGCCGTTTGTACACAGTCCAGCCTTAAGAACTTACACCTTTTTTTTATACAACTAATTTGATATTGGTACAAACTTGAAAAAAATATGTATAAGGATCATATATACAATTTCGAAACTGAATTTGAAGGAACATAAATACATTATTATTACATATAAAATATACAGATATCTCGGAACAACTGTTCAAATTTGATATACAACAAATGCTACCCAATTGGAATGAGTATGTGTCATAGATCATGTAATAAAAGAGACACAAAAATATATTTGGGTACACCCTAATGATCCAATTCCTTGTTGGATTGTTTCATTAAATCTTAAAGGAAAAAGATACTGTTTCAAAGGAAGCAATATTATGACAACTAATGAGGATGGCTCGTCTCTTGACTTGGTCTCCTTCGGTGAAATAATTTTCACAATATTCTACATCATGGATCATCTTATGCATCATAATATTTTCTTGGTTACTGATTCCTTCACTTCTCAGATTTAGACTAAGCACTACAAGGAAATTAGCAACAGTGAAGAATGGAGAAACCAGAAAGAGAAAGTTATGAAGACAAATTGCAACATCTTTTGGCTCCCTACTAATGTGGGATGTTTTGAAAACTTATTTGATATTTCGATTGATTGTTTTAATTCCTATCATATGAATTGTAATGGTGCCACCATGTTGGAGACACACTCCTAAACTCTTGCATTATTTAACTGCATTATCTATCAAAAATATATATATATATACAATTTTAAACTACTCAATAAATAGTTAAATGGAAGTTATTTTTTAATATTAACAGTTTAACACATGTCACTTCTTGATTGGTCATATGAGAACACGGAGTTTCATTTTTGTGTAAATATAACTTCTAGTTCCCCCATTCCCCAATTACATATAGAGTATATGTAACTTCTAATTTCCCTTTCCAATTATATATACTAAATATATATATATATATAGTGTAGATTTCTCGTGGTCCCTGACGATATGAGAACTGAGAAGAAGCAATTGATCAAAAAAATTGATTTATCTTTCTTAATGGTTAAAAGTTTCTTGCAAGCTTTTATAATCTAAAGATAGAGTAGATTCTTTCTCAACTATACATGACTAAAGGTGTATTGGGTCAAGAAACCTTAAAAACAGAATAAAGATATGTCTTTCTTTATAAACAAACATTTCGAATCAACTCTATATATTAATGTCCCAAAATATTTGTCACATATTCCAAACAATAATATTGGAACAACATATAAAATTACTTATGGCTCGTCTACTCCATGGGACGCTTCGAGTAACCATTATTGAGGTTGACAAAATTCATCGTGGAATTCGTTTATGTGGAAAGGTATTAAAAAAAAGATACATTTAAATGCACATTATATGGCTAATTGTTATCTTATTATTTCACAATATATAAATAAAGTGACACATATATTGGTACAGAATGCTAGCCTAAAAACAATAACAAAAGGAGTGCTGAATCAAGCTAAGGGGATAGTACTCTGCCGTCCCGAGGTACATTTTATTTGAAAGAATAAAATAAATCGACTCAAAATTGAAGAAAATAGTAATCTTAGTAGGACAATATTTCTAGCAAAAAGCTTCGGATTATGTGTTTCAATATTTAATGAAAGATATATCAATAGATTCACAACATACTTAAAAGATGAAAATAATATATATTTTTTTTAATTAAAATTAATGTAAGAATTAAGATCATATCTTCTAGATGATTTAAGAGCGTTAATCTTTAGTGCAAAATATGATAAATTAAAACCTAGAGGACGTAGCTTCTGATAAAAAGATCAACCTGTCATATAACTATTGTAATGAAAGACATGATGTGATTCGAGTTTCTACTAAGCGTTTCAAGACTTTCTTTTAGTATGCTACTATGATACAAATACAATATGCATCTAGCAGATTGTTGGTTCAAGACTTTATGCAACAGTTGATCTAGACAAAGCGAGAGTAGGCCGAACAAGAATCATAAAACACCAATCTTCGAATCCTCGTTGGTATGAGTTCTTTTACATTTACTGTGCGCATGAAATATCCAACATCATCTTCACAGTCAAAGATGACAATCCAATTGGAGCAACCTTAATAGGGAGAGCTTATCTACCTGTTGAAGAAATCATAAATGGATTCACTGTTGATAGATGGATTCCAATCCAGGACGAAGACTATAATCCGATTGGATCGACTATCCATGTCAAGTTACAGTTTTCAGATGTAACAAAAGATGTGTCTTGGTCTCAGGGGATCAAAGACGGGGCCACGTTCCAGGGAGTTCCCCGGACATTTTTCATGCAACGAAAAGGTTGCCGGGTGTCTCTTTACCCTGATGCTCATGTGCCTGATGATAATATTACAATGTTTCTTCAGAGGATGAATTATGAACCTCAGAGATGCTGGGAGGATATGTTCGATGCAATTACTAACGCGAAACATTTGATTTATATTGTTGGATGGTCCATTTATACGAACATTAGTTTGATAAGAGATCCAGCTAGGAAGAAGCCTGGTGGGGATATGATTCTTGGTGAGATATTGAAAAGAAAAGCGGACGAAGGTGTGAATGTTTTGATGCTTATATGGGATGATAGAACATCTGACGATGTGTTCAGGAAAGCTGGATTGATGGCAACACACGATCAGGAAACAGCAGATTATTTTCGGAATACAAATGTGAGGTGCGTGTTGTGTCCTAGAAATCCTGATGGTGGTAGCAGCATCATTCAGGGCTTTGAGGTCTCGACTATGTTTACACACCACCAGAAGGCAGTTGTCGTGGATGCAGAGGGGGCACCGTTGCCTGAGACGAAGAGGAGAATTGTAAGTTTTGTTGGTGGAATTGATCTATGTGATGGGAGATACGACACACGAGAGCATTCCCTGTTCGGAACCCTGGCAACTGTCCACAAGGACGATTTCCATCAGCCAAACTTTTCAGGGTCTTCTGTTAAGAAAGGCGGACCAAGAGAACCCTGGCATGACATTCACGCCAAGCTAGAAGGCCCCGTGGCTTGGGATGTGTTGTACAATTTCGAGCAAAGATGGCAAAAGCAAGTTGGGAATCAATTCATTTTCACCCGCGAACAGCTAGCAGGATTACTGACTAAGCCATCACCAATTTTACAGCCTGAAGATCCTGACTCGTGGAATGTTCAAATATTTAGATCCATCGATGGAGGCGCAGTTACTGGATTTCCTGAAAAGCCTGAAGAAGCAGCTGAAATAGGATTAGTGAGCGGAAAGGATAAGGTAATTGATCACAGCATTCAGGATGCTTACATCAATGCTATCCGTAGGGCGAAAAACTTCATCTACATAGAGAATCAATATTTCCTGGGGAGTTCATATGGTTGGAAGAAGGAGAATATTGTGGTTGAAGATATCAATGCCTTACATCTCATCCCGAAGGAGTTATCTTTGAAGATTGTTAGTAAGATTCAATCAGGGGAAAGATTCACAGTATACATTGTAATACCAATGTGGCCAGAAGGTATACCAGAAAGTAACTCGGTGCAAGCGATCTTAGACTGGCAAAGAAGGACTATAGAAATGATGTACAAAGATATAGCTAGAGCCCTTCAAGCCAAAGGTCTTACAACCGCCGATCCTAGAGAATATCTAACATTTTTGTGTCTTGGTAACCGAGAAATCGTGAAGCCTGGAGAATACGTTCCTGGAGAGAAACCTGAACCTGGAAGCAATTATAGTAGAGCTCAGGAGGCTAGGCGATTCATGATCTATGTGCACTCAAAGATGATGATAGGTATGTCCTTAATTCGTTCCGAGGAACCACCACAAGACTATATCAGTCACTTTAAAGACCACCTACTAATAACAGTTCTTGTTTATTGGCACTAGTTGATGATGAATATATAATCGTGGGATCTGCCAACATCAACCAGAGATCAATGGACGGGGGGCGAGACACAGAAATCGCAATGGGTGCATACCAACCAGGCCACACAACTTCAGTGGCACAATCAGCCAAGGGGGGCATATTTGGTTTCAGGATGGCATTATGGTGTGAACATTTCAAGCACTTGGAAGAAGTTTTCTTTAACCCAGAGAGTCTAGAATGCATCAACAGAGTAAACAAGCTTGCTGACGAGAACTGGAAGCGCTACACGAGTAGCCTAGCTGAATTTCTTGAAGATCTTCCAGGCCATATTCTTCGATACCCCATCGACGTCTCAAACAAGGGTGATATCACAGCTATGCAAGGATTTGAACATTTCCCTGACACAAAAGCTCCTGTTCTTGGCACAAAATCTGAATTGCTTCCCCCCATCCTCACCACATGAAATGAACATCAACAAGACGACGATGAATGCAATTGATAAATGCACATACTGACCTACATATGTATACCGTTGCAAACTAAACGTCAAGAGTATTGATTTGAACTGGTAATATTCAGTGTTTCCAATAGCCATCCAGCCGAACAACTGCTTACTCATATATTAGCACGCAATTTGATTTAATCAAATCATGAATGTAATGAACACTTTAGCCGAAAGTATTACATTTGTTTGATTGAATAGGAAAATGGCAAGAATATTACCTTTCCCATTGAAAAACATGAGTTTTTGACACCTTTCATTAAATGCTGCACTCTTACCACTCTTCTATTTTTTCGGACAAAATTTACCGCCGAATAAGATAATGGAGTAGTTAGAGACTAATTAGCTAGATAACACACAGGAAAGGAAAACATCATGAAACAAACAAAATGCAGAAACAAAGAAAAACAACCATAACAAAAACTAAAATGTAATGAATGAAAAACAAAATAAAGATAAGTGATATCGAAATATACTGAGTCCCTATTTTCGGAAGGGTAATATGTCCGTTCGATGCACATGTCCAACTAGTATAACCTCGCACCGGTTAAGAATTGACACGACAATCGAGCATACACCCGTTTGGTAAAAGAAATATGAAGGGCGAAATGATAATTGCTGCAAGATCTACCAAATACTCAATGATGCCACTCATAAAAGGGAACAAAAAAAAATCAAAATTATCGCTTCTAGTTCAATCAACCATCCATTCAACCATATGCAACTACTAATCCCAACAATTCAAACCCACCAAAAATGTTTAATGAATGCAATGATTTGTTTAGACTCTGTCATGAATATAATGTCGGAGTTAGGTGCTGAATTTTTTATGGCTAGCGATAATGCCATAGCAATTTTCCTATCACCAGAGAAAATTATGTTCAATTCTTTTTATACCCTTTTCATAAAACTATATTTTCATCGTAATCTCAATTAATAATTATAAACAATATTGTAATTATACGTCATAAAATCAAAGGGGATAAAAGGAATTAAGCATAGTTTTGCTCTGGCGATATGAAAATCGTTCTGGCATTATCGCTAGCCATTTTTTAATATGTTCAAACTTCATAAAAAATTGGGTCGTCCGAACACTAAAATTGTGAAACGCTTATGCGAAATCTACATAGTACTTTGGACTATGGCTTACATTTATATGTAAGTCTTTTTGTTGTAGTTGGATTTCTTATACTTATGCACATTGGGCATGATGCCTTGATACAAGAAAGTCTACTTACGATGTATGTGTGTTTTTAGGTGATAATCTTATATCCTCGTCTTTCAAATGTCATATTACTATCTCTTGTTCAAGTACAAAGGTCGAATATAGTGGTGTTACTAATGTTGTTTCCGAAGTGTGCTAATTACGGTATTTAATTTTAGAACTCCATCACCTTTAGCTGGATCAACCCTCAAGACTCGAATTCAAGCCAAATGGCACGAAGAGAGTAGCTAGATCAACTCATGTGCTACAACAAATTTATGTTGTTCAACACATGAAGTAGCGAAAAGTTTAGATCAGAGCTTGATTTGAGCCTAATTAAACGAACTCAAGGTATGTGTTGTTTAGGACTGAAACCAAGCCTTATCATGAACCTGAGTCAAGTTGAGAGAATTACCTGGTCTTGCTCGTCTCCATTTGTATCGCTAGCCTGCATCCATATGGAGAGCAAATTATCTTAATATAACAGCATGCAATTTTAATGCCAAATCGAAAAAATATTATAATAATTCGCTACAACTGCTCAAGTCAAATTTAAAACGCAGACTATAATTGAACTAATTCTCAACAGCTAGTAGAAGCTTCGTATTTAACAAAACGAAATTTAAAATACAGTAATTCCATGAACCACAAAGGCAAAATCCTCAGAAGTATTCCCCGCTCTCTCAACAGCAACAGTCTGAAGCATATTGTAGATCAAATTAAGATAGTATACTACACTGTCACAACTATAAACCTGCACAAACTGGAGGCCAGCCCACTGTAATAGGTATCACCACCAACGATAAGTAGAATAAGATACCAAAGTTACCAACTCAACCATTTATCCCCTCATTGTTACATAATTCATGCAACGACAGATTAAAGGATGTTTATTGAATACAAATTTATCTCCAGCACTATTCTTTTAAGTGCTAAACTGCAATTGGCTGAACAGAAGTCCGTTCTTGTTCTTGCTCAATAGCTTCAACAGAATACAGGTTTTGGCTTGCTTTGACAACTCTTTCCTGTTGGATTTCAGATGTGTTATTTTCCAGCGATGAAGCTTCAGTCTGCTCCTTATGCGAGTTCTGTGAAGTACTTTCATTGGGTTTCTTAGTTAAGGTTATCCTCTGTGAAGGGGGTGTTCTTGAATCAGTGGATAAGTTTGTTTTCTCAGATGGAAGTTTAGGGAGGGACTTCCGTACAGGCTTCTTGACATGGCCAGGAGATTGTTCTTTAACAGGAGTACTCTGAGCAACTTTGACATCCAAACTTAACCTAACAGTATGTGCACCATGATCACTACCTTCGTCAGAATCTCTTATTAACGAGTTCTTCTTCCGACCAAGCTTGGGAGATTTTGCTCTTGTCGTAGGTATCTGAGTCATCGTAACAATTAGAAGAGCTAAAAGATGACATACTGATCTTTTAAGGATTAAAAAAACAAAAGGTTAAACCCAGACTATCAAATTAGTGATCCACATAACAAATGAAACTGTAAAATAAAAGAACACCAAAGAAAAATTAATAATTCACTCTGGTATGAAGATGTGTATAGGACATGAAGAACAAAGCTTTACGAATATTTGAAAATTTGAGACTAGCAACAAAGAAAATAGGTTTGATGTTCTTATCTTTCTAAACCTCAAGGGTCATTATATCCAAATGCAAAACAGAACTGCAGAAGTGTAGTTACAGTACGAGTCTGCAACTATAATGACCACTAATTTACATGTCAAGTTACAAGTTTTGGTCATGGTTCGAGTTAATTAACTCTTGAATTAGAGAGTTTACACTACATAGTTGTTGAAGCTATGTTATGTACATCCAGCTTCACTCCAGTGTCTCTTCAATTCTTAAGCTAGTTCTTAGAGGGTCCTTTTACCCATTTGGATGGACTCGAAGCACATATTCTTACAATTCTCTAATCTATACTATAATGTGGGAAGCCTTTGTTTGGTGAAGCCTAGGAAATCATCTAAGCTAGCCATGTGGCATCATATATGTTTGCCACCTATCTAAGACAAACATTTAAAAAATAACTACCCTTTAATATAACTACCCTTTAATGTTCATATATTTTAATGACAAATAGTTAATAGTGAAGAGTATTTTTTCTAATTAATATGTTTAGATATACAATTTAATTTTTATTATTATTTTATGATGTCATATTTAGGTGAATATAGTTATAAAAATTTATGAAATACTATTTGAACGAAATTGCACAGGTTGAACTGTGCAGAGATTACTAGTATTAATAAAGGATCTAAGAAGCTAAGTTACCGTTTCCATAATACATGCCTCATAAAATAGAATGAACATAAACCCTTAATTGATAGAACTCTGAAGTGAAGAATATAAAATTTTAGGACTCTGTAGACACCGAGGAATAGGCATGCAAAACTCATGTATAAATCTCAATAACCAAATTATGAATCACAACATTCAGGTAGCTATGAGGAACAAGTACTTGTGGGCACAAGAGGCTGGGATTGTGGCTCTGTGCATTTTTTTTTTGCACAACACAAGTGGCCAAGCAAAAGAACAAAAAAAGTAGAGTCTATAGACATTACGAAATATGAATATCAGTACAAGAATGCAAAACTTCATCAAAGCGAAGGCTCCTAGAGATACTCTGTACAAGGTACATTAGTGGGCCCATTACCACAATCAAAGCAATTAAAAAAGGCAACACAATACACACACTGAAAGTTCAAGAAGTAGCAATTGTATTTCCCCTGGGATTTTGCTTACTGGATTCAAAACTCTCTAGGTTATCTCATTAATTTAATAGAAAGAAGTCAAAAAAATCATAAAGACATCTCATTGATTTAATAAAAGAAAAAGTAGCACAAATCATAGTTGGTTTTAGTTTAATTCTTCCAACTCAAAGTTCTGAAAAAGTCAAGTAACATAATGAACACTTAATAAGATTAAAAAAAAAGTCCTAAAAAAGAAAGATGTCCACGCTCAGAGTTTATGCCAATAGATAAATGTTACCTTCTTCAGCTCCACCTTTGGAGGTGGAGGCTCCTGATAAAAGCTAGGCATGGGTGTTGCTTTGAACGCCAAGGTCTTCCTAATCCTCCTGAGTTCGGCTTCTTGACTCTCCTGTCATGAAGATACAAAAGAAGTTGATGCATGAAAGAGAATTCGAAGACATTTTTAAAATATAAGTAACTGCAGAAAAATGTCACCTGAGTCTTGGCTTGCAAACTACTCTTCTCTTGTTCCTTAGCATGGATCTTTTCCTCAAGTTTTGTATAGAACTGCCAATAAAAATAAAAACTTAACAAGCAGAAAATGAGTCTGTGATTGCACAAGTGCAACTAATACAAACAAAAAACGTACTTCTCTCCTCCTTTCAGCCCTTTCATCACACTTGAAACTGAAGTTGTATTGTGGAAGAGCACCTACCCGGCGGTTCTTACCATCTTCAGTAGGACTACTATGTTAAGTTAAGGACTGCTTAATATATGCATTTATATTTAAAGTAACCATCCATCATGAAAGAAAATTTAAAGTGGGAACAGCATGAAAACATCATGCTAATGAAGAAGGATACGTAGACTGCTGAGTTTCAGCTTCCATTTTATTTTGGGGGTCCTTTCTCAGAGGTTTCATTTTTGGGTTCACCCTGTGATCATATACATTGTTACATATAATTTTAAAACAACCAGGAAAGGCATCATGAAAATAAACAGGACCTTCACAAAAAATGAAATTCAAGAAGCACCGGCAGGAAACATCCTACCATTTAAAAAATTATATTCGTAGATATAAAGGGAGACAAGGCTACTATATATTTGAATCACCATAGCACAAGAAGACTTACATTGGACCTTCAGAGGGATTGATACTTGTGGACTTTGCAACGTCAGATTGCTGAAAAAACAACAGATGGTAATGAGAATTTATCAACATAACCAATTAATTCAGTGCAATGAATGCAATGCTTATTCTCGTGATTGTGGAACTCAACTATAATGTGAAATGTCAAAGTAGAATCCATAATTCATGTCTTAGCATAAGCAAATTTCCCCTCCTACCTCAGCAGAGTTACCATTGTTTGTGACTGCTAAGAGTTTTGGTTTGACATCAGCAGCCTGACTGTCATTGAATGACTTACTCTTTGATCTGAGTGGAATTGCTGGTTTGGTTTTACCATTTGAATTTGCAGAGGATGCTACTGCATCTTTTAAGCCTTTGTACTTCTTCACAACAGTCGTTTCAGGCTTGTCGTTCTTTACCTTAGAAACATTTTTTATTAATCTGGGGTTCTTGGAGGAATTCAATTGCTTGATTCCAGGTTCATGCGAATCCTGGCATTAAAATAACCAAGTACTAAGAGAATAATCTTTGACGAGAACTTAAATGAAAAAGATGGAGAATCATAGTTTTTTACCTTGTTGGCTTGGACATTGACTTCATCTGGCTGTGGTAGTACTTCTGCAATCATTGGCACATAAGAATCAGCCTTTTCAGTTTCATCGAAACTCATGCTCTCAATCTGTTCGTCCAGTCCTTCAATGTGATCTGTTGGAACAATGTCATCAAGAGATGTTGAAACTTGCTCGTGGACCCCATTCTCAGAGTCCACCCCAACTCCAGATGCTGCTACTGATTCACTAGTATCCATTAGGAATCTTCACAGGGCTGCCATCCAAAAGGAACAACATGCACACCCAAATACTTTTAGAAATAAAAATTCAAATGAAGATTAACAGTCATTTATCAAGCATGCTTGACAAACTATTATACATTTAATAATTGTATTTCAACCGTTCAGAATGTCAATTCATTGAATGTTCATTTTCCAATCTTCATCCTATAAGAATAAAAGGGGCTTTAGGTATGGAGGGAGGACCATTCTGACATAGAATATGCTAAAGCATACCAAGTGATTTATATGGTCTTGGGCTTCTATTACTACTACTACTGTCCATTGATATTATGGTCGCACCCGGTGGATTCTTAACACTTTGTATCTCATGGATACATTTTAATATATCAGTCACTTCGAACTACCAAACTGCAAAAGCTCACTACGAACGTCCAAACGCAACATGAGCGTTGGAGTAACACACGTTTGGTACAACTATACTAATAAATAGTATTATTTTCCCAAACTCAATAAACAACTCAAGATGCAGCGAAACAACTATTGATCACTCTCATTTTCTATTATGTGACATATAATCTAGTCATTAGACTAAACATTTAAGTACTAACTACATGGCTATCAATAAACACACAGAAATATCCTATTTCAACATAACTAATACAATTCCTAATGATAATAACGACCTGAAAAAAGAATACCAATTTCAATTAATATGTGCAACCAAACAATAATAATAACAACCCAAATCAGAACATTTTCTTTAGATCTTCAAAACAACCAAAGATCCAAACTTTGTGCCGCAAATTTAACAAAGAGCTTAACTTGATATCTCAAATAAACTGAAAATTGTACAAAATTGTCATAACTAATATCCATATTAACAAGAACAAGCACATTAATGAGCATTTATGAATAAAACATTGCAGAGACTGAATAAAGAAGTTTGAAGAAAGACATTGAGGGTTACCTAAAAATGCAAATAATGAATTACTACAAAGCCATTGAAGCAGTGAGAATGTGTAGTGAAGATCTAAGAGATTGTAGAGAGAGAAGATCACTGAGATAAAAATGGAACCCTTAAAAGGGTCTCTGCTAAATCTTTTATTTTGGCAACAAAACACCAAGAGTTATTGTCAAAGTGGGTCGTACAATTTCACCTGTTTCACCCCTCCCCCTCGGTAAAATTGAAATGCAATGAAAATGTCCCCCAACATAACTCAAGTAATCCACTCGCACATGCACTTTTCTCGTTCGCGCAATGAAAATCTAAAACGTGAATATATTTATGATCCGTTTATTTTATTTTTTGTAGATAAAGTAATATAAGTACATTAACTTTCATTATCTCTCAAACGATTCTTCGTTTTATTAATTTACTATATGTCACATTATTTTCAATTTTCATATCGTTTCTAAAAATACACATTAAGGGGATACAAAATGTAACCGTTGAATTTGAGTGTGAGGGCTGGTAACATGATCAAATCTATTCAAGGACCTTGGCACTTGCCTTTGTAGATCCATGTGACGTTTTTAGTAAGTATGTATTCAATCATATATTTTTGAAAGAAACATACAATTTAAGAAAAACTTAGTCTCGAAAAATCTTCATTTTAAATAAAGTTTGTAACTTTAGTTTATACTCCCGCTGACATAATAATAATAGTAATGAGGGACACCTAGCTATTTTGGAAGACCTCGCATTAGCATAATAACATGCAAATCACGTCGGACAAATAAATTACACTAGACAAATTTTGTATGATAAAATTTGACCAAAAAGGTAATAGGAGGAAAAACCAAACTAATGACTTAGGATCATAAACTCACTTATTCCATCAATTTTACCACATGTATGAATGTAACGAAATCTTCCCGAGTCTATAGAAAAGATCATTATGAAAGCACAGCTTATTGATGAACTGGGGACGTTAATTTATCATCATTATAAGGATACAAAAACAATTCACTTGTCAAAACCCCCCACATTAAGAGAAGCAAGTGTCCACAAGTACCTTAAACAATATTCGAATCTTAAAGAACATAAATTTTAGAATCTCATAATCCTGATGAACTGGTACTTCAAATGTCTCAGTGGGGAATATCAGAAGAAGCAATTTGGAAGAACAGATGCTCAAGAACCTTATCCAGGCAGTGGGATAATGCAAGCGCGCGCAAAGAAAGTGAAAGTAAAGTTGTAATAAGCAGATGCAGTGAGTTTACAATTATGTCAGCTGATTAACCAAGAGAATCAAGTTGCTCCATGGATTGATAAAATATATCATGCATCGTCTCTCCGGCTGATAACGTGATAGTATCTTTATCATGAAAAGCGATTCCCAACCTATTTACCAAGTTGACGCCTATATGCATGGATTTCAAATCTAAACAGAACATACTTCTTGTATTTCTCTGTAAGGCTGAGCTGCATGGTAATTGATTTGCGTGTTGTTTTCTCGAAAGTGAATAGAGAGATCATATCTGGAATACAACAAGCTGTTCAGGACAATATGATGTCTAGTTTATGGCTTTGTTAATCTGTTAATCAGATGCAAGTGATATCAGTTGGAAAAAGTCCAAATCTGTTATCATCCAGAGATTATTACCACTCAGTCTTCAGTATTTTGCATATCGATTTGGGGATTAATGACAAGTAGATTTGGAAGCAATATAAAGAGGACACACCAAATGTATATAAGAGTACGACTGAATTACAGCTAACCAACAACACTACTGCTTTCAATGAACCTTATACTATCAAAAAGACCCAAGGCGTAGAAACGAGTCAAGCCACAGAAAAGCTTTGAAACTAAATCATTGAGAGGGGTTTTTATAGGATAAATCAGTATTGGTGGGTCTCCTAACAACATCATAACAAACTTTTACAAAAGCTGAAGAAAAGTTATGTTGCTATGAGTTTTGAAACTATACCAAGGTTGTAGAAAGCATCAAAGGTAACAAAAATCCATGGACAAAAATATGATTGAGTGAGCTATTCCGTTTCATGTGATTTACCGATGGAGTTTTTCCAGATAGAGCATAACTTACACATGTATCCCTGATAGTCCACAAGAAACAGGCTCCGGTTGCAGAGGCAGAATTAGTAGTTTTTTCAAACTAAATGAACGAATTAGAATGAAGATCATCTGATATGAGACCCTTCTGATGCAGGTTCAACACTTTCATCTAGAACCCCTAATGACTTCGGAATCCAAAACCACATATAAATTCTAGGTTATGGAATCCACCACCCCAAAGTTCAATCACTTCAAAGCTTCTGACTTTTCAAGATATAGTTTCAACAATGAAGGCGCTTCGTTTTTGTAGCAATTCACATACTTCTCAAGAAACAAATCTTCTGTCATGGCAAACATTGTTCTCCATTTACCCTTTCCATTGACCAACCTTTTCGACACCAGCTCCTGATAAACTGACCACCTAGGCATGAGTCTTTTGTTCAAGCTGAGAGGAAGTACAAAATACCTTCTCACAACAACCTCTGATGGTGTCCAGCCCATTTGATTGACACAGAAACCCATGATCCGATCAATTTTTTCCTCAGATAAGTTCATAATCCATGGCAGCTTCTTG
The DNA here is from genome assembly GCA_003412495.2 of Echium plantagineum. Lineage (NCBI taxonomy): Eukaryota > Viridiplantae > Streptophyta > Magnoliopsida > Boraginales > Boraginaceae > Echium > Echium plantagineum. The sequence continues at coordinate 363,310 of QFAX02000350.1, forward strand.
AAAGTTGTTACCACCTCATCCTCAGAACAACCCCATCTCCTGTAAGCCTCAATTTTCTTGTCCCATCTTGATCTATGCATCGAAGTCACAATCGTTAATGCTAAAACAGCACTAGTGCTCCCAATGTCCATTCCCATTCTCTGAATTTCTTTTATAGACTGCAACAACTTATCGGGACCTTGGATAAAGAGAGAAGGTCTATTTTTCCACAGAAAAGCTATGCTAGAGTTCGGCACACCCGCCCCACGCAGAATCTCAATATTCGGCTTAACACGATACTCAAATTGGGTCAATAACATGGAGTCGTTCTTGAGCAAAAGAATGACACGCTCAACGGATCCAAAAACATCTTCAAGGGAGTTGAAGGAGGGTACAATGGTGTGCTCCAAACTTCTGGTCAAAAGCTGAGGATTATACGCAATCATCTTAGCCAAAACTGTCCCAGAAACACCTTTAGACCTAAAAAAATCGATCTTTGGCTGAAGGGTTTTTTCAGGTTTATATAACAAAACACTACTATCAGCTGATATGACTTTTCGTATTTGGGACTCAGTAAACCCTTGATTTTTTAAGAAGGAAACAACTGCATCAGGCTTATCACGATTCTTGAAACGCAATTTCTTAGAAGCTAAAACAGCCTTTTCTAGAGGAAACCCAAATTCATTCATCAGATACCCAACAGTTAAAAAGTCCTCATTTTTTGATTCTGAGATCGGTTTTGCAGCATTTGGAGCCGAGGATGAAAATGCTTGGAGTTGAAGGATGAACAATTTCTGGGATTCTGAAGTTCTACCATATGAATGAAAGAATTTGCCATATATTCTAAGCATTTTGAAAGATTTAAGTGATAAAGAAAATGTCTAACCTTGATGTAAGAGAGCAGTGAGGAGTGCTTGAATCTTGATGCAAGTCCAAAGCTTAATTTCACACTACTCAAGTATCAGGCTATCTGAGCAATAGTGTAGTTGTTCCCACTTTTTAAATAGGAATTATATTTTTTCATTTTTCCAATTTGCCCTCTAAATTTTCTACTAAAAATAACCAAATAATTTAACTCAAAAGGACAAAATCGAAATTTCATAAAAAACATATTTTTGAGGGTTAATCTGAGCAAAAAAAAAGTGAAGATTTAATTTTTATTATATAAATAATAATAAAATAAAAAATTGGTCCTTTTAATCCGCAACACCACCCGTCCACCATCAACCTTTACCACCGCTACCACCTCTGCTACTAACCACCACACCAATCAAGAACACCCCACCCCCATATTATCAACCCCTTACTACCACCATAGCCATTAACTACCCTACCTCCCTTCACTCCCTACACAATAACCCCACCTCGGACGCCCATGCACGAAACCGATTTGTTCCCCATCACCCAAGCTAAGGTGCTCCGAGTTAAAAAATGACACCATACCACAATTTCTCTATTATTTGATGATGTAGATAATTCTGATTTTGTTTCCTTTGTTAACAGATTTAAGTTGAAATTATATATGTAATTTGTTAATATGAGTAAATAATAACTATATAACTATATATATTTTGTGCCAAATTTAGAATAATGGTTTGTAAATGAATTACTGTCGAAAGATTTGCGAGTTACAATCGAATTATTTTATTTCGAAACTATTAACAAGTGGACTTTTTGCTATTTTATCTCGAATCAATTGTAGTTTAAACATTAAAGAATCAGTTTAGTTTGCTTAACTGTATGACTCATTAACAACCCTAATAGGAAGCATTCTTTTGTATTTGTTGCCCCTTTTTATAAGCTATTTATCAAAATCTGAGGCCATTGCGAAACAATTATTACGTTTAGTAACACTAGATTTTTTTAATATGGCTCAATAGCTTGGTGACATCTGAGTCAAGCTTCTAAAGAAGAGGGATTGGGTTCAAATCTCGTTGGAGATCGACAATTTACCTCAATTTTGTTCTAATTGTTCATTATTTAGCACCTACTCTAAGGGTCTATTAGATTGTAATTTAGTATTCGCTGTTTGCAATATTATTACATTCATAGTTTCATCGCTAATTTACAAAAAAAAAAAAAAAAACTAGTTATATGACGTGTACATTGAAACAATTTATCTCATGTTTATTATAATTGTTCATTAGTTAGCACCTACTTTAACGGTCTATTAGTTTGTAATTATGGATTCCTTATTTGTACTACTACTATATTTATACGTACTTTCATCGTTAATTTACAAAAACTAATAATAAGTAGCTATTTGACAATGTACATCGAATTATTCGAATATGGAGGTAATAATTGTTGAAATGGTCCCAGTAAGTGGGTCACTGTTGCACTTCGGTCCCCGTAAGTGGCGCCGACACGCAAATGGCCCTGTAAATGTGTATGTAGTGGGAGTGAATGGTCCCTAAATTAACAGTTTTGTTAATTGTTAAAGGTGAAAACATGCTTTTGGGGCATTTTAAAAAATTTCATAATTATTTGAGACAAAATAATAATATTTTGAACCTTATGTCATTTTCCCACCTTCCTCTCCCTTGTCGAAACTACCTCAAATACTACACTTTAAAATAGGGGATTGAATTTATGTTTTTTGTCCCAAAATGTTTTTTAAATTAGTAATTTTAACCCCAAAGTAGACTGAAATTTTCTTTTTCTATAAAAACCTAACGAAATTGTTAATTTAGGACCATTTCTGCACTTGTTACACACTTATATGGATCATTTGCATATCGATATCATTTATTGAGACCAAAGTACAATAATAATCCAAATATTAAGACCAAAATACAACAGTGACACTTCGAATATGCATCACTAATCCAAATCCAATCTAAATCCAATCTTTATATTACTAATCAGTTGCATTACTCCAAATGAATTTATCCTTCTTTTTTAAATAGGCAATGCATATTTCTTTTGTGTGAAAAATTAGGCAAAGAATTCTTTTCGCACGCAATACACAAAAATTATTCCATCCCAAACTATACAAGAATAGTTGCCGCACGTGTTAATATTCGTTCTTTCGTAAACGTGTATGTTCTACATTGAATATTTGACATCCTCAATCTTGTAGTTTAATTTGTACGGTCAATATACATAAAAGACTCACAACACGGTTAGTAGGACCTCGGACTATGTCTTCCCAAGATTGCTTCTTTAAGTATATATATATATATATATATATATATATATATATATATATATATATATATGGGTATATATATATATATCGACAATTAAATAGTCTGATGATATATAGCTCGAATTTTTATTGAAAAGGTTGGCGAGTTAAACTCTTTCTTGGAAGCACGTATTTACATTTTACAATAACAAAAAAAGATTGCTTCTTTATATATAGTTTCAAAATGTAGCAAGCTTTTCTTTCTTTAGCATAAGAAAAACCTTCAACTCAAAATCTCAATATTCTCTCTCATTCCTATTCCAGTAGATATATCCTTTCAATAATACATAATAATTTATATGGTGGTAAAGTTTATGAAATGGTCGTGGGCCGCCGCGCCTCCAGTGACAAGGAAGTTCAATGTGAAGGTCAAGCCATTGAGGCTACAAGTTGTTCATCATATCGACCACAACCACGACCACGACCACGAAGGTGACAAGATTTACAATAATGTCGAAGAAGAGAAGAATGAAAAGGTAGTGATCTTGAAGATTAAATGGGAAGGAGAACAGGAGAAGTTTGGATTTGGATTATTTCATCGAAATAAGTCAAAGCTTCGCAAAGACTTTTCTAGTCAACGGAAATTGAAGAAAGGAGATTCAATTATCGAATGGGATAATAACGACGAGTTTGAGAATCTATGTTGCTTTACGATCATCGGCAAAGACGGAATGATCAAGAACACATTTCAATCTCCCTCTTGGACCATCTCATTTTCCATATTATATGTAAGTTCAAAAATTAACCTCATTTTTATTCCTTTTGTCTTGTTAAAGATCAATTTGTCATTACACGACCAATTATTTTTGAGTTTAATGTTTTCGTCGTGTTATAATATTTTATGTAATGATGGAGAGGTGGTCTCAATAAATAAATAAAATCAATATATATAATACTTGATTCGTTTGTCCTTTGGTATAAATTTCTCCACTCCACCAATACAAAAATGAGGAATGCACCATGTGTCAACTCGTAACGATAGCTAAGTTGATGAAGTAGGTGAACTTGTGACAATGAGATTATCAATTTATCTCTTATCAACGCTACTTTCTTAATCGAATTTGTCAAATGAGACTCGTTTATTTCATGTCATAATATTGAACGATTATTTTTAATATGGATAGGGTGAGAAGTCGGAGCGGAAAGGTAAAATGATAGTGGTCGGAAAAGTTTCGATGGATATAGCAGAGGTTGCTTCCGCGATGGAGGCGCAAGTTGATCGGAAACTTTCTCTAAAGTTCCATGTTGGTGGGGTTGCTAGAGAAGCCGTCCTCGTTGTAAGTTCATCTTTTTCTTATTCTTTTCTTACTTTTTATAACTTTATTAGGAGTAATTAAGTTTCTAAAAATGATAATTAAGCATATCTAGAAATATTGATACTCAATAAGGCAATATATATTACTCCCTCCATCCCTAATTCATAGGGAAGTTTGACTATGCACGCATTTTAAGAAAATTTGAATTTGTTTGTTGATAATATATTTCCCTCCACTAACCTCACTCACAATATAGTCAAAGTAAGAACTTAATTAGGGATTTCTATTTTGGGAAAGTTTCCCTATCAATTAGGGATAGAGGGAGTATATAATACAGAATATTCAATATAAAATATATATGTCCCAGTTAGGCATTTAAACTGTATAATAAAGAATATTATTTAAGTATATTTAAATTCAATGATATCTAATTAAATATGAATTAAGATTTAATAAAACTACGTAAATATTCAATTTGTAATATTAAATTGGGAAGCGGAAAAATGGTTTAGCACGTCCGTATTATTTGACATTTCTTACGTTCGAGTTCAAAATTTTAGAAACTTAAGGAAACGTACTAGGGATAATTATATGTAGTTCAACTTTTTGGTTAATGAAACCCTAGTTTAAAGGTTTCCCATTTACTTGTTCTTGATAATAATTTTTTGTATAATTTATTTTACACCTCTTTCAATGATTGATTATTTTAATATTAGTTGCTAATATAAAAATGAATAATGATTGTAATATTAGTTATTAATGAAAAAATCTCAGTGATCTATTTTCATCACAAAAGAATAAAATAAAATTAGATATTATAATTGATTATCTGAACTATAACTGAAGTTTGTAATTAAGTAGTCATAAAAGATATATTAAGATCAATATTTTAACTGACGCCGTTATCATTAATTAAGTAGTAATTTTAATATTTTATATGGAAGGACTTAAGATCGATACCAATAAAATATTTGATAGAATAGTTTCCTCTTGATTTGATATATATAACAACATTTATTAAATATATTTTCTTATTTGTTTTCAAAATTATATTCAAGGAATGCGTTGTAGGAGAATATCAAAATAGGATTATTTATCATCCAAAATTAAATCTAATGAAATAAATGGTTGGATAACTACTGTTTATACAAATATAAACAAAAGAGGACTAAAAACATATTGTTAAATAAATATATTTATAATTAGTTATAAAAAATGAAGAAGCTAAGTGACAAATTAGTTAGTATAATGTCACATGAATAATTTATATGATCATTTAGATTTCATCAAATTAATTATGACCGGCATTGCATAAATAATATAAATCAGTGCAAAAAATTAAAGGGAAAAAGAGATGTCACTACACCAAATCTTCATATTAATTAATAATTTATTTGTGTAAATTGAAAATGAAGGTTCAATTCAGCTTCAAGGAAGTTAGAGAAATTGAAGTCATAGGTGGATCAACGAGATTTACAAATGTGGCAGAACGACTCGGCTTGATGACCAAGTCGAACTCATTCTCGAGTCCGGTTGCTCAATCAATCGTCTCTAAAAAGATGGGATTTTTATCATTTAAAAGAAGGCGATTAAGAAAAGATGAAACTCTTGTTAACAACAGATTTAGCAGCATTATTAGTGGTGTAAATAAGGTTGGTGATGCTAATCAAGACAAATCTACATCATCCCCACAGGTACGTATATTTATAGTGTTTCTCTACATGTTGAATCATTGACCTCTATCCTTACAAGTGAATGTGTAACTATTACGTTGAAGCCTCCATCCTTTAAAGAATATTGCAAATAATAAATACTTAAAGTAATTATTAATAAATTAGGTAGACTACAAAGATTATATGGAACAAAATAAAACTATTCTATAGAAAAAGGCTCCATTTTGTGTAAATTTTATATTTTTTACTCTATTTTTGTTTCTCGTCACTTATGACCAATTTTTACTTTATTTTTTGGATATTGATATATTTTAAGTAGTCATACGTTAAATATTTAAAAAAGTGCAAATTTGAACAATGTTCATGAAATAAAAGAAGTATAATTTTATTATTCATTTATCATATGTTATCATGTTTTCCTTAATTCTTTAATATCAAGTATTCGTCAACCCGACATAACATTTTATTTCACAATGAAGTATACATCATTCATTTTTATTTGAATGACATACATATTGATAGACACGTTATATAATATCACAAATTTGCTTTCCTTTATTGGTTAACCATAAATACTTTTGTTCTCCTTTCAAATAGTAGTAAACTTGAATTTTAATAACTACATATCATAGTGTACTAATATCACTCGAACAAATATGAAGGAACATTTTTTACTTGGTCAAATAGATATAAATTTTTTATACAAATATATACTTGGTCAAATTAAGATATCAACCACTCTTTTGACATCTAAACACCATTTCAGAGTAGATGGAGTCATGGTCAAATTTGGTTTCTCTTAATTATTCATTTAGCTCTACATCAAAATTACCTACTCTCATTGTATTTTATTGTGTAGTTGGAAATTATTTGAAAAAGAAAACTAATGTCATTGAAAGTTGAAAGCTTCTCTCTTATTGTATACTTTAAAATATACATGTTCTTTAAATGAAGGAACTTAATAAAACAAGCGTTTCTTTTTATAATGCGTGTATAGGTATATGATATATGCAAAAGAACGGATACAAATGATCCATGACGAGCGTATGGATTTTACTTAAGGATCAAAATTAATTGTTGCATATAGTACATTGTTTTCAGAAAATATATATTACTCAAATGAACACCCTATTAACAATCCAGTTAATTTGACAGCAAAGCAATGTTGTTCAAGCTTCCTCTGGAGATGAGCATGAAGAAGAGTATATGAGCACAGATTCATGGGTAACAAAAGAAATTACTAGCAGAGATGGAAGAACAAAGCTGAAAACCAGCATGTTCTTTGCTTCTTTCGATCAAAGAAGCGAGAAGGCTGCAGGGGAGAGTGCCTGCTCAGTATTAGCTATTGTAATATCCTACTGGCTTCATTCACACAAATGCACCATGCCCACACGATCAGAATTCGATAATCTAATCATCGAAGGCTCAGCTGAATGGCGTAAGCTATGTGGTGCAGACACCTACATGAATGACTTCCCTAACAAGCATTTCGATCTTGAGACAATCATAAATGCTGATATTCGTCCCATCTCCATTTCCCAAAATCAATCCTTCATCGGTTTCTTTGGACCAGAGAAATTCAATTGCTTGAAGGGTGCGCGGTCATTTGATGAGATATGGGATGAGATTGAGGAAGGGATCCAAGAAAATGAGCCAAGAGTTTATATCATGAGTTGGAATGATCATTTCCTAGTGATGAAGTTCGAGAAGAATGATATTTACATAATCGATACATTAGGCGAGAGGCTATTCGAGGGGTGCAATCAAGCTTACATTCTGAAGTTTGACGAATCATCTCAAATGATGGCGAAGAAGGATGATGAAGCAGAGAAGGGCGAGGATGAATCGATATGCAATGGAAGAGAATGTTGCAAGGAGTTCATCAAAAGGTTTTTAGCAGCTATTCCACTTGATGAACTTGAAGAGGAAGAGAAAAAGAACAATGTTTCATATTTCTCTCTTCACCATAGATTGCAGATAGAATTCAACTTCAGCTATCCGTTGTGCCCTCTTTCGTCGTCATCAACATCATCTTCCCCCTTCTCTTCTTCCACTTCTACACCCTCTCCTTTGAATGGGTGACGGAACTCGAAAGTTAGATTAAGTTTGTACATAAAATAAGTTTGTATGACTAGATTCACAAGAGAAAAGGGAAAGATATAAAGTTCACTTATACGCACTGCTATTGCCATAAAAATACTGGTTCTTGAAAACTTAACTACATTATCATGAACAATTAGTAGAACTAAATAAAGTTTACTGCTGTAATTACAAGGTCATACAGATTATATGTTCAGATCAAGTTGTTGTGATCTCATCCTACTAAACAACCTTTCAATATTTGAAATACAAACCGCCTAATTGACGTGTGCAGTTATACTATAAAAGTGCCCCAAAAATCTAATATAGGTGATATTTCAAGTTTGCCCATCTCCTAGAACAACATTCCATTCACTTTAAGGTAACTTGAATCGACAGTAATATCATAAGGCAATTTGAAAAGATACCAAAGTTGAGGCAAAGAGAATGTAAGCCTAAACTCGACAACATGTAATCTAGCACTGTAACTGAATAACTTTTGGAGGATGCCGGACTGCCAATTAGATCTCTCGTGAGCATTAGAGTACCTACTATCTATTTTATTTGGATATGGGATCATACGACATATAGCTTCACAAGTGGAGAAATGCAAGGTTAGCTTTCTTGGTAAAGCAGAGCTGCCAGATCTGTATTGATAAATGTGTTAAAGCCATGGGACATTATTATAAGAGATGAAAATTTAGATTGATTCTGCAGCCATACTGAAATGCTTATCCATCTCCCTTAATGAAGGCAGAGCCAACTTACATAATTTTTCAAACGTAAAAACTCCTACAGCCCTTACACTTGAGCCATAAGACATACCAGGCAAGTCACCATGTTTTGCAATAATAATCATCTTGTACTTCCTAGCTAACATAAGATCGATTACACGTCCAATGGAAGTCGACATTGTCACCCATGGAGGTGGGCTTCTCATCATGTCCGCCAGTGGAGCGTCGAGCTGAATATAAAGACATTATTGTGTCAGTAAAGATGAGAGTGTACTTCAGCTAGCACAAATGAAGTTGTGCAGATGCAGATGCAGATGCAGAGGTGAAGTAATTAATTTTCTTCCAGGTGGAAAGTGGAAACTAATATTCTTAAAAAGAACGATGACAGTACCTGATTGCAATCCTCACGGTGAAGTATCCCCACACAGCTTCCCCATGTATCAGTAATGGGAACCACTGGATCCCTATATAATCGCATGACAACTTGCTCTAGTTTCACGTTTGCTTGTAGTGGCTGAGCATCATCAAATGACATCATGAAACGCTCGATAGGATCAGTAGCTGATACCTATTTATTGAATAAGGAACAATATTATGAACTGCAACAATTTTAAAAAAATCAAAAGTATAAAATGTATGTTGTCATCCACATTATTATGCAATACCAATTAATCAAAATGAATAGGGGAAACGAGAAACAAAAATGTTGCTGCATTAGGTAATAAAGGTGGGAGCATCATGTACACCTTTTAAAAAAAAAGAACGTTAAATGGAAAATAGGTGCGATTCACTGAGATGAAAAGATACATTTGGTTGTCACCCAAAAAACAAAAACGAAAAGAAAAAATGGCTTCGAAAATTACCATGTATACCATATTGACCATGGCATTCACAGGAAATCATGTAAGCACTCTTAGCAATATGGAAACAAGAATTCACAGGAAATAACAAATTCATTTAAAGGGTTCAATCAGCAAACTTGACCAGACATGATTGATAAAGACCAAATACCTCAGGTAGTAGGTGAGGACTAAATAAGGATGTTGAGAAACCAAGTAATGCCTCAATTCGTAGCACAGCCTGCATGGTAATTCATTAAGATAAATATGTTTTTTTAATTAAGTGGTTACGAATTATAAGCACTGCCAGTTCCTACAGTCCAACTATCTAAAGTGCAGTGTAAATTAATATGTAAATGACTGCAACTCTAATAGACAATTGAAGATTAAAAAAAAAACACAAGAAGCAGAAATGATAAATCTCTATTGGATCCATATACACCTCACAACTTGGTGAAACCTAAATGGCTAGTACTTGAAAGTTCAGTTGAATTACTATAGGAAGAAAATAATGAATCAGTCATTTTATCATTAAGACGGAAATATTTGTTACATTATGTTGCACTCCTATGAATCCAAAGTTGATTGGAGAAGCACGTCCTTAATAGAAAGTTATTTTAAGAGACCAGAAATTACCATTCCTCCTCGACTAGTCCAGGATATCTTCTTCCATTTTTCCTTAATGTGTCTGACACTTGCCAAAGCCAAATCAAACTGCCATAGATTCAAAATGAAAATTTTAATTGTTAATAACCAAGTGAAATTGTTCAACCGTCAAAAACATTACTTTTAGAAAACTCCATGGTTTGCAGTCTGCACAGACAAAGTGGTTCTCAGAAAGAACAACTCTTCCTTCAAACTATTCTCCACCAAATGTCTGTTAGAAATGTCACCAAAAAATACTCTTCTGAATGGTTACATACAGTAATTGGAGCAATTTACTCTCTAATTTAAGGATATGCAAGAACATATTTCATAAAGAAACTAAAAGTGAACCAATTTGGAAAGTATATCAAATGAGGGCAATTTCACATAACTAGTTAAAAGTCATTTCGTTCTTGCCAAGGTACCAATATGAAAACATGATTGCTTACATTAGGGTCCCTTGCAAAGTTTCCATCAATTTAACTGAATAAAATAGCATGTGTACTCCCTCCTTTTTTGAGTACTTCATAATGTTTACGAAGGATAGCAGTTGTCATTTACCCAGTCATTATGTTTATTTTCTTAATCAGAGAACGTCAAAGTATTGATTCATAGAAATATACCTCATATGAGGAGGCTATACCTTACATACCCCAAACTAGAACTATGATTGGATGGTTCCTAAGCCCTTACTCAATATTTAACATCACTTCAGTCTTTAGGTAGCATTTATACTTACACAAATCGACCAAAAATGCTTGGACAAATCATCAAGTTAAAAGCCATTTACCGATTCAAATTGTCCCTTTTAACCCAAACATTAAATTTATGTCACTCTTCTCTTTCCTGTTTATGATTTAGGGTTTTGGAAATTAAGAGAAAGGGTTAAGGACACTTTTCGCAGCACATTGCCCATAAAGATGGAAGTAGATTAATAATGACTGTCCTTGAGGGATGTAAGCCCTTAAAGTGTAAAAAAAGTGGAAGAAAGACCCATATTTAGATTAGGGCATTTCTTCACATTTTAGATCTCCAAATTATGGTAGTGTTACTAGAATCTCAACCTGTAAACTGGCATCAATTAAAGGAATATATTAATCAAGCCATGTAAAGCTTATTTTACCTGGCTAAATTATCCAATCTCATTAGCTGTACTTTCCAAACTAACAATAAGTAACTTAGGGTTCTGCTAATTATCAACCCTCGAAAACACTTTCAAAGAAAGTTGGCAGATCATATCCTAGCTACATGAAAGTAGTCCTCTTTTAGTAGTAAGCAAACAATCAGAGTAAAACATCAAAGCATAGTAACAATTTAGCCCTTGTACCTGCCCTTGGTTTAGTGCTGCCTCCATAAGTAGATGATCAGCCTCCAATTGAACATTGGCGGAAATTGTCCCTCTTGATTCTGGCCACATGCGGTAATGTAGATGTTTGACCATGTAATAATCTCCTCTATCAGCAAAAGCACGCATGAAGGAAAGATAGAGGTGTGGCTTTGGGATCAAATCAGGATTTCTACCAGATTTTTTAATTATCTCCCCGAAGACACACAGGGCACCTACACACATATTTGGAGACGATGGATATGTTATATTAAATAATGATTATGACCAACAACAAAAAAGATTCAAGTGGAATAATTTGTAGTCCTAAATGCCTAATCAGGGAAAGAGATGCCATGATTAAAAACATACTATAGTTGAATAGCTCTTAGATATGCCCTTGACATATCTAAAGATGGTGAATTCAAGGTGATCGTGTGTTCTTCCTTCATCAAACTATCTAATTTTACCTATAATTTAAGCAACTTTTTATAACAAGTTTTCATAATCGCTCTTCAGCTAACAGCCATTACGAAAGAAATTGTTCACATATTAACTAATACTACTCAACTTATATAAGCATATGCCGAGGATGGTAACTGAATACCATTAAGGTTGCGAAGGTTCAATGATCCTCTTCTCTTTATTATACACTGCCTCCTCATTTAATGGATGTATAGATACGAAGGAAACAGGTTATAGATAAAATACATCACCATCTTGAAGTATGTTTTGCTTTAGCCAAAAGAACAGGGGACAAAAAAAAACCAGCTATGTATTTTCTGTCTATTTCTCCATCTTCCAGAAGATTAACTAGATCCGTAGTAAAGGGCATCACTCAGCAAGAACATTAAAATATGAACGCTATTCTCATGTTCTCAGTCACAAAATAGCATTGTAAACCTAGCATCAGTTTTCAATATTAAATGCTATCGAAACTTCTCAAGCTAGATTTTGTAATTTTTGTATACTTTGATTTAATCGAAGAACGCCATTGAAGCTGAAGTGAAGCTTTCAACAATGGTGAAATGTGCATCTCATTTCTGTTAGAAGAGAGAGAAAACAGAAAAGTTAGTTTCAACTAACTGAATTGATTAAGTGGATGCTGGGTGTACATGTATTTATAGACTTGGCCCACTAAAATATCTACTCAGCTAACTAACCAACCAAGGCTAACAAAACTATCATAGTTCAAACCCTGATCAGCTAACAATTCGATCGGCCATACGTCAAATATCTAATATAATATCAGAACAAAGAATATTAAAGAGCAATAATATACAAGGCACCGTTCGCTGAGCTTGTCTGAAGTCCAATCCTTCTCTACAGGATATAACATATTAGCTTTTAAAAGGAAGTGCTGATAACCACCTTCCAGGTAAAGCAAATAAATCAATCAATTTTACCCCTTTAATTCCCTATAAATATAAAAAATTTCTTTCAAAAGAAAAATCATTTAAAAACTAGAAGTGATCAGAGCCCAGCATCTTGAATACTTTTCATTCAGATCCAACCACCAGGTAGAAACATGTAAAGTTTTATGTTTCCTAAGGTTACAGTATGATAAATACAACTAAGCACATTTCTTAATATTTCCTCGAAAGAAGAAAGTTTCTTAATGTGTACCATTGATAGATCCACACCCAATCAGCGCATCAACAATGGCTGTGTAAGCGATTCGATCGAGCAGCAACTTCTTGCATGATTTCATTTCCAATATAAGCTTCGTGATTGAAACAAGGTCCTTCTCATGTGAAAATCCCTTCAGGAAAGATACATTAGACTTTTTGCAGGTTTTAAGCAAAGGAAATAGCTAAAAACCTATCTTACAGGAGGTGAACCGCACTGAGAAATATCTAGCAGAAATAGAAACAATCTAACATAATTCTGGGAATGTCTTAACATGATGGGCAGGACAGATATTAAGGCCTACTAGTTTGGACGAAGCAAATAACTACATATATTCTGCAAATCCTAAGACAGCTTTTGCCAAGAAATCTTTCACAATAAAAGGATTCGAAGTTTGAGAAACATTTAGTATAAGAGGATACGAGTAAACCAAATCACTTGCAGCTTTCTGTAATTGGCAAACGAAATTAGAAAATACATCAACATTGACAGCGGTGGAAACATGATCTTACTTTGACAGAATATAATAATTTGTAACTAATCAGAAACCAGTCTTCCATACATGGACATTATTTTATGAGTCAGTTATATTTCCCTCATGAAAGTTCATCAACTATTACTCTATATACATCATACATCATGTGCAGCAAACAAAACCTTTTGTTCATCCTTTTAAAGTAGCATGTTTTCTTTAGTTCCCGTTGCAACTGATCAACGAAAACTAAATTAGAACATCGGAAGTGAGCTTATTAAGACTTATGTGACTCAGTTTATTTAGCATTTCCTTAGAATATCTGCACATCGTAGGTGAAAAGGTTATGTTGAAGGCGTTAGAGATTAACTATATACTGACTAACCTTGAGCAATGTAGTATAGGTTACAGCATCAGGCAGAAGACTGTCATCAGCCATGCTTTCTGCGCTATCCTGAAAGATCGACATAAATATTTTTAATGATAAAACTGAGAGGACTATGTCGTAAATCGCTAAGTGAGCAATGAGGCTCTAAACTGGCCTTCTTAATTTCATGTGTGAAACCTTCATTTGCTCATAAAACCGAATAGCAGCATCTAGCCTTTCAGCCTTTATACAACCAAATATTAGAGTATTATATGTGAGTCTATCAGGATCCAGTCCTTGTCGTAGTATGCCATCATACAAATCTAATGCCACATGAGGTTCACCCCTGTTTATATGTCCCTGAGATTGAAAGTGCAGTTTTCATATTTAGGGGAACAGAAAACATAATAATAGTTACCTAGTCCAGAAAAGAATAGTAAAAACATTACCTTCATCAACAAGTTATAAACCCAAATACACGGCCTTCCTCTTTCATGCAACAAATAACTGAAACGGGCCAGAAGACCTTGCGCACGACGCAGATCACCTGCACTAGAACAGCCGTAGGAGTTCTCAGAAAGTAAACAAGAGTGTTTCAGGAGTGTTGTTTCAAAATAGTTCAAATTCGTGTTTAAAGGCTGGTTGACTCTACTTCCTCTGTTTTTATATTTCATTAACCTACTTTATGGAATAATGTGTCCAAGAATAGTGACCAATCTCCTTACTTTGAACAAATATATTTCATTTTAACAATTTCATGTTAAAGCATTATTACAAACTAATATAGTTACAGTAGCACTTTACTTATTTTTTATACCCTTCTCACATTTACACTAATCACTTTCCTTTTTTTTCGCGTTACTTTTCTATTTATTTACTATGTTTTCCTTAATAAACTTGGTTAACTTTGACAAGGGTATGATAATATATTTACACTAACCACTTTCCTTATTTTATATGAAAGTTCAATGTTGTTTACTAATATAAAAAAAAGGATGTACAATATAATTCTCAGACTACGTAATAATGCTGAAAATATTTGTTACATCTATCATATATGAATGAAAGAATATATTACCAGATGTGCTCAAACTGGAGTATAACCTGATTTTATAAGAGCATCCAGCAAACCAGAAATAAGTCCTGATGACAACTTTGGACAGCCTAAAGCAGAACCTTGTTCCACAGACTCAAGGATTTGGAAAGCTTCATCTATCATGCGAGCATCACCAAGACCCTGCATGCAGCACAATGTTAGCAAACATGA
This sequence comes from Echium plantagineum, assembly GCA_003412495.2. Lineage (NCBI taxonomy): Eukaryota > Viridiplantae > Streptophyta > Magnoliopsida > Boraginales > Boraginaceae > Echium > Echium plantagineum. Next base: position 378,764 of record QFAX02000350.1, read on the forward strand.
AAGGGATCAGAGCAGACTTGAGGCATTACAAACCCCACAAAGTTGCTAGATCAACGTGTCTTAGTCCTAAGCTTCCACTAGCCATTAGCTTTCCAAGGAAAAGGTACACCGCTATAATACTGTATGTGTATTTCATTCACGTTACAAGAAATCTCATCGAGCAAATAGCCGCTAATATAATATAACCTCTCCGCTGCTCTCATTCCTAATAAGTCACAGAAACGAAACCAGTCCTGGAAAATGGACAATAAGGATAAGCTTGCGACTCCTACAACAGAAACTATCATAGTGAATGATACGCCGGGGGATTCTCCCATATTAGCTCACTAGTTTCATCACTCGACATGCTAATTGTTGCTAGCAAGAGAAGTAAATAACCACCATTTTGATACTTACAGAAAAGAAACCTACAAGGAAAGTAAATGTAAGTTCTACTTCATCCTGAAATGATTCCAATACTTGTATTACAATGCTATCGTGTATGGTAGATTATGGACTATGCCAATGGCAAAAGATTTCTTTAAGTTACTTCATACCATGTAAGACAAGATTTTCCATTCCTATGTCATGAACACAAAGGGAGATTCCAAACTGTGGTCTGCCTCTTTCCGAATATTACCTCAATATATAACAGATAGATAAAATCACTACAATTCTAATATTTTCAATCGGAGATATACACCTTGAGAATAATACTGTAAGTGACATCATCAACCCCACAGCTTTGTGGATTCGCCATTTCTCGGAAGAGTTTGAGAGCTGATTGTATGTCATTGCAATGAACACATGCCTGCAATACTGCATTCATTACAATTGTATTCAACTCCCCGAATCGCTTCTTCGCTATATCAACCTCCTCAAATATCTACAGAAATTAAAAGTATTAACTCATATAGCAAACAAAATCAACTGTAATTATAATTCGTTTAATATAATTAACAGTTAAGTTTTACAAGCTGTATATTTGAGTTGTGTAAGTGAAGAAGTGAGAAATAATTATATACCTGGTGAAGTTGGCGACGGCGAGTGAGTTGCACGATGCGGGAAGTGAGTGGTTTGAGATTAGGCTTGCGAACTCCAACTTTTTCATTATGATTATGGGATATTGAAGAAGATACCAGAAAGTCAGGGGGAGGATTGAAACGATGGCGTATCTGAGGATGGAAGCTCATAGTTGGGGTTGTGATATTTATAGTGGTGGTTTGGAGTGGAGAGTGATGCTGCATATTTTCACTTTCAATTGTTGTTGCTGAGGACTGAGGAGAAAGGGTGGGAATGTGTTATCCACATGACCACATCCATGGAGCAAGCTCGATGGAGGAAGATTTTGGGTCAGATTACAAGCTTGTTTTTATTACTACTATTTTATTTTTATTATTTATGAAATGACATGGAAGATTTGAAAATTGATATTGATATGTATTTGAACATTATAAAAGTGTATTCATGTTTGGTATTTATATTTGGGCAAATAATCGTTATGATCACCTATGTTTTGCTTGAGTTTTCGGTTCATCACTTGGGTGCCGATTAATCATTTATGTTACAGAATCACTCTCAATTGGTAATTTGGCCTACAAAACTATTAAGTTGCCGTTAATTAGGTCAAGTGACCCCCAATGTCATTTTGAGAGGCAATTTATTCATTTTGGACCTTAATTACTAAGGTATGAAATGATTAAATTGTCTCTCGTAAATGATATGTGCATGTCACATGGCCTATTTAATGATAACTGAACAAATTTTTAGGCCAAAGTACCAACAGAGAATGATTTTGTAATATAAGTGATCAATTGGGATCATTTTAAACTTAAATGATCAATCAAAACCACAATTCAAGTATAGGTGATCATCCCGATCATTTGCCCTTTATGTTTTGGCCCTCACATCCCCATATGATAGTTGCCACCTGTCAAGATGTAAGGAACTCGAGACATATGCAGCTACTATAAAAGCACTTCACATTCATTATTGATTAGTAATTTTATTGTGCCTTTGTTTTAAGTTTTTGAACCCTCGAGTCATCTTACAAAAGAAGTGACGACTCCGATCGTAGTCTAGGTATTAGATGTCCTCGTTTTCTACAACCGGCGTATGGGTCACCAATTACACAATATTTGAACTATAAATTAATACCAAATTATAGAGTTAAGTAAAACCATCCGATCCTTACGAGGGTCTCTTGCATATAACTTAGTAAACAAAATATACACTCTGAGCTTTTACCGACTATCAAACCTGCCCAACACATTTATTGCTCAATCTTAGTTGCAATCTTTTTTTTTTTTGTAAATTGGCGAAGAGGTGAGCTTCGAAACTACCATTTTCTGGTCACTAGCAAACCTTAGTTGCAATCTTTGAGTAATTAAAGATCCCTTAAAAAGTGTCTATTATATTTTATGAATATTTTGACATGTAAGATATTATTTTGTCATAAACACAAATTTAAATATCATTAAAAAACCAGTTGATTATTATAAAAGACGTAATTCTTGGCAAAGACGTTATTAGTCGAAAATGTAAGTATTAGTATTTGAAGTCCCATGGTTGACTTACTGTTAAGAACCTGCCCACTGCGATGAATTCGAGATCCAGCAAAGTAAATCAAGAAAGCCCCTTGAACCCAAAGGAAGATATCCTCCATGTAGATTGATTCTACTAAACTCCTGAACTATTAATCTTATAACATGAGAATTAAATCTCAATTAAATATTATGTACTTAATCATAGTCAATCCAAACATGGTTTTGTTTTTTCTCTTTATTGTTGATTGTCAAAGGGGATCAAGAAAGTGTTGAGTATGTTGTAATTATGAATCTTATTACAATCATTAACATGTTGTAGGTTGTATATTAGTATAGTGTCCCAAAATATTGTCCAACTCCACATGTAAACTCACATGCTATTGTGAATAATTATGGGATTCACATGTATGAATCATAGCTACTACAGTCTATGAAGCAGTATCATAACTACTAGGCAGTTGTGGAAGTTGAGATAGTCAAACAATCTTTATTCATTTCCTTCACATTCTTTAACGTGTTTTCCACCTCAGCCTCAGTGCATCATGTGAGATGATTCCTTCGCCTATTTATTAGCGCATTGTTGTCTTGGAGAATAATTCTTTAATTACAATGTTAATATGTCAGTCACTAATAATTCAACTGTAATTAAAATTTTGCGAGTAAATATATAAGGTCATGACTCATGTATCACTCTTTCTATAATATTCCATATAGAGTAGTAGTTTTTAGGATATAACCACGTAAACTCTTAACATGTATCATGAGTCGTCTAAGTGAGACAGACGAAATAAGATATTGGAACTATCCTGCTATAAGCAATTGATTTAGAGATTGAACTTTTAGCAATCCTCTATATATTAGCATCTAGCTTCATCTGCTTTTCTCACCAAATCTTCTTTTCTCTACATCAATGGGCTCCATTCAAGCCCCCCTCCTTCTACTCCTATTAACATTCCATTTCCATAATTGTGTCTCAATTCAAGATTCAACTATTGAAGTTTCTAGCCAAAATATACACAGAAGGCTTCTAAGTTCCACACCAAAGAAAGAAGTCCATCAATATCTAGTTGCCCATAACAATGTAAGAGCACAGCTTAAGCTGCCAAAACTCCAATGGAGTGAGAAGCTAGCAAGGTATGCTAACTCATGGGCACACCAACTTCTAGCAGACTGTGAACTGCGGCATTCGAACACCGATTACGGGGAGAATCTCTTTTGGGGCACTGGGACGGATTGGAAACCGGGGGATGCTGTTGTGGCGTGGGCGACCGAGAAAGTCTACTATAACCACAGCTCAAACAGCTGCATACATAACCAAGAATGCCTGCATTATACCCAACTGGTTTGGAAACAGAGTAGGAAGGTTGGTTGTGCCAGAGTTACATGTAAAGGAGACACCATTATTAGCTGCAATTACTATCCCCATGGGAATGTAGTTGGTGAAAGGCCCTTTTAATTGAAGACCTGCAAATAAGACTAACTTGTATAAAAGTCAATTTATTCATACATTACTCATTTGGTGAAGACATGAGGTTAATAGGAGTTGGGCATTCTGAGGACCGGTCCTGACATTTGGAGGTCCCGGATACCCGTTTTTGGTGCCTCAATGGTGGAAGTATAGATGATACAAAAATGTCACGAAGACTCTTATAAGTTATAACCCCCTCATCTTCACATTGTAGCATGTAATGGAAATATTGTTTCATTCAACTCAGCTAGTCTTGTATCTCAATTTAGAAATGAGGTACTTCTCATTTTATTATATATTTTATAAATATGTTTTGGGTAATGAATACTTGGCACCACTCATCTTTTTTAGGAAGCTAATTGTCCAGGAAGTATTCTTGATGCTTCTTGGAGTACTAAATAATCCAGGTATGTTGTCCTTTGGCTTCTTTGCATGTAGCCTCCTCAACTTTGTCGAACTTTTCAAATTGTCTCATAATTCTTTTATCTTTTTTTCAAGTTGTCTCCTACCTGCTCTTTCTAAATTTAAAAAAAAGAAGAAGAATGTAAAGCGGGAAAATGAGGTGGTATTTTTTGACAATTTTCGACCTCTGGTATCATTAACCACATTCTCAACCAACAATTAACCACACCTCTCTCCAAGAGTCGAGCTAGAAGTTCTTTTTTTTCATTGCCTTACTCACTTGTAAACAAAAATTTTAATGAAATTTTTAAAAAGATATATGAACTAGAATTGGGTCAAGAAGAAAAAATCAATGATATACTACTTCTAAGTTCTCACTAATTTCATGTTGGAACTTGGAAGAAGTATTCATACGGTAATAAGTTCAACAATTTCTTCATAATCACCGTCTAGGCGTCTACATTAAAGATCCTATTAGAACGAAAACATTTCAAATAGAAAAATTAGGATCCCATCAACTCGATTATTGGATCTAATTTGAATACCATGTCCTTAAATTGATGTTCTTACTCGATATCCAAAACACACTATTAACAGAGTCGAAGACAAGTAAAGATATAACTTGGTAAAAATCTTGAGTCCGAAACCTAAGGAGTTTGCTATTTCATAGCCACATTTTTCTTAGCTTCCCATGCGTATGACTAGAACAATAACACCAAATATAAACAGTAAATATATTCTCAACTAATCATTTTTTCATTACCTAAATTACTGTAAAAGATTGAGTAATTTACTCTCAGCCTTGAAATTATATGAAATCTAGGTGAAGCTTGAATTCCTCTCCTCCTCTCCTCTTTAAGCTATAATCTTTTTCATCATATACAATCAATTGTATCTTCGATCAGAAAAAGAGAAATTTATCCCCATCATCTTCCTCTTTTTCTGATACATATATATCCCTACCGTCGTCCGCCTCTTTTGGTGGTGCATTACATAGACGAAAACACAAGAAACACAACCACACGCAGCAAAAAGAAGGGCAGAAATGAGTCCTTCTACAGTTACTTACTCGTTGCTCGTCGCTTCCCTCATTCTTCTTTGTAGCAAATCATCATGTGCTGAAAATGTCGTAAAGGTCATGAAAGGGTACCCAGATTTCAGCAAAATGACTCAAATCCTTAGCCAACCGGACATCGAAAAACAGATTAAGATCCAATATGCTATCACCGTCCTCGCCCTCGATAATGATATAATGGCCACGCTACTCTCTGGCAAACGCCCTGAGGAAGTAACAGACATTGTCAAATGCCATGTTCTCCTTGATTACTACGATGATGCCAAGCTTAAGAACAGACCACTTAATAAGCCTGCAGAAATGGTCAATCTTTACCAATCCTCTGGTTCTTCTCAGTACGGACAAGGATTGATCAAACTAAAAAGAACGAGTCAAGGAGTATTTTTCTATTCTAGCAGCGAAAACTCAACCCAAAATAATGCTAAATATGTTGAAAAAATCTACAATAGGCAATTTAATGTTTCTATTCTAAGAGTTGATCATCCAGTTTACGTCATGGGACTTAACGACGATATGGCACCCAAACCTAATAAGACGGTTGCACCAGCACCAACAACAGCACCAGAACCAACACCTGCTGAGGCACCCGAAGAGGTGGTTGCTGATAGCCCATCTGATGAATCGGATTTTATTGAGGCTCCAGCTCCAGCTCCAGAAGAAGAAGCGGCTGATTCTCCCGATGAGGAACCGGAGACACCTGCCGATGCTGATGATTCTGCTAACGAAGATCTAGCAGCGACTGCTTCTGCTGGGGGAAGACTTATTGTCTCAGCTTTAGTTTTAGCTTCAGCTTTTGTTGCTGCTGTTTCTTTTTAATCTGATTATGTTGTGAATTTATGAAAATTTGAGAGATTAATTATTCAATAACTCTTGGTAATAACCGACGCTCTTTCTAGGAGACGTATCGCTACCCTTCTCTCATGCAACCTTGTAAGTGTTGTTGATGTTTGGTTCTCATATATCATTATGGTAATACAAGAAAACACTGAATGTGCCTGAGATAGCCAGGCTTCAATAATTAACCTCTAATTCCCCCTTCCCATATTATATATGTAATAGATACTCAAACTGCGTAATGGTCTTATATTACCTAAGGTACAATTAAATCAAGATTTTGACAAAGAGATCATGTGTTCAAAATGTGTATACAAAACTAATAAACTTAAATTATTTATATGAACTACAGTTATAAGAATATAATTTTATAAAATTAAAAGAAACTTATAAGAAGAAAATGTTAAATTAAACTAGAAATTTTACCTCAACTAACAGTAGTACAGTAAATAGTAGAAGCTGCAAAACTCCTGCCTCTTAATGAAGTACACAAACCTGCAACTATTCCTGTTGCCAGCTGCAGCACCTTCTATTTTCGGAAACGAGATGCTCAACACCTCTAGCCAAATCTGTATTGCTTCAACTGAAGAATGATTTTTCTTTGGTCTAGGGCAAAAAACCCGCAAGCTTGGCAGCACCTTGTACTTTAGCCTTAACTAGATGCACAACAGTCAATGCCACTAGCCAAAGACATATAGGCTTGTACACTTTGCCTTGCAAATAAGCTTTACCAACGGAAGGTCGGATTATAAATTTATGCAGTTTACACAATGAAAGCTAGGATACGATCACACCTCTTTTCAAAGTCTTGAATTGACACTATTCATGCTCAGTGAGCTCCTGGAGTGAAGATAACATAGAGATTGCACAAAGGAAACTAATGTTGGCTTTCTTGTAACATCATCAGATTCTGCAATCTGTTGATATAACTCGTTAAGGACCATTTCACGGCCATTGGCAGGTAGTTGGACTATAAGCTCAGCAAATTGCTTCATCAAAGCTGGTAGTACCTGGAAAAATAAATTCCAAGGATATTAGTGATGCCAATTTAGTACCTATAATGTAGCCGAGTGGAGCTAAAAGTTGTACCTGAATATCAACTAGGTAAAGGAGCCTTAAAAGCAACTCCAACAGTTTCTTTGGAGGCTCTAAATCTCCTTCCCAGCTCTTCCATAAATCATCTTCCTTAGAGCTCACTAAAGTGCAAAGAGTTTTTGCTTTTTCAACTAGACTGTGTATGCAATAAAATATAGGCGGGCATCCTGCAGGCAGTTGTCTGACAAGTGCAGCTACACCAGAAGCCAATCCCTCATAAGGTGTAAGATCAGGATATAACTGCACAACATATAAATGATTATTTTATCAAGTAAGTTTCAGATGAGGCAAGTACAAGTTTCAAGATCTTTAGGTACCTCCAAAGCTCTCTGCATGTAATAAAAAACAAGTTGCTCCTTTAGCTGCACTCTATCTTCATCTTTGTGATCCTTCCCAGACGATAAGAAAGCAACAAACACTGAGTGAGAAGCCCTAGCCACTTTGGAATTCGGATGCCCCAAGTATCTGATTTTTATGTTTATTAAGGATTCACTATAGACTTTATAGTCATAGATATCTCGATGGCAAGCTATAAGTAGTTCTAAAAATTGTTGAAGGATACAGAAACATGATAGGACCCACTATTTTCCTGAATGCAGCAGCTGATAAACGTTCAATGCAAGTTGGAACAACCCGCAGATAGAATAAAAGCCTAGCAGTCTGCACCTCATCGGTAAACCACAAGTACTCCGTCTTTAGTAACTTCGGACGACCTACAATGCATTAGCCTTGTTTTGTCATGAGGATGGATACCAATTAGTGTTAAATAATGGAGAAGATGACAAATGAATACCATTGTTTCTGGTCAGATCAACATAGGAAGGCATGGATTCCACAAATGATATACAAGCTGACTCATTCTCCTGAATACTTATAATCACTGCTCTAATTGTATCCAAATATTCAGGCAGACGCATCCGCCGAAAATATTCCATACAAGAAAATGAAATCAAAATCTTCACTGTGAGTTGTTGTTGGATCTCTGGCGCAATACTGTGGTTCAACCTGTGTTTTGTAACAGTCAATGCAAAAACTACAACCATGAGGAAGGCAGATTCAGCAATCTTCTCTAGGTCTGTAAGTAACATCCCTTCCTGTCCTTGAAGCACTAAAGCCGCTTGCCGATGCCTGATATAGATATGCTGACAATAATCCCATATCATAGTTTCTACTATATGCTGATTTTCTTGATCTGCTGAAGCATAGAAATTGCAGAAAACCCTAGTCACCATACCAGCTTCCTTAAAAATAACAGATCCCAGATGTTTATTAAGCAACTGTCCTAACAAGCCACCTTCGGTGTCCCCAAAAATCTGATCGTATATTCTTTGTAAAGGGAATATTTCAATTAACAGTGCCGAAGTTAGACATAGAAATAGTGGAGCACTGAATGCAACAGAACCAGCCCTAGCCAGAGCAAGCGATATACACTGGAGAAGAAATGACTCTCCTGGTTGAATCTCGTAACTTTTAAGACCCTGAGTTCTCGACATTAACTCATTCCCAACAATCTCAATAAATTCCTCAGCAGAAGCCCTTAGTTCCATAAAGTTAGTTGATCCCCATCTGCCTAGACTCCTCAGTACTCCAGCTGCAGCCATGAGTACAGCAAATGTAGCATGAGTAGGTTTCCGGCTTTGAAAAGCTTCCATCCTTAAAAGATTAATTTTATCAGAAGCTTGCAAATTGATGTTATTTGACAGAACCCATTCAATCAGATGCAGTATCATGAGGCCTTGACAAACATTAGCAGAAGGACCATCTTTCTTATTCCACATCCCAAAAAGTGAATTCAGGATTTCAGTAAAATATGCCTGTACAGAAGAAGATAGAGCATATCCGATACCTGCAAGAACACTAGCCATGTGGCTGCCACTTGATTCAAAAATCATATAATCTTCTTCTAAAACCTTGTATAATAACTCTAAGCATGATGTTTTAGATTGTTCAGATGCGTTATATGAAAAACAAAGGGAGCCTATAAGAAGAACTCCTTCAGAAAGAAAACTAGAGCTTCTGGTAGAGTCGAACTTGTGAGAGAAAAGGTGCAACAAAGCATCATAGACAGAACTAATTAACAGGGGGGAGTGTTTTGTTGATTTTCTCGCCCAAATGTACAGAAGCCTAATAAATAAAGGATAAGATTCTGGTGGTAGAGACACATGATCTGAAGATAAAATTGCAACAACAAGCTTTGCTTGTGGTTCTGCAACATAAAGAGAAACTTGAGAGCTAAGAAGTGTCTTTAAAGCTTCAAGATGTCGAGGATGGAAAGTCTGACGTTGCAGCAAATCTCTAAGATCTGCCCATGCTTGGATGATGGCTTGAGCTGATAAGGTAGGACGGCTCTGACTGAAGTTACTAACCCCACTGTTACTTTGCAACCATTCTTCCAAGAAAACTGTGGGGAATTGCTTTGCCATAGTGGTCACTTACCACTGCAAAACGAAATGTGCTTAATTTATTAAATCACACTGAACACTAAAATAGCTAAAGAAACTCATGCTATGTAGTTGTACGGATTTGCTGAAAAATCTACACTGAGCAACGAACTTAAACCTGGCTACCCCAGAAACCTAGAAAGGATTAAAAATCAAGTGTTCCAAAAATGTTCAAGCATTTCATAGATATATCGTCAGAACCATCAAATATAAACAGAAATTATCACAACAATGTTAAACAAATACTCCCTCCGTCCCTAAATGATCGTCACATTTTGACTTTTGGTAGTCAACAAAACACGATTTAAAACGTAAATATCTATTATTCTACATGCGAAAAAATTATAAAAAGTTGATATTTTAAAAATATATATTGAGACGAATCTAACAAGGTCCTATAAGACTCTATTATTTCTTATCGTTTAATTAGAATTCATGTTCGAATTTTGTTACGTTTGACCAACAAAAGTCAAAATGTGACAATCTTTTAGGGACGGATGGAGTACAACATATCGAACTTATAATTACATGTTGGACCATTTAACTAATCTAACTATAGTTGCCTCTTTTGATATCATATCAATAGTACGATATGTTGAAATAATGTGTTTTGATATGTTTTTTCACCAAACATAACACTCCCACCATCCAATGAAGATTGTATAATCTTACTCTGTTTCATTTCGCATAAGTTGCCTCCTTCAACCAAGTTTTACATGTATTTTAGAAATTAGATCAACTTGATTATTAAGAAAATATTATGGGCAATAATAAAAATTGTAACTTGATGTTAAAGAAAGGCTAAACGAGTTGAACAAGATTATTACCTCTTGAAGAGCTAGAATTTCAACTAAGTTTGATCATCTCTTCTCATTAAGGCGGTGGAGCAGTGGTGTTTGTTTGTATTAATTTGTGTTCAGTGATGGCTGTTGAGTAAAATGGGGGGGGGGGGGGGGGGGGGGGGGGGGGTGGTGCGAGAAGATGAAGCAGGGTGGGGATGGAGGAGGGGTGGGGGTTTGGATTAGACGATTGGGGATGGGGGTTTATTTATTTATTTTTGTTTTATTATACTCCCAAGGAATAGTAAATTATTACTCCCTTCGTCTCTAAAAGATTGTCACATTTTGACTTTTGGTGGTCAACAAAACACGATTTAAAACATAAATATCTATTATTCTACATGCGAAAAAATTTATAAAAAGTTAATATTTCAAAAATATATATTGAGACGAATCTAACAAAGTCCCACAAGACTATATTATTTCTTATCGTTTAATGGGAATTCATGATCAAATTTTATAATGTTTGATAACAAAAGTCCAAATGTGACAATCTTTTAGGGATGGAGGGAGTATCTATTAACAAAAATAAAATTATGATAATTTAACACATAAATAATTAAAAAAAAATGGTGAGTATGATGAATATTTTTAATTTTCAATTCACCTAACTAACATTAGGTACTTTAAAATATAAATAGGTTATGTTAAAATGATCTTAGTTTATGAGGGGAGTTCATGAAATTAATCCTTGTGCGTCTGCGAAAAACGAACTCTTCTCCACCGCATTTTAGAAAGAGCGAGCTCCCATCTCCACAAGACCACAACCCCTTGAAGAATGCATCTTCTCCACACACTCCCCCCTCCCCCAACCCCTGAAAAATGCGATCCTTCTTCCTTCAAATTAGGTTGGAGTGGGGGTAGGGTCGTAAGGTGGGTTATTGGTGGGTTGGGGTATTGGTGATAGTAAAATGAAGATGATGTGGGGAAGAAATGATTAAGAGATAATTTTGTATATTCAGTTAGCGTCATATCTAGCCAACTTTCTCGCAATTAGCAACTTTTACCAATATTTACTAGTAACTTCTTTGTTAATGGATCAACGTATTGATTATTAGGTCATCCAATTAAAAATAGGCGGAGTCATCTTAGACCGAGAAAAAGTTCGAATAAGGAGCTTGAAACTCGTCATTGTTCTAATAAATGAGTAGTTACACAATCTCTAGAGATAAATCTAAATAAAGGCGACCATAACAAGGTGTATCCATGATCATTATTGAAATATCACCCATTATTACGTAAATATAATGAAGAGTCACTGTTCAACCGCCAACACATCAATCATAATTCATAACCAAGCTATCACCCGCGACCCGCCCGTGGTAGAAACATTCTTGATACTTGATGGTTACAATAAAGAGAAGAGACATTAGAAAAATAATTGTGTAGCCGGCAACTAAATCCAGCTAAGCCATATATGACTTTGTGTATCTCACTACTTTTTCTGCTCCTCCTCTGTCTTCATCAATCATGCTCTCCTCTTATCTCCTAATTTCTTCAACTCAAAAATCTCCATCTCAATAATATTCCTTTTTCCACATTCAATTCTCATGCAATCTAAGCAACCCCATTACCCCATGAATTTTACTTCACATTTATTTGCAAAAAACACCATCTTTAGGATATAACACATTGCTAAGCTCAAACTCCATTAACCAACAATGGGTTTTAGTAATTCGCCTTGCATTCTCGTATTGATGATTTCTTACACACTTGTCATGTTCGCTTCGCAGTCCTTCGGTGATCAAGAAGAGAACATACTTCTCAAGTTCAAAGAATCTCTTGAAAACACAAGCTTATTATCTAACTGGGGTGTTTCAGACAAATGTTGTTCAGGGAACACTTCAAACTGGAACAGAGTCCTCTGTCTCAATGGGCAAGTAACAGGACTGAGACTTGAAGCTATGGGTTTAAAGGGAAAAATCGACATCAAAACACTCGCGAACTTATCATCTCTTCGTTCCTTAAGCGTCGTAAATAATAGCTTCTCTGGAGCAATGCCGGAAATCAAGAATCTTGGGGGGTTGAGAAGCTTGTACATGTCAAATAATGGATTTTCTGGGGAGATTCCTGATGATGCTTTTGAAGGAATGAGAGGGATTAGGAGAATTTTGTTGGATAATAATGAGTTCAGTGGTAAAATTCCTATGTCTTTGATAAAATTGCCAAAGCTTGTGGATTTGCAGCTGCAGAATAATGAATTTGATGGGCAAATTCCTGATTTTCTGCAAAAAGATTTGGTGGTTAATTTTGGGAATAATAAGTTTCAAGGGTCCATTCCAAAAAATATGAATAGTCATAAGGCAAGCTCATTTTATGGTAAGTTTGTTGAATTTCATAAATTTGAGCATCATTTGTCAATAATGTGAATGTGTTATGTTTGTCATTTATTCAAGTTTCAAGAATGTCAAGTTGGGCAGGTTTGAGTCTTTGGTGGTCAATTCAATTTGATCAAAATGGTTGCATGCACCTTCATGGTGTGACCAAAGCTGCCAATTCTCGTAGGTTTTTAATAAATTACTCGCATCATCTTAAAAAATCGTTCATTTTAATTTTCAAGAGGTTCTGCTTATCAAATTTTAGTGTATTAGTTGACTTGCATAAATTTGATTCGAATCAAAATTATTATGTAAATAGTAAAGTACAATGAATTGTTCTTTTATAATATTTTCCAAAAATTAGTGTATTACAATATATACTTTAAATATTAGGGTGTGGTAGGATTGCTTTATGATATACATATGAAACAGAAATTGTAGGATAACATTTTTTGTAAGGTTATACAATTTGTTTGATATTTGGAGACAAAAACATTACAATATTTTGTTTCCAAACACGCTCTATAGAGACAATAACAAATATAGATAATTCATTTCTCAATGTCCAACCAGTTAAAACTTGTAGACTCGTTTACTATACAATATATTGCTCATGCTTATCCCGAAAAAATTAACACATGACGTTCAGTCCTTGTACTCATACTCTTCCTATTGGTAAGTCATTTTAATTTTTCTTCTTATTTTCCTCTTTTTTCATTTATATAAAAAATAAATATCCTCTAATTTTTTATTATATATAAATATAAATTAAAAATGCATTCAATATCCATATATAATATATTATTTTGTGCTTTTTAAAATTTATTTTTATCCTAAATATTTCATATGATATATGAAATATATATTTTTTAAATGAATAATATGAAAGCTGTTAAAGTATCCATATGGAAACTAAACCCTAAAACAAAAATAAAAAAGTAATAATTAAAGATATATTTCAGGAAAAATTTGAGAATGCTGATATGAGTGCTCTAACATTAATTTTAGACACTATAGATATAAATTATAATAATGACTGTGGATAACAATAGTGACTTATTAACCGACTTCAATCTTCATTGTACATAGTATTACCACAATTGTTTTTTTCATGACCACATTAATTTTGGTTTATCAATTAACATAATTAATTTTTACCATGAAAGTTGTAAATACTATTTGACCATGATATTTAATTTCACATAAAAGTTAAAGAAGATATAAATCCATAAATTTTTTGAAAGTTATTAGAAATTGATCAGTATATATACAAGAATGAATTTACCATGAAAAATAAGTAAATGTGAATTCCACCTATACATTACATACATGAAGTAGTGCAGTCTGTGTAGTAGACTAGTATCCAAATTAAATTATTCTGGTCTATCTGACTGCTTTGCACGTCTTTGGTGATTCCAAGAATCCAAAGATTTATTCTTAGCCTCAAATAATTGCATTTTAGAACCAAACATCATTTCTTTATTCATTAATGTCAATGGTGCAACTGCACTTATTCTGTCTAGACCCGAAGTGATATGGAATCAATCAATTTGTTTTCAAATGAATATCGAATGAGTATTCCTTATTACCATGTTTTTGCTAGGTTAAAGGAGATAGGCGGGGCACTTTCATCAATCTAGTGTAATAATAGTAGTATTTGTCGAAGAACAATCATATTTATACGGATAATTATTAGTCTAGTGGTATACTGGTATCTGATTTATTTTATTAATCTATGTGCAAATGAATTGAAATACAAATAAAAAAACGGAGTAAGTATTGATATTGACTGTGTATTGAACTTTTTGATGAAGCAGGTAACATTAATCTATGTGGGAAACCATTGGATCCATGCAAGATAAATCCTCATTCAAAAAAGAAGTCCTTCCCAATTCTAACCATTATTCTCGCTCTTATTGCAACACTAGCAGTGATCGGAATAGGTCTAAGTTGCTTAAAATTCTGCCGTCGTCATAAAAAACCGTCTCGGTACGAGAAATCCACCGTCGAAAACCTCCACAACAAAGATTACAATAACACTGATGAAAAGAATATCAAGAATCCTGACGACCATGTCAAAAGTTCCAAGAAAAATGAAAAGGGAAAACTGAACTTTGTGAAGAGTAATATGGAGAGGTTCGAGTTGGACGATTTGCTTAGAGCTCCAGCTGAGATATTGGGTAGTGGGAGCTTTGGATCTTCTTATAAAGCTGATTTATTCAATGGCCAAAATGTGGTTGTGAGGAGGTTTAGGCAAATGAGCATTGTTGGAAGAGAAGAGTTTTATGAGCACATGAGGAGATTAGGGAGTTTATCACACCCTAATGTTCTTCCTCTTGTCGCCTTCTATTATAGGAAGGAGGAAAAGCTTTTGATCAGTGAGTTTGCTGAAAAGGGTAGCTTGGCCAGTCATCTCCATGGTAAGTATTCCTCGAATGATGAACGTAATAAAACATGTATGATAATCGACTGTGTCATTAATCCCATATTATAATGCATTCGAGTGTTCTGATATATGTTGAATTGAAACAAATAGGTAAAAGGAGTATGAATCAACAAGCCCTGAACTGGCCAAACAGGTTGAAGATCGTTAAAGGAGTAGCCAGAGGCTTAGCTTATCTATACAAGCAACTACCCTCAATACCCATACCTCATGGCCACCTGAAATCATCAAATGTTCTACTTGACAAACAACTGAACCCCCTCCTAGCTGATTATGCACTCTCCCCAGTGATCAACAAACAACATTCTCAACAATTCATGGTGGCCTACAAATCCCCTGAATCCACGCAAACTGACGCGGTTACAAGGAAAACCGATGTCTGGAGCCTTGGAATCTTGATTCTTGAATTGCTAACCGGACGATTTCCAGCAAACTATTTGCAACAAGGAAAGGGTGCAAATGTTGATCTGGCTACATGGGTTAACTCTGTTGTTAGGGAAGAATGGACGTCAGAAGTATTCGATAAAGAAATGGATGCACCAGATGTATCCGAAGGACAAATGCTGAGGCTGTTGAAGATTGGAATGTGTTGTTGTGAATGGAATGAAGAGAAGAGGTGGGAAATGAAAGAAGCTGTGAAAAGAATTGAGGAGTTGAAGGAAAAGGATGAAATTGAAGATGATCAAGATTATTCTAATAGTAGCCATTATGGAAGTCAAGAACAGTTTTATTCTTCCCAAACATCAATTGAGCAAGATGAATTCTCTGCAAAACATATCTAAGATATTAACTCTAAAGAAGATAACATATTTTTTCATTATATGTAGTTGCTGATGGAAATGGTCTTGAATTAGAAGATGTTGTGTAAGCTACTATATTTTATTAGTGTCATGGTGTTTTTTTTTGAATCTTTATTCTCTCCTTTAATTGTACTAGAAGTGATTTTTTTCTTATTGGTTTTTTGAAAATATTATCTATAGTATTTACTCTCTATTTTTCGGAAACAACTTCAATTTATTAATAATATGATTCGATTCATTGTTGTTCACATACTTACATATATGTACTCAATTTTAATATAACATGACTACATTTTCCTAAATTTTTCAAAATAAGATTATATAATTTAAAAAAATGATAAAATTATTCTACATACATAATTAGGATGTGTACTAGACTTAGATCAATATTAATATATATTGAGACGAATTTAACAAGATCTCACATGAATATATTATTTGTTAGCGTTTAATGAGAGTTATAAATTTGAGTACAAAATTAAAATGTATCAATATTTAGGACGGAGGAAGTATCAAAATTGAAGTTATAGACGTGTACGATTGCGCAAGTATCTGCTGATTAATCGATCCATTGGTTGTTCGCCAACTAAGAGCCCTAATCGCATAAAATCACAACAAATTCTCGAATGATATTCATTATTACTAAAACATAAAATCTAAGTATCTAAAAATCATGCCTGGGTTTACTTGCAACGCCTGTAACAAAGAGTTTGATGATGAAATTCAACAAAAGCTTCATTTCAAATCTGAATGGCACCGTTATAACCTCAAACGCAAGGTTTGCAATTTATCCTCCTTTTTTTGAATTATTGATTATGATTAACAAGCATAATATCATTTTGGGTGTTTGGTTTTCCAATTAAATCATATGAGTTTCTCTGTTGATTATGTGCATTGCATATTCATTGCAATATTCTGGTATATTCATCTTCGAATATTTTATTATTCCAATCTAATTGATTATTACAATCTAAATGAAATATCTTTGGAGAGTAAACTAACTTCTTTAAAACCTAGATAATGTTTCATCAATATTTTGGTTGTCACTATTTTGACCTAATTATTATGCTCTCATCACGAGAAGATAGTCATGTTTCAGATTTTAATGATGAGTTTTGAACTAAAATATTTTTGTATATGATCACATTTAGTGAAAAATATATGAAATGATTAAATTTTCAAGGTGCCTTACTGTTGAATTGATAATTTATATTCAAATATCAAATCTTTGGGTGTTACTTTACACTCCAAATTTTGTTAATTTTGGTCATTGAAAATCATAATTGACGATCTTTTTGTTATGGAAGAGTATTATTTGTTTGTTTACATCTCTGTCAGCTTGTTTTGTTCATTGTTTTTTTGTAGCTGAAGCAATGAAATAAGTTGGTGTGGGAATTGTATTGTCAATATTAGTTACGTCAAAGAACAGAGCGCCCCCTCTTCTCGTTTTTTTTTCCTGTGAAGTGGAGAGCCACTTTTTTTAGTATTGAAGCTATGGTTTGCCATTCTTGCTCAGAATGTGTTTATGCATACAAGGATTTTAGGGAATACTATATGTTCTTTCTGGTAGATACATTACTCTTCATTGGCGAAGTTTTTTTCTTGGATAAGTTAATTGTTGTGGTCATATGATAGAAGTTAGTAGGTTCAGTGCGAAGATTCTTGAAAGCATACTCCTTTCGTAATGGGTTTTTTGCGATCTCTGTACTAGAATTTTACTTGTACATACTTGAATGACTTGTTGAGATAACATCAACATGCCCCAATGTATCTCTGACCTGTTTAGAACTTCAGATGAACCCTAAGAAATTTGTATCTTACATGCTTTCACATGTTCTTTTTTGTCTTTTTCAGAATAGTAACTCAACGTTGCTAGTTAGTGTATATCGAACTTCAAAAAAAATGGAATTTTAATGTTTGGTATATCCTCTTCCAGTTGGTATGCCACTAGTTGCTAGTAACTATTGTAGAATCTTGAAGTACGGTTGGAGATTAATTTAAAGTCTTGTTCTAACTTTGGTTATCACTTACCTGCCTTAGGTCGCCGGAGTTCCTGGAGTGACGGAACCACTTTTCCTTGCCAGACAATCTGCACTTTCTCAGGAAAAGAATAAGTCAGAGGAGACTTCTATGCTTTACACTTGTGGTCTTTGTGGCAAAAGTTATAGAAGCTCTCAGGCTCATGCTCAGCATCTAAAATCTAAAATTCATTTATCACGAGCCTTTTCGGGAACAGATAATGACGCTAATGATATTGCTATAGTTAGGCCTCTGGCATCCCGAATTAAAAAGGTTGGTGAGAATACATCATCTGACAATGGAGCATTAGACGGTGAAGAAAGCGAAGAGAGCGAGTGGGAGCTGGTTGATCCAGATGAAGATATGGTTGATGAGGACCCATCCAAGGGCCCAATGGACGCCAATGATTATAATGACGAGATTCTTGATGAGTTGGATCCATCAAATTGCATCATATGCGATGTAGAACATAAAACTATTGAAGCTTGTATCATTCACATGCACAAGCGTCACGGGTTTTTCATTCCTGATGTTGAATATCTTAAAGACCCCAGAGGTCTTCTGATATACCTTGGCTTGAAAGTAATATACTGATTTGAGAAGTAGATTCTTTTCCTTTCAAAATTGTTTTTTTCAAGTCGAATGACCTGTTTAGTTTCAAATGCATTTTTACTCATTGTTTTATGTACTTGTACATATGTTCTGCAGGTCAAAAGGAATTTTATGTGTCTATACTGCAATGATAGATGTCAGCCTTTTAGCAGTTTTGAAGCTGTGAGAATGCACATGGAGGCCAAGAGTCACTGTAAAGTACGTTATGGTGATGGTGGTGAAGACGAGGAAGCAGAGTTGGAGGACTTCTATGATTATAGTAGCAGGTTTCAGCTTGCATTTTTGGTTATTAGTTTGTGCTCGTAAAGTCAAAGCAGTTCTTTTTTGGCATAAAATGGATATTGTTACTGAAGCAGCTTCTCTTGTTATTGTAGTTACATGGACATCGATGGAAACCAGTTGGTTGCAGCAAATGGCTCTCATGATAGTGCTGAACTCGGAAGTGGTGGATCTGAACTCATAATAAGAACTAAAACAACTGATGGGTTGTCGACGAAAACACTAGGGTCAAGGGAATTTTTGAGGTATTATCGCCAGAAGCCAAGGCCTACATCTGCGAATGACCGTGCTGTTAGTTCTATATTAGCTTCAAGGTACATCCATCTCCTTTTATGTACATTTTCTTATTTCGTATTTTTCTTTTCTGTTCCCATAGAGCATTACAGGCTGTTGGCAAGAGCAACATATTTGTTGGAGGTAGAGGTATTACTTATTAGTTATCATTTTGGAAGGAAACAAAGTCAAAGGATGTGACAATCAGTAGATGACATGCTAAGATGAATGTGTAAGATATAATGTGAGATTGATTTGCATTTCAAATGTCCATGGTTACACGCCCATCTAATGTTTCCTTGGTGATATTTTTTTATTGTTCACAATCAAAGCTCTTGTGTAATGTCTACAATTTTATTCTAGAATCAGATGTCCATGTTTTTAGAGCAGTTTGACATGCATGAGAAAAAATTAATCTTCGTGCGAATCATCTGAAACCTGATGAAAAATGTACAACATCCGACACTTTCAGGTACAAAAGCATGGGACTTGCAACTGTACAATCGAAGGAACATATAGTGAAGATGAAAGTTTTGAAGGCCATGAATAGGTCTGGTGTTGAGACCATGCACGCCAAGATTTGGATGAAGAGCAATGCTATTCGTAACCTGCCCAATAATTGTCCTTATTAGTCATACTAGCTCCCACACCCCCAGGGCCCAGGATGCTCTATGTTTCAACTGATTATCCGATACTTTAGTAGTTCTTTGGGCGTGGAATAATCTCAGGTTGAGCTTTCACTGGTGATGCCACAATATTTATATGATATTGCAGTGTTGTTTTGTGTACTCTGCTGTTGAACTGCTTAGAAACTTCAACCAAAGCTCAGCCTAATATTATCTGAAGTTGGCGAGTGGTGACTTACTTGGCACATGATTTCATTTGTATATGTTGGCTACGGCTCCAGGAAAGCGTTATGCAAGACTAAGACACATACCATGTCTAGGACTTTCAACGAGTCGAATGGTTTGAACTCAGTTATATTCAATTGTGCTCCAAAATTTTTTTTGAGTAATCAATCTGACTTGATTAGGGTTGATCTCTAAAAACGGAGTATTTTTTTAACCTCAAGTCTAACAAATAGCATGCGCACTAAGAACATGTTCATCGTATTCGTCTCCCTAAATTTTTTATCTAAATTGCACTCTCATTTTCTTATTTTTGAGATTAGTTGTTAATTTGTTATGCAGCAGATGTCTTATTATTCACATAAAGTTAAAAAGTCAATACTTGAAATACGCTATAGGAAATTATATTAATTATTATAAAGTCTTTTTTAATAAAGCATAACTGATATTGAAAATTAATTGGTATTATTGGAGTATTGGTTACTAATTAATTAATTAATAATAATAATTATTAATATTAATTAATATGAATAATTTATATTAACTAATAATAAATATAATAGTTATTAATAATTATATATTGTTATTATTATTAGTGACAAAAATTTATTGATTAAGTAGTAATTAATTAATTATAAGTATTAAAAATAATAAAACAAAAATAATATATCATAATAATAAGAATATTAATAACAATAAAAAATAACTAATCATAGTTATAACTGAGCCAATGACTTAATAGTCTAGTGGCATTCGATCCAACCTTTCATGGAAAATGTCATGGGTTCAAATCTTGTTGGAAATATATTTGTCTCATAGTAGTATTACATACTCTAACTCTCTATTAGTTAGAAATTTATGTATTCATCGTTTATAATATCATTGTATCCATAATTCATCTCTAATTCATAAAAAAAAGTCATAACTATAATTATAAAATAAGAAGGATATAAATTTAAATATAAGTGAATAATTTATAAAAGGCCACCTAATTTTGTAATGTATAAATTGGAGGTAGTATATTTTAGTTCATAATATAATTAAAAATTATTGATATTTGAAGTTCATGTTTGGATATGAAAAAACGAAAGAGATGCAAAATCTAGGTGGCGAGATTGAAATCACAAGTTAATATAGTAAGTAGTTGTTCACTAGAATAGGAGATTTACGAAATCTGGCATCGACCAACAATGGCAGTTCCTCACCTCTTCGCTTCTTCTCCTCAGCAGATTCAGACAACCTCTCTTCTACTCAATTTTCAGCTCCCTAAGCATAATGGGTTGTACCTTAAGACTCCCCACAAGACTTGTACTCTGCAGCTTAATGCTTCTGCTTCAGCAATGCCAATATCTGTTAATAAGCCATATAATCTTGTTCACTCTATTCTTTCCAAGGTACACTTTTCTCTATATGCTATTTCTTCTTTAGATTACTCCATGTGCTCATTCTTTTCCTATGGTTATAAATTAAGAAGAATTGCGCCCGGGTTTGAAGCCGTATAAAAGCAATACTTCGATTAAATATGGTAGAGGTTGCATCTTCTGGTTTCGTGTGTCCCGTTAGTCCGTTGCTAGGCAGCTACTAGGGTCATCTCTCGATTTACATCCCGCCCCACCAATAAATCTCTATACAAGTTGGGAGGTTTAACTTAGTTAAGAAAAGTAGTCAGAAAATATATTGAAAATCTAATGGCAATTACTTAAAACTATATTATTGGTGGTTGATAATTCTATAAGACAAGGTAATCAAAAAGTTCATAATGATAAGTGAAAATGAATGGAGGAAGTATTGGTTAAAGCAATACTGAATTATGTGATTTGAGTAGGTGGAGCAAACAGATAGAGGAGTCCAGTTGACAAGGGAGGAACATGGAGAAGTTGCTGAATTGGCAAATGAGTTGCGCCAATTTTGTGTGGATGAACCTGTAAAATGCCCTCTCATATTTGGTGGTAAAATCTCAAGTTCCCATAAGTAACAACATATAGTTATGTGTTTATCTCTAGTGCAGTCTTTATTTCACTCTTTCTACACATGAAATTTTTTATAGATCAGGTTGTTTTTTGACTATATGCATACATATCTCCTATTTCCATTGCCACTTACCTTGGAGATAAAGGTCAAATTTACCACTGATCTGCAATCGAAACGAATAAATATATGGGGAGTGCAAGCGTTTTTCATGAAAAGTTGCATTCGAATTTTATGAATGAGCATGTGTCGCGATGGTATACATCTCATTTGGTATTTACATGTCTTGATGATGAGAATGTTGTTACTTTGGTTACAGAGTGGGATGTGATGTACAGTTCAAATCCTACATCTCCTGGGGGAGGTTTTCGCAGTGCTTTCGGTCGCTTGTTATTTAAGACAAAGGAAATGGTCCAAGCTGTTGAAGCTCCAGACGTTGTGAGAAATAAGGTCTCATTTTCACTTCTGGGGCTCGGGGGAGAGGTTTCCTTGGAAGGTAATCTTTTTGTTGTATGCCATGTTTACTGAACATTTCATTTTCCTCGATTGAGTAATAAGCTGTTCTAGAGGCCAGTTAATGTTGCTATATGGTTATTAGATCGTCGCTAATTTCTGTTTGTTGATGGATTACTTACCATTCCAACTGAAGGAAAGCTGGTACCACTCGACGAGAAAAGGATACAGGTAGTATTCAAGCCCCCCGAGCTAAAGATAGCAGGGGTGGAGTTCAAATATGGGGGTGAGAGCGAGGTGAAGCTGGAGATCACATATGTCGACGAAAAGATCAGATTGGGCAAGGGCTCTAGAGGGACTGTATTTGTTTTCAAGAGACGCAATGCAACCTCATGAGTCTCGCTTCTGGAACACCTCCTTCAGTGTTGCATATATTAACATTTTAAACAATGAAGATGCACCAAATGTAAAGATTGAACATCACTAATCGAAGTTCTAAGTTCCAAATACATGGAATTTCCAATGCATTACAAGATAGATATACCGAAAAATCCTCAAGTGCTCGAAAACCTTAGCCAGGCCCGACTTTAGGGATGTCGTAGTGCTCACTAAGATTGGCTAGATGCTGATTGAATTCTTGAATTCGATCGCGATGAGATTTGGTGGCTTCTTTGGCAAGTCTTCTCATATTTATCTTCTCAAACTGTTCGATGTATTTCATCTCTGCAGATGTGAGATGATTACCATACTTTGAAGTTCCATCTTTGCTGTTGTCTGTGTTAAAAATTAATCCAGTGCCTTCACCTGCCAAGACCAGCAACATAAAGCTATTCAGCAAATTGAGCAGGTTGCAATTTGGCACCGTTGCAGTTTAATCTTCGATAATTTAATCAAGTTAAAGTTCATTTTTTACCCCAAAAATAACCTCTAATCGTGTGTGGCAGTTGAAATTTAACGTAGAAGTAAAATTGGGACTAAACTGCAACCTGTGACACTACTCGAAATTATTTAGACAATGTACTCTAAAGCTATTGACATTTTGAGCAAAATGTTTATAGTACAAGGAGTAGGTGATAGGTGTTTGTGGAACCTGATAGTTGGTTATTTCTTTGGATGTAAGATGAATAATCATACTCGCTTTGTTTTCTCTTCTTCTTTTTGTTCTTCACATCAAGAGCCTTGCCTTTCAATTTTAGTTTCCCACCAATAACGTTCTCGAAGCCTGACATATCTGCACTCATAATTAATCGAACAGATGAGAAGATGAACCCAAATTGTGAGTTTGTGAGGGTATTTTGATGAGGGTATGAATGGAGAGTGAGAGGATGAGAATATATAATTGTTTACTGGAATTTCTTATTGGCCCTCGACTTTTCTTGAATCTTCCAAGCCAACTATGCCTCACTTGTCCAACTGCTTTTTGGCCCTTTTTTTTGCTAAAATTTGTAGGCGCCTCAAAATTATTGACAACATTCCAAAGGAGTATTTAAACTTTTAACTATTTCGAATAAGTACCTGAATATTTCTTCCGACACCTGAATTTTTAAAAAACGGATGTTCGGACAACCGAACTTCATTTTACCTCGAATTAGAACTCGACATGGGAATCCAGCTCGATGATCCCCATTTTTACAAAAATCTCATTTTTCATACTCTAATTTTTATTTCGGAACCCTTTCGGAAAAACAGTTTCCAAAATTTGATAATTTTCGAAACAGTGATGGTGATGATGGTTGTGACGGGGGCGTCATATATTGAAGGCATTTTCTTTTCAATAGATGTCAAGAAATAGATTAAAAGATTTCTAAAACGGATACTTTCATTGATAGTAACACATTTATAAATTGGCGTTCTTGGTTTTATAGTAGGAAATTTCTCCCAATCTCGAACGTGTTTCGGAACCATTTTAAAATTTTAATTATATTGTCAAATGAGCATATTTTCAATATTATGTTGATTGATGATTGATACTCCTTCCATGACTCTTCATTACTCTATAAGTATCAAGTGATTCACATGCAAAACATAGGCTAAAATGTGGGGCAAACTTTTTCTTTTTGTAAGCGATGAGGTGAGTTTCGAACCTACAACCATCTGGTGGTTAGCAAGAGGCTTTTCTGTTAGGCTATTCAATTAACTAAAAAACGTGGCGACAAACTTTAACATAAAAAATTCTCAATTTTTGTTATTACTAACAAGATGGTACTTATATATTTTACCGATAGTCAATTATTATAATTTTCGTTTTATATTATGTGTGCATGATGGATAGCACACATAGTTTACATATGGGCATTCATAGTCAATTATTTATACTTCATGGTATATATGGTATGCTCATGATCGGCTATCAACAAACGTTGTTGAACTAGCCTTATATCTTTATTTTAAAAAACAACAGTAGTTATTTGCTTAAAACTTTTTTTCTAGTACAATTTTTACTTTGCTTCTATTACAATTATATTACTCTACAAACAATAATATGAAAAGAACGTGAAAACGAACTATCACGTGTAAATCACGTCCGTTATAACTAGTACCTACTAAATAGGCGAGTGAAGTACATATTCTTGGTAACTTTAACATCAAAGTTAACAAGAAGGAGGTGAATTACAATATATAAAGTTTATAAGAGGATATTGTGATCTTTTGATTTTACATTGAAGTACTACGATACATATCTTGAAGTTTATAAGAGGTAGAGTGATAGTTACCCATCAAAGCTTAGCATGACATCATGCTCTACTTCTTGCACTTTCATAGCCTGACAAACTTGATGGGGAATATCCTAAATCGTCCTGAACAAAACCATCGAAATAGCATTAGTGAAGGAGGACCTATCCCACATAATGAATATGGCAAAGTATACGATGTTATATAAACGGCTATATAGATAAGAACAAACACACTGCATTTTCCAGTTCTAATGTTTTGTATACTTCATGGGAAAAAAAACCCCGAGCTAGCGAAATACTTGAGCAAAATATACAAGTTCGGAAGTTGTGGAGATTGACTTACTCCGGACATCGAAACTTGGCTGGGTTGACTTGATGAACCTCCAGAAAATGGAAATAAGCTTGAGCTTTCTTCTGATAATTCCCTCAATCTTTCTAATTCCGGCATAACAACCTTCCCGAGATCAGGTCTATCTTTCCTGCGAAGCTCTGCGCACTGGAGAGCTAACTTAGCCAAGCATAAGGCATCTTCAACAGGCCAGTCATGAACAGATGGATCGAGCATTTCAGCAAAAGTTCCGCCTTCTATGGCTCTCTCTACATAGTGAGTTAATCCCATAGGTGGCTTTGCAGTTAGTATCTGTAGATATATAATTCCCAAGGAATATACATCAGATTTCACGCCAAGCATTCCAGTCTGTTGGTACTCTGGATCGATATAACAGAAAGTCCCTGCCGTGGAAGTCATTCTATATTGAGTGACGTTATCTGCAACAGATTGGGGGACAAGCCTAGCTAAACCAACATCACCAATTTTACTAACTAAATTGCGATCGAGCAAGATATTTCCAGGCTTTAGATCACGATGCACTATTGGCTCTGGCTTTGTTTGGTGAAGAAATAGTAACCCCCTTGTAATTTCAGCAGCAATTCGAAATCTATGCTGCCAAGAAAGCGTTTGAGTATTCCCTTTCTGCATTAGACGATCTTCTAGACTGCCATTAGACATATATTCATAGACTAAGCATCCATACTCGGGGCATGCTCCCAGAAGTAACACCATATTAGGATGTCGTATACAACTGAGAACTTCGATCTGAGAGTACATAAGTGCTACTTGATAAGGTTTCGCAAAGTTAAATAGAGAGCCCAATCATCAAAATAAAAATATATTTATTTGAACAGATTATTTAAAGGATGCATGCACTATTTATGTGGATAAAGGAAATACCAAGATACCACTGACATCTTACAAAAAGGTTTTTCGTACCTCTTGCTGAAATTGTGATCTTCCTTGAGCTGCATCTGGGCGTAGGACCTTGACAGCAGCAGGGGTATGGTCCAAGTAACACTTATAAACTGGACCATAACCTCCTTCTCCAATCTTACGAGATTGTGAAAAATACTCAGTTGCAACCTCAATCTCTTCAATTGTGTACCTCCTGTATATGCACTCTGAGTATGTCCTCCTATTAAGACCTTTATCTTTCTCCTCTGCTTCTTTAAGTACTTTCTTCTCAGCATCAAGTCTTTTCTGAGATTCCATCTCTGCTATCCTTCGAGCTGCATCAGCGTGCCCATAAGCTACCCTCGATTTTGCCTTTTCTTTCATGGCAGATTCTTCAGATGTTCTTGATTCTTCAAGTTTTTTTTGTTCTTCCACTTTCCAGCGTTGAAGTTCTAGTGCCTAGAACAATATGAAATTTGTCAACAAATACGGAAACTGAAGGATTTTGCACGCATATAACTTTTCAAACCTGTTGTTGTGCTGAAAGTGCTTCCTTGCAAGCTGTACTGTACATCTCCATTGTCTGCTTCAGCTCCTTCTTGAGTCTCTGCATTTCTGCTTCTACATCATCGTCCTACATGTTAATGAATAAGAATAAGAAACAATATGATCATGTGATCTCTTCCGGTGTTATTGTACAAAGTACAACGAATTTCAGTCTTTCAAAGGAAAACTACATTTATGAACTTATATAATCAAACAAAAAAGTTTTGAATCAATCAATGGCCTACTATCACACAAGTTCTACATAATATCTTTATCAAGTACACTATAACAAGAAATTAAAACTTGTATATGACTGATATATCGTGCATGATAATAAACAATTATACCATATGTCTTTTCCTACCGTATTATGGCTCGAAACTGAGCTGTCACGTGAAGCATATGAGGTGAGTTCTGGTGGCGGAGTTGAAGTCTCACATGATCTTCGCCCAAGAGTCATCGACTCAAGGCTCCTCATATCATAGTCAGAGAAGCCGGAGATATTTGGAGATGTTCTTCCATCCTCAAAGTCATCAGTAAACGAAGGAAATGCACTCTCCATGCTGGGCCTCCCAGAGCTGACATATGATATGTCCGATTCTGGAGGCGGGGAGAGGTCATAGGGTCTTCCATTAGGACCTTTTCTGCTAGTAAATGGTGACCTGTTTTGATAAAGCACGATACACTTTAACACAGAGTAATATCATCTGTCATGTGTAAGAACATTTTGTTTATCCTGTCCCATATAAGTTTGTCAATCTGAGAGCTTTATTAAACAGCAGCTTACAAGTTAAAACTTTTGACATACAAATTTACCTACAGTTTTGCTTAGCTATTTGAATCATAGGGCACATAGTTTCCAATATCATCGTCGCTTTGTTCCCTTTTAGTGTACGATAGTCAATTTTAAAGTTGCATATTCACAACATATCTTATATAAGAACACATGCATTCACATAAATTGACATGGTTTCCAAGGTGATACTTACCTCATAACACTAGAATCAATGTGCATATGTCTAGATGATGCTTGCACTTCCCTTGAAGCTCCTGGTCACAAGGATCAGTAAACTGTATTTTAACTATCAATAGGTACCAAAAAGATGGTTTATGTTTCTGCAGAAAAACGGACCTCTTGAACTGTGGTGTGAAACACTAGACACATCGGACACACTTGAAACACTGCTGTAGTGATTCATTATCTGAGTCCGAAGTGGACTAATGAATGGAACTGGTCGAGAAGCAGCTCGAGTGTTCGAGATCTTTCCTTTAGATATAACATAGACACTACAAAACTCTGGAATTCCTTTGAGTACGGCTCCAGGTATATCCTTTACTTTAAATCTACCAAGACACAATTTTCCAAAAATTAGTGAAATTCTCCTTATCTTTTGCGCACTTATACCATATAAAAACATGGAGTACTACTTCTTTAGCAAAATGTTGACAAATGCAAGCTATAAAAAGTACCTGAACATACTACTTTTTGGTCCAGCTCCAAGACTTAAAACATCTAGTCCCGATAGCTTTACATATTCAGCTAAGGCCTTGCCTACATCAGTATCCTCTAACACAACTTCAAGGCATTGTATCTAAAAGTTGCATCGAAACCATCAGTAAAGTCAGAGGCAGAAAGCTGAAACATTTACATGTATAATAGGAAACAACAGTAAAACCATGATTTTATATATTCACCCGAAAGATCTTGATTTTTAACAGTGTGGGACTATATTCCTCAAATACACTAGAGTGACGAGAGTTTAACATAGGTTACACTGAGGACATGAAAAACTAACATCTTAGAACTCAGGTACCTACATCTTTTCTTGTACAAAATACACGATAAGGAAGGAACAGTTCCTTTGTATGTGGATCCAAATCATCACGTCCGTTGAACTTCATTCCGTCAGGTAAAGCTACGCCTACAATTGAAGAAACACCCTGACTTTAAAATGAAATATACAACAGGGGTATTTATGATGCAACGATAAATATAAGGAAAGAAAATAAATTATGTGTATCTTTCTTTGTCTATGTTTAATATTATTGTGATGGAGATATTCTGCTTGACAGGTTAGTATCTCCTTCAAATATATATATACTTTCAAAAAGTTACAATTCAAGCTCCTCTCCCCCAGTCCCTCTACCCAACAAAAACATAGATTTTTTTTTTTGTCATAAAATGATTATACAATTATGATTTTCTAGCTAAATGTTACTTCGCCTCATCCTATATTCCGGCTACGTAGTTTATATTTAAGCACATGACCTTTATTTATGAGACGGCCTTGATCTTGAAGTGAACATGAACCCCAACTTGCAATGCATTGGATGATATGGAATGAGGCCAAACACATAAAAACATGTAACCATTATGCAGTAATTACGAAACGAATGGAAAATTACTTGAGGCAGGGGGAAGACGTGATCCAGGGGGTCGAAGTTTGACATGAATCAAGAGAAGTATCTGGCCTTTCTTGCAAAGAGTATCAATAGTCCATTTCAATGCAGCCTGACTTCCTCTATCCTTATCGATTGCGACAGCAACCAACTTGTGATAATGTGTTGCATCAGCATGGAAACTATGTGAAGGAGTAGGAGGAGCAAACATTGTACCTCCTTGTTCAGAGCCTACCCAAAAACAAATGATCAAAACCTTTTTGTTCTCTTCTTGTTTCTTTTTCACAATCTATGTAAAAGTGATCATTGATTTTCTCTTGGGCATATTATCAAACAGTTAATTATCTTCTTACCCATATTTTTTTCCCTCTTAATATTTTCTTGAGACATTGAATTTGAGTTTGTGTCTTGTTCCACTATTTTCACATTAATGTGTATGGAGTTGCATGTTTACCGGGTTTGGGCAACTCAGATTCTTGGTCAGTGTTTCACAACAACACCAACACAAAAATAAATAAGAGGACATACAGAAAGTTACAAATTAAACATAAAAGGGAAAATTTCTTTTTTTGTCATACTTGATCTTAAACTTTTTTACCGATCATTTTCGTGTGTATGAGCAAATTAATATTCGATTCATGCCATCATTATTCTTTAGATTTTCGACGGTTAAAAAAAATTTAATAAATTGACGAACAAAAATTGCATTTCACCCTAATATTTCAAATGTTCGGGTGTTACTTTCAACAAGGATTTGGCTTATTATTATTACTTACCACCCCTAACTTAATCATTGTGAATTTAAAAATGAGCGATTGGTGAGTTAATGTAATAGCCTAGTGAAAAGGCTCTTGCTAGTGACCAAAAGATCCTCGGTTTGAAACTCACCTCATCGCTAATTTACAAAAAAAAAAAGAGTGATTGGATGTTTGTATAATTCACATGGCCTCCCCAACAAATTAAACTCTTTAGGTTAGTGTGCTCTGATAGATGGAGGTGTGAGTCAATTGAATAATCTAGTAAAAAAAAATTTTGCTATTAATTAATCGGTCTTGGGTTACAAACTCACATCATCGCTAGATGTTAATTATTTAAACAAAGAAGAAGTTGAAGGAGGTAATAGCCCAAGATACGTGATTAGTCCAGTGGTATTCAGATTGATCCTATTTCTAAATATATAGAAAAGAAGTTGAAGTAGGTAATAGGCCCAAGGTGATTAGTCTAGTGGTATACGGACTGAGCCTATTTTTAAGAGGTGTTAGGTGTGAATGTGATTCTCACAGTATAAGTATTTTACACATATTTTCTTTTCGTTTGGGAGTTGGTTTGCATCATTTCAGTTTTCTATCACGCAATTATTTGTATCTGGTGTCGTTTAAGTAAAAGAAAAAAATTGAGGTAATACAAAAGTACAAAACAACCAATTTGGTATATTTATTAGACCTCCAAATACGAGATACACCATATATACACGGATTGACGGATATCACAAGTTCACAACAAACTAACAAATTTGTTACATCAAACAACCCTGTGTATTTATTACCCAATTAAAATCATAATATAAACGTCTATAATTTAGACATCATTACAAATCCCATCTCCAACCTCGTCGATTTTTTGTCCTCCTTTTGAGCATGTAAAAACAAAATCAAGATTGTAAAGAACTGGAACCATAGTAACACAGCATAGGAACACTAGAACTGGTCCAAAAATCCAGAGTACCAGAGGCATTGCTGTATAGAAAACTCTGTTTCCTATTGCATTTAGAGCAAACCCTTTTTCAAGAAGCTCAGCAACATATAGAGGCGTAACGATTCCATACTCATCTGGTGGGCAATTGATGAGGAAGTTCACTTGGTTTATGAACCTGATTGAAACTGATAGACACATGAATGAGAACAAGAAAAATAGTAAGAGTGTCACATATTTCAGGGCCACCATGAAATCTCCATGGGCGCCGTAAATGGAGTCGTTGAGAGGCTTCTTGACGCTGTATGTGCTGCTTATCACCGCGGCTAGACCGCAGCAGAGAAGAATGGAGGTGGTTGCCATTAGGGTTGAAGCCATTATTGTGTTCCGTAGGGTTTGCACAGCCAATATGTTTTTCTTCTCATTGTCCTGATATGATGATGCATGGATTTTGTTTAGTCTTTTTTAGCTCGTCAATAAATCGGTATATTATGGAATAATCAACTGATGTAACGTTAAAATACTTGTCAGTTCGAGATTATTGTCGAACGATTTAACGTGAGCTAGCTAACTTTCTTGACTCATGTATTAGAGATAGAAATGAAAATAAAATATAATCGAAGTACGCTCAAATCCTAATAGATACTCAACTATTATGAAAAAAAGTAAAATTTAAATAATAAACAACTCTCAATTATGGAACAGAAGGAGTTAGATCAAATAATGTTAAGATGAATCTCCCACATCGGAAGTCGGTGTCCTCCCGAATCGATATATAAGATCTTGGGTTACTCCCTCTATTGCCAATTGGGTTTAGAGTGGATCCCATAGACTCTTATCATGGTATCATGAGCCAGATCCGAATATGAGGCACGTGTAACCCCGCAGATGTTGTTCCGGCACGAATACCGACCGGCGAGGAAACATTCCGCCACCTATCGGGTTACACG
This sequence comes from Echium plantagineum, assembly GCA_003412495.2. Lineage (NCBI taxonomy): Eukaryota > Viridiplantae > Streptophyta > Magnoliopsida > Boraginales > Boraginaceae > Echium > Echium plantagineum. Next base: position 410,947 of record QFAX02000350.1, read on the forward strand.
TGTGAGGGGGAGTATTAAGATGCACCTCCCACATCGAAAGTCGGTGTGGAACCTCATAGACTCTTATCAAACAACAATATATTTTAAAAATTTACTTATATAATTAATGAATTGTTTATGTCATAAACACATGTCTGTTTTACTAATAAAATAAAAAAAATTGCTAGTAAAATAACATCCAACAACAACATATATATCCTTTTTTAATTAGTTTTAATGAAATGATAGTGTGATAAAAATAAAGATTCATAAAATCTTAGTTGAGAATGCCAAACGGGGAACAACTTTTGGTTGTTAAAGTAGGAATGGAAATTTGAAGTAGTGGGAGCATAGCTGGAAAAAGCCAACATTTGTGGATATCTTATAAGAGGATCGGACTTAGATAACATTTATTACCATAATATGCATATCTATTAGGATTACTTAAGCTTAATCATCATTTACATTATTTTATTATTCATAAACGTACACATCTAGAACTACTTAAGTAAACGTGCATTATAAGTAATTTTTATATTACGAATGAAATTAAAGCTAAGCTAATTTATGTTATTCCCATAGAATTATATATTGCCAATGTGATATTGTAATTTTGGATAAAAACAACCACTAATTCTTCCTAAATTAAAAATTAGTTTTTGAAGTACATACACAAGGTAAAAAAAGAAATCTAAGAATAGATTTCAAGATTTGCATGTGTTCGAGAGTATTCGAGTAAATCATAAAGAGAGAAAGATATAAATGAATATGATAGATATTTTTTTAGGCCGTATTAATACCACATCATTTGGCAAACATTTACCACAGTTAATATAAGAGAGTTTTTCTTTTACTATATCACTATTAGATGTAGAATATACCAAGAGGTACGTAAGATGCTCCGTAGATTTGCTAAATATATATAAAGATTTAATCTTTACAGTTTAATTTTGATGCATTAACAATCCTTAAAGTTACGTAATTGTATATTGCTCAAATTAAACAATATTAATTGTTATGATGTAATATGATTATTAACTTATTTGTAAATTTAATTTCTATTTAATTATTGTTAAAACTTCACTATATTTTAATAAAGTAAAAATGAAAAAGCCAAATTATATATATATATAATTGGTCTCATAAAAATGAGAAAATTGCCAAAATGGTCCCAGTAAATATGTGCAAGTTGCACTTTGGTCCCCGATTATATTGGGGCTGCGGAAATGGTCCCTGATATTGGTAAAAAAATTAGCATTTTGGTCCCTAACCGTTACTTTTAAACGGAAAAGAGTTAGTTTGGGGCAAAAATGTAAGATCAACACAGTTAAGCCCTAAAAATGCGATTATAACTAATAATGGGGCAAAAATAGAAAGTTAACAACTAATTTATAATAATTGGAGGGAACAATTTTGGAGGGAATTGGGATGGGAGTAAACATAAATTACTTGTTAACTTTTTATTTTTGCCCCATAATTAATTAGTTATAATCGCATTTTTAAGGCTTAACTGTGCTGATCTTACATTTCTGCCCCAACCTAACTCTTTTCCGTTTAAAAGTAACAGTTAGGGACCAAAACGCTACTTTTTTACCAATATCAGGGGCCATTTCCGCAGCCCCAATATAATCGGGGACCAAAGTGCAACTTGCACATATTTACTGGGACCATTTTGGCAATTTTCTCTCATAAAAATAATTGTAACGGTCATGTAACTTCAGAAACTATTAGTGCACCAAAACAACAAAAACCTAAGAAATTAAGTCTTAAAATTTAACAAACTCATTATACTATTTGTACAATTATCTCACGCGTTTTGTATGTATAATGGTAAGTACATGCATACCTTCATAATGGCAGCAACCCAGAGGCGACGGGCTTTGGCCATTCTTCCGAGAATGGTAGTCATGGGTTGAGTTCGGACCTTATGCCATAGCCATATATGATAGGACATGCACACCATAAACCCCAACGGCACTAGAATCACATCCAGATACGATTTTCTCCATTCCATCTTCAAATCTCGACCTCTCTAATACTAATTTTATTACACTCAACGAATAACAAATAAATTAGGGGTTAGCTTACCCCTAATATAGAGATTAATTGTATATATATGTAGGAGGAGTTAATTAGTGGCGGATTATTGGTGGTTGTTTTGTATAATATGCGAATGGGGTTCTCCTACTTCTTATTAAGGAGTATGATGATGTTGATGAGCTACAATATGATGATAATTGTGGGTATGTGTTTATTTACCTCAATGATTATTGTTATGAGAGGGTGTTTATATATATAGTTTGGCTATATACTAGTGCGTGCTATGTATATACACACTATCTACAGTCTATGTCTCCATTCAATATTCAACTAATAAAACTTAAACAATATATAATATATATAGAATGGGCTGGAGATGGAGTAGTGGTAATCTAGCAATCCAAGTGTTAGATAATTCATACGTTTTTTATGGCAAATGATAATGTCAGAGTGACTTTCATATATATCACCTGAACAAAATTATATATATATTTAATTTTTTTTATGTTCTTTGATCTATGACGATTTATAATATAGAGGAATTATAACAAATAAGGAAAAGAAAAAAAGGAAACACCTCACAATTAATATATGGGTGAAGATATTAGAAAAGAATGAGAAATTTGTTATGCTAATTGCTAAAGAAGTTGACGTGGTGATCACAAGATTGGACTAAAACGGCAGGAATACACAAAAGTGGGGATAGTTAGTTCCTCCTTATTACTTAATTTGATTATACAGACAATCAATCATAAATATAAAAATTTCATACTATAAATATAAACACAACAGAAGCCGACTTCGTTATACACATGCACTTATCCCTATTTGAAATACGGGTGAATGGCGCCCAAAAGAGTATTTTTAATTTTACTTTAAATGTCAATTAAGTTCTTAAATGTTTATATTACTATTGATTTTTTGACGCATTTCGAATTTATAGAATTGCTCTCATTGTACCCTCGTATACTTATTTCATATTTTGTATGATTTTTGTATAATATTCAATATTTATAACAAATAAGGGCCCTTAATAGTACTTCATTATATATATTCTATGAATTTGTTTGGACCATTATCATATATTTTTCATATTATCAATTTTTTTAGACTATTCGGATAGTGTTGCACGTGGTATGGTTGCTAGGGGGAGTATCTCGTAAGGTGGAATTCCTAAAATGTTCCTTGGTTAACGTATGCTAAGTGATTTGTCCACAGATTTTATGTGTTTGTTAGCATGAAAGTCTGCGGCCTGGTCTTTTTTGTCTTTTATGGGAGGAGAGTGTATTGGTCCTCTAGAATTCGTCGTGCGAGTATCCCCTTCTCGATTTCGGTTGATCTGGTTCCTAAGCTAAGGTCAGATCTTGCTCCTCGTCTTTGTTTGATGTTTGTCCTGAGATCCTTATTAATTTCACGACCTATTGAAGTTTGGGTCTCTGCCTGCTGGGTAGTCCCCTTGGATGGGGTCTTGGTGCTAGTGCTTTGGAATTAGGTTTCTTTGGAGCCATTGCTTGACATCGTGGTCGGGTTATGACCACAAACACTCCGATGATCAAGTCAGTCAAAGGTATTTGAAAGTATGGAGTATATGGAGTCAATATGTATTATGTGCCTAACGGAATAGGCTGGATATTTATAGTAGAAGACTTCCACATTTGTTATTCCTCACAGGACACATGTCACCTTTCTATTGGAGCTCTTCCAACCCTATTAAAAGTGGGTTGAAGTCTATTTAAGGAGCCCGCTTAGAAATAGACTAACGCAAATAATGATTAGGATTCTCATCACAAACTATATTAAGTTAATACATAACTTTTTCTCGTTCCAATTCATACTTTATTAAGTTTTGATGAAATACTTGCTACCATTGTTGGATTAGAAGAAGAAAAACAAAAGTATATAGAACCCAAAATTGGGCATCATTTGGTATTCATTATTATATACATGAAAGTAATAATTAGAGTTACAGGAATGAACCTAGACTGATTTTGAATGTAGGATCCTATACTCCTTATGAAGTTAGCCATTAGGGGAAAAAGACAAAGTCTACCCACTTTCACTTCTTGAATAAAATAGAGACACCAACCTGATCGACCCTATGTGGTTCTTTCCTTTTAAGAGTTTTGTCTCATCTCATAATCTTTGCCCATTTTCTCCATTACACTTTATGCTTCAATATTTTATAATACTTGCCCTTTGTGTGCGGTAATAACGAGTCTCGCACTATACCGTGCGCTTATATAAGTGCTTTCAAGTGACATAGTTAAGGTTGTTCAAATATATCCAACAAAATATATTTAATACGAATCATCGGCGGAACTAGAGGTGGTGGGATAGACACGGGCTCTTATAGGTTTATTTTAGTATATACGACTTTTGATTTTGTGATATGTAATATAACAAGTATAAAATAATGATAACTATTGCAATCGCTACTATAAAATAAATCTTAGAAAACGCATCTTACATCTAGACACCGTTAGCATGTAACATAGCCTAATTAATAGGTTAGACGATGTTCATCAAACACCCCCACCTCCACCTCATCTTCACGCCACCACATCCGCCCTTTGCACCCACCTATTTACATGCCGCCATCATTATTAGCTCGCTCCTGCCACCCCTAATCTTCACGCTGTCATCAGACGTCGAAATCACGTACACACCAATTAAGAGACATATGAAGTCACAAGACATCATATTAAATCAAAAAATAGTCTAATAATGGAATGTAATAATGCAACAATAATATATCAGCTTAGTGCTCCCTCCTGTTGGTGGATTAAAGAAAAGAGCAACTATGTCAAGATGCACACCTACATCGGATATTGGTCCTCCCGGATTAATAATAAGATCTTGGGCTATACCCTTTATTGCCAATTGATTTTATAGTAGAACCTCATAGAATCTTAACATGGTATAAGGGTATAAGAGTCAGGCCCGAGTTAATGAGGCACATGTAACCCAGCCGATGTTGTTCCGGCAATTAATACCGGCATGGAAAAAATTCTGCCTATAATTGGGTTACAAGTGTTAAGATGCACACCCACATCGGATATGTGTTCCTCCCGGGTTAATATATAAGATCTTGGGCTACTCCATCTATTCCCAATTGATTTTAGAGTGGAACCCATAGACTCTTAACAAACTATTATGTTGAAGAAGAGGTGGCGATGATGTTAAAAAATGAGCAAGTTTTTTACCTAGATGACACTTTTTTAAATGTCATTTAAGCTTTATCTTAGACGACGCTTGATGCAAGGGCCGTCTAAGTTAAAGTACTTAAACTCATATTGTGGTGATTTTTTTTTTATTCATTTAAAACGATTCATTTAAACGACGTCTAAGTATTTTATTTTTATTTTTATTTTATAGTAAGGCATGTTGTTGGCCGATACTTACTACTAGTAGTTACTAATTTTAAGCATATTCTTAAACTGTCGGGAAAATAACCAAAGGGGTATTATTGCATGACCACTCCTCTATCGCGTCAATCGTTCCCTGCATCAATACTACTGTTGATGGCGTTAATTATGCCCTCCATCTTTGATAAATCAAAAGTTTAGAGTTTTGATGAGTTAATTTTAATAAGTTCAATAAATTATGAAAGGAAACATTAATGCTATCTTATATGATTATGAATATTAAATTTTATTTTCATATTTAATGCTTAACATATAACCTTAAAACATATTTTAAAAAAATCATCTAAATATATATGTATATATTAATATATGTATGTGTGAAAATACATCAAAGTAGATTATTTCTAACCTATTCTACTAGTTATACTACTTAAGTTCAAATCAAAATCACGTATATCCATAAACACCGTTAAATTATTTATTTCTTGACCGTTGACCATTTTAAAATCGATTTACTTGTTACCCGAACTATCTGAACAGGTTGTGATTCAGCAGGATATTTTAAAGAATGGTACGTCTATTTCCTTGTCCGGTCATTCGTTAATTTTCTTTTGGATCGGGACTCATAGTGTTTCTTATTTGTCATGTGACTTGGGCCCTTAATTCGTATTTCATCATTAGATAACCGATCCATGGGTTGGATCCTGACGATTTTAATTAGGGATTGGTGTAATATTATCCATTAATAAGACAGCATCGAATGACCTAATGGTTAGGAGGTCTTTCAATGACTTAAATGTTTTGGATTCGATTTTTATTGTAATAAGGGGACGGTGGGTGATTTTTTGTTTTTGTTTTTATTAAATATTACCTATCGATAAATCCATAATTTTGAACGACATTTAAATTTTGATGAAAATAAATTAAAGAGAGTATCAATCTTATGGGAATTACGAACTAACGGGGAATTGCATAACTGATCACTACTAGACAACTCCTATGACTACAGAATAAGTTCATTTAGGCACGTTTGGTATGAATTCTACTTTTAGGACACTGACCTTCTAATGATTTGCGGAGCAATCCAGTTATCTTTTTAGGAACCACTTGACGTATTGAAATCATGTTTGAATTTATGGAAAATAATTAATATGATATCGCAGATTAGCATGAAAATATATATATAAAGTAGTAATAGTAAAAACAAAATATTTAATGGATATATCAATTTAGATCATTAGATGATGTACATTTATACGGATCAGTTGTATGTGTATCGCTCTCGTTACGGAGATCGAAGTATAATAGTCCCTCATTTATTACTAAAACCATTTCAACAATGATCTTTCTCATTACTCTATAGGTTACATTATATATTGAGAAAAAACAGAAAATAAGTAGGTTAAACAAGAATGCCTATGGACCATTAATGATATTAACTCTCGAGTTAATTGCTGGAATGATCCCAGTAAGTGGGGGTACGGTGCAGTTTGGTCTCCGAAATGGCACTGTTGCCGAAATGATCTCTAAAGTGTGTAGAATGGTACATTTTGGTCCCTGTCCGTTAACTTTGATGGTTTTTGGGGTGAATAGTAAAGTTTTGGGAAAAAATTAAACTTTTAAGAAGTTGGTTATCCTAATGAAACTTATAGGGGAAAATGACTAAATTACCCCGGATATTTTGATACACTTTTTTTTATTTTTTCTCAATTCTTTTTTTTTATTTTTTCCCTAGTAAAAAAATTCGATTTTTGTAGTTGTTTTAAATAAAAGTTTCGTTTTTCGGAAAAATGTTTAATTTTTTATTTTGATAGTTGTTTGCCAAAAAACTACGAAAACCGAACCTTTTTTATTTCGAACATTTTTGCTTAAAACCGATACTTTTTGCTAAAACAACTACCAAAATTAAACTTTTTTTATTAGGAAAAACAATCGAAACTTTTTTAAATTTTTTTTATAAAAATCGAAAAAGAAAAAAAAGTGTAACAAGGGATAATTTAGTCATTTCCCCCCTAGTTTCATTAAGGTAACCAACTTCTCAAAAGTTTCATTTTTGCCCCAAAATTTCACTATTGACGCCGAACACCGTCAATATTAACGGGCCAAGGACCAAAATACACCTTTATACACACTTTCAGGGACCATTTCCCAACAGTACCACTTTCAATGATCAAACTGCATCAGACTCTCATTTACTGAGGCCATTCTCATTAAATTATAAATACTTTTTATCCATGTAAAAATGGTACAGTTTAATTTTTTTGAGAAGTTGAATTTCCATCCACATAGATACATGTGACACAGGCCTCTTGGCCATGTGAGTTCTAAATTGAGGGATATGTATGTGTCCTAGGCCTGCCATGGAGATGATAAAAAGGATACGAATTACCAGAAGCAACCCCTATAATATTTCAACAAAGTATGCCTCTACATGAATTTGAATTCACAATATTGAGCTATCTCCGCTCATCTCCACCCAATCATCTTTCCATTTACCCCTAAACTAATAAATAAAAGAAAAAAATTACTGAACCGTAACTCTCGATCTTTAATTTAAACTAGTGGAAGGCCGTTTGAAACATTGGAAAGAATTGCATGAAAACAATGGATAATGGATGGTTGGGGAAAGTGGGTAGTAGGGAGGTAAGAAGTGGACAATGGACATGCAACTAATACATATGCATCCACATTATGCCATTATTAGGTGCGATGCTACGCGTTCACCAAACTATAATATTACACCAATAATCGAATTTCAACCAAAACAATATACTCTGTTTAAAACATGTGCCATATATTATTATTAATATTATATCGTATTAACCAAATCTTTTTTGAATATTTGGAGAATAATTATAACATGAATTAATTAATGGAGAAGAATTCAAATATGTATGTTCAAAATGATCAAAAATAACTAAATAGGAATTGATGATACTAATAATATGCTGCACGATGGAAGCCAAAGGTTTAATTTCTGGAAGATATCAGAGGGTTCATTATATGATGGATGCCACATATGAGTTCCAATATGAAATCATTTAAGCTTTTCTTTAAATGTTTTTTTTGTGATTTAGTCTAATCATTTTAACTATGTAATACATCACATAGATCTTTTCTTAATGCATGTCCTTGTCCGGTTGTCCATTGTCTTTAAAACAGACAAAATGAGTTTTCCAAAGAGAAAAGGTGCGGTAAGAGTATTTATGTGGTTGTCTTTACATCTACAAAATAGTCTTAACAAGTGCTATATAAGCATATAAAAAAACATCGTTTAATCTTTCCTTAAACGATGCTCTCCCGTGTAACCTCGTCTAAGTAATAGTTTGGACGACACTTAAGTACGGTGCTTAAGTATCTTTCCTACTGTTAGATTCTCTCATTTTAGCAGATGACAAGAGATTTTGATCCAATGGTTATGGTTGTAGGAGGGCGTTTTAGGACACTAATTTCCACATTTTACAAAAGCAATCAACCAGGTTGCTTCTTCCCTGTCTGCCATTAATCTGTTTGTGTGTACAACTAGTCCTCAACCATTTAAGCTTGAATGGTAAGATCACTTATTAGTTCTTTAAAGGCTCCTGCTGTAATATATATGCATGCATCCACTGTAACATACCTACCTCATTATGTCGCCACTTGAATGCAATGAGCCAATGACTAGTTGGCAACATTAGATAATCTTCAGTTGCTTCTGACAAATGGCTGCTGTGACTAAATAGTAATTTCACTTTTAGGAATAAGACGGCTTATCAAATACCAATGCACATGTGACAATGACCAAGTGACCAAGAGGAGGAGGATGTAAGTTGTAAGTAGAGGTTAAAGAGTTTATGAAGTTCCATTCTGAAATCAATTGATAATAGAGGGAGTAGCCCAAGATCTTATATATTGATCCGGGAGGATATCGATTTACGATGTGCACGTGCATCTTAACACTCCCCTCAAGTGTAACCCAATCATCGGTGGAATATTCATCACCGGTACTAAAATTGCCGGAACAACATCAGCGGGGTTACACGTACCTTAATAACTCAGGCTGGCTCATGATACCATGATAAGTGTCTATGGGGTTCCACTCTAAAACCAATTGATAATATGAGGAGTAGCCCAAGATCTTATATACTCACCCGGGAGGACATCAACTTCGGATGTGAGATGTGCATCTTAACACTCCCTCTCACGTGTAACCCAATCATCGGCGGAACTTTCATCGCCTGTATAAACTGTCGGAACTAGAACCAATTGGCAATAAAGGAAGTAGTCCAAGATCTTATATATTGACCCGGGAGGACATCGACTTACGATGAGGGACGTGCATCTTAACACTACCAAATTTAGAATTGAATATGTACGTTTAAATTAATGTTTAAACTATTATTTTTATTGTGAATTTTTCTAACACTTTTATCCATCATTATTTTTGTTTATATGAAATTATTAAGGGACCACCATCAATTTCAATCATGGATCAGCCCCCTGAAGTGTATAATAACAAGATTCGAACTTTGAAAGAAAATAAACACTTGTAATTATATTTGGATTGAAGGCACGTTTGACATACATGTTTGTCACCACATCATCTTTTAGTGACACGTGTTTCATTTTCTCTCATTTAATCACATATTTAACAAAAGTTGGCTTTGTTGCTGCTGTCGTCAAAATGTCAGTTCGATTTTGAAAATTAGACACATGTGACGTTCACATGACTATAATCTGTAGGTAAATTTGTCTAACACCGAAGACACACATTTATATCACATGGTTTAAATTTTCAAAATCGAACACACATTCCGAAGGAAGTGATAACTTAAGACAAATTTTGTAAAGAGTTTGATCAATTGGACAAAATGACGAAGCATGTCTGATAATAAAAAAAATGTGACACATTGACACATGTATGATCAAACGTACATTTAACTCAGTATATTTTCACTAAATTATACTTCAGTCATTCATGTTTACTTGTCATCCTAGCACGATTTTTCGTTTTGAAATACTTATTATCCTAGCACATAAATTTATATTTCTACATTCCCAAATAATTTTGACTAGTTTCTTTATTAAGATTTTCAATCAACCAACCTACATAATTCCAAATAATTGCCACTCAACAAATTCGATGTATTTGCCTAAATAAAACTAATTCAAGTATAACTTCGTCATCAGGTGCAATTATGTACCCAAAATTTAATGAACATTAATAATTAAATTGAAATAATAATTTAAAATAATTGTTATTCTAGTTTTCATTGTCATTTTATATTACAGTAATACTTGGTTTTTGGTCCTTCTCTGTAAGCACTCCATGGCTATATATATTTATTTATATAGGGCTGCAATTGGACTTATGTTGATTAATAAATATATAGTACACATTTTGTTTTTTACACATAATACATGTGCCCAATTGCTAGTTTATGATAAATCTAATTTAAAACTCCAAATATGGAGTTCATTTCAAAGCATCCTTAATTAAGCCATGCTAAGTGTAGCATGTTCAATTGTAAAGCAACTTATACGCTTGTAGAAGAGCTCTTTACCTATCTGGTAAATACTGCCTCCATCAATATGCTGGCGGTTCATCTTAATCCGACCCTATTTGTGATGAAAGCAGCGGCGAATTCTTAGATGTCCAAACCTTCCTGCACCTGGTGATGAGCCTTCGAAGAGAAATGGCAAATACCCTGTAGCAGCTTTGTATCTCCGCTGAATCTGCCCAAACAAATTATACTTTGCACATCAACTAAAAAAACATAAGATTGCAGACGCATGCTTTAGGCATTTCGTTATGAGATGGACATGTTCGTTGTAGTTAGAAGGCTTTATCCTACAGATGAAAGAAACAACGACCAAAGAAACTACGTATGTGTACTTTAATTCAGAAGACGAAAAGGAAAGTCGTGGTAGAAGGCTTTTCCAAAGAAGTTGACTTATGTGGATGCATGGATAATAAATACTGTATTTTATGAGGCCATTATGCTAGAGAAGTAATTATGAAAAAGATTCCTAATCATGCCTAATTCGAAAGAACTCACCTCTAGAATTTGTTCACTGCTCCTGATGCAGTTTTTGCCAATAACACATACTGTTCCACCAGATCCCCCGCCAGTAATTTTTGCACCATATAAAGTTCCTTCTCCAGATTTCGAGAGTTTTCCATGTTGAATTTCTTGCACTAGTTCAACGAGCCTATTTGTACCATCTGATCCAAGCGCACAGGCACTGTAACTGTAATGGCACTGCATAGGAAACAAGTCGTACAATTCAGCTGTGAGAAAGGCTGAGAAGGTTACATTATCATGATCGCGAATTATACCCACATATATGGAAGATCAAGGTCACGTAAGAGGTTATGGTCACGGATGACCACCACGTAACGAAAATAGAACAAGTCAACAGTAAGTACCTGATAAATCAGTTCTCCAAGAGCTGTGAGTTGATCCTCTGAAGTTGTAGATGTTAAGAGTGCTTTAAAGGCCTGAAAAATAGAAAGGATATTACACCATGGGTTGAAGTTCAAAATGGAAATTATATTGGGTGCACAATTACATCTTTGATCATTCTTGAAATTGAAAGGCGCTCCTTAAACGGGATGAGGGAAGATGTAAGGGATGCACAGAAAAGAACAGTCCACATCATGTTAACACGTGTACATGCCTTTAACACAGGTCAGAAGATTGTCCAGTTCCTTAAAGATCAACATACTGTTTCCGTCCCAAAGAGATCGACAAGTTTCATACATTAAAATGTAACGACACTTCACAGTCTTACACGCATTTATATCGCAATCCTATGTTGCACTATTCATTGTTGATTTGCACTAAACATCAAAGGAAGAAGATGTACCTTAACACGGAAATTTTCATATATGGGATGCCTAGTAGCTGCTCTGATTCCATACTCACGCTTCTTATCTATAACTGTGATAGGATCACCATGATCCAAATATTTTTCCAGAAAAGTTTCACCAACCATGGTGTCAGGAAGCATTCCAGAGTAAAGAGCTTCATATCTGCAATAGCCGATATAATAAGGATTACAAGACAATTCAGTATAACATCAACAATCTAAATTCCAAAAACCCCCAGTGGTGTAGAACCCATATGGATTATGTCGAATGCTAAATCTAATGACAGTATCAATGGTCAGATGACCAAGATATTGCTCATACCACATGATGAAACAATTAAGTTTTCAGTAAGAAATTCTTTAAGTCCAACTGTTAGATATGTCACCAATTATTAGGATTTAATATGTAAACAAAAAATATGGCCACTTGGGCCTTCTCACAGTTACATATTCTTGAACTCTAGGTATAGCTTAGAAATTGAAGCTAACAAAGGGTACTTTTACAATCATGTAAATAACTTTGTATCCTTGTGTTTATATTCTTTTAGTCTCATCTTACTTAAACATAATTTTCTGTTTTCTGTGAAAGTACATGCAATTGAGGTGGACAAGAAAAATGAATGACATGCCAGGTGCACATGGAGTAGTTTATGGATGCAGTGTGCCGGGAAAGTCAATGATATCAGAATAATGGCTCCCATCCACATTTTACCTGTGAGGTGACAAATTGCACAAGTGATCTAAAGAAGCTTCTGCTTCAAATAATTCAACCCCAACATCTTCTGCATCATCTGCACATATCCCATCAGTTGATAATGACCGTGACACTGAAGTAGCTGCAACAGACTGGATAATTTTTCTACCCATAAAGGCTCCCACCCTCACAGACCCATAATCTGCTCCTCCAACGCTGCAAAATGGACAATTAGTAACATATAGAGGTGAGAAAAGGGAAACCTACATTTCGAATACGAAAGACCTTTAAGTTGAAAGCATGCAAAAGTAAGGGAAATGAGATCACTAGGTTCATTCATAAGAAAAGACCTATTTGGTTGTAATTTTCATTTTTTTTAATTTGAAAAACGTTAGCAATGTTTGACAGTCCTAATTTGTCCAGAATGTAAACATATTGATCTAATCAAGCAAGAACAGATGGAGCCCATTTGGTTAGAATTTATCAAGGAGAAGAACATGAAAACAACAATAGCCCGATGAATAAGAAAGAAAGAAAAAATATTTTTTTAAAGATATCAGATAAGAAAAAATATTTTTTTAAAGATATTAGATAGGAAGAAGAGGGTGAAGCTCATATGATATTGCTTACTAGGTCAGTAGGTCACCCAAACACGCTTACTACTTTTTGTTAATAAAAATAGAAGAAAGAAGTGGTCTTAGGACCCAAAGTAGATAGATGCAGATGAAACTAGGAACAAGCCAAATAGTTAATTTTTCAAAAACGACGTGAGAATTTAATGGAATGAACAAACAAACAAAATAAAAACAAATGTGAGTTTTCAAACGGACTCTGAAGGAATCGAACTTGGTACCTGTGTCGTATCCCAGAATCAATACCCCAGAATCTTATATGGCTTGGAATATCCACAAGACCCAGTACCTCAGCGGGCTGTGATTACAACAACCAATCGTGCTTTGGAGTTACTGCCAAACAATAAGCAAGTAATATTTTCACTTTTCAATGCGTAATACCTGGCAAACCATTGCAAAAAGTTTGTTAGCTTCACCACATGCTGAAGTCATCTGGTCCATCACTCCACATGGAGCCCCCACTACATGGTTCTCTACCTGTCATATCGTGTATGAGATATCTGGTTCAGTCTAAGAATGATAAGACATGAATAGTTGAATACATGAATTAGATGGTGAGTTGGTGATTGATAACTAACCTTATGGCATAGTAAAGCAAGCTCCTTAGGGCTTATGTTTAACCCTGCAAAGCATTATAAACATAATTATCCCAAATTGAGAGATCACCGCTTATTTCTTTGTAAGAGGGCCTACAGCAGTTCATCACATTGAGATTCATTTTGTTCAAAGGCTACTTAAACCTTCGTAGAATCCACAAAAGAGTGGAGAAACTGTGATTCATATTTAAAATTTTAAACAAAAAGTCAAGGGGATAGAAAGGGTCAGTTTGGTTAAATCTCCAAACTTTGCTTTGTAGAGAAGTCTTCGGAGTTCAATTCCTGTTTCTACTACATTGTATCATTGATTGTGAGAATAGGGTTCATTTGTTCTTTATTTTTTATTTGTTGCATAGGGATTACTAATATTATTTAACACCACTGGAGTCTCAAAATTGGAGGAAAGAACATGGATGGAATAAGAAAGAAGAGTATGACTATAGTATTCTTCCAACTGGATGTGGTCGATCACTGAAATGACTACGTGATTACACCATCACAGTGAAAAAATCACGAGGACGAATATCAATGGCCTATCTTTATATATCACTATATATTTAAGAACACAAATTACACTTCAATAACACGGAACAATACAAAATGGAGAATTGCTTTACCATGAGCAGCCACTAGTGCAGACATGCTAGCAACCTCCACAGAAGCAGAAGAGGATACACCTTTGCCTTCTGGAACAGCTGAAGAAACCTGTGTAAAGGAAAACATGATGTGATTATGTAGACTTTTGAATGAACTTATAGGTGGCATTAACACAGAGAAGTTAAGGAAAGAGGGGACACACCAACATGCTGATACTGTTTTCGAAGCGTATACCTAGTTCTTTCATCAATACGAGAAGCGTACCTGCAACATATGCAGCCCATCTTCACAAGCATAAATTTAGTTAGTTGGATAAGACATTAAATATGAAGAGTAAAGTGTAATACATTTACAAATATATTGGAAGAAGAGTGCCAGACCTCTGAGATGGATCTTGCGCGAAGTATTCCCTTGCCTTTTCATATGATATAGGTTCATCTCCATCAAAAAAATCTGATATGTCCATGTCAAAAGTCGGACTTCGATTGCTTAACTCCGACCCATATGAAACCTGATATTGACAGTTGCCACAAACAGGTATTTGACTTAAAATGAACTTGTTTCATTTTGTGTAACCATGAAAGCTAAGCTAGAAATTAACATTAAACAAAACAACCGAACTAGCACTAAAACAAGAATAAGGGCTCAGGGAAAGATATAAACCGAATGCCCTATATCATAATTACAGTCATCTTAATATGTTTCAACATCATCGGTCCACAATTGATGCTACTTATAAAGTGAGAAGGTATCTATAGGACTATATAACTAAACTATGATTGGTGCAATGGTACTTGCCCAAAAAAGTGGCTTTAGCTTCACATGAATGAGTTGCATATGATATTAGTAACACAATCGGGAATCTGGGTCTTGATCACAATTATAAAGTTGTTAAGGCAAGATGATGCAAGAAAATGTATTTTCTTTAAAAGCTCATCACATACAATTTGTAGCACTGGGATCAATTCTTGTCCTCTGGCTTGCTTTCTAGCTTGAGCATGCTTCCACAACCTCTGTTTACCAGGATGAATCTTTTGCACAGCTACATGACAAGCTTCTTTTATTGGCATCTGTCATTTTCAGAAAAGACATTACTGTGGTTACCAGAAATCCTACACTTTAAATGCATAAATGTGTCCCGCATATCACAGTCAAACTTCGTAAATATACGCAGAGGCATTACAGCTACTAGAACTGTGGCTGCAGCACTTTTCAGCTACCATCACCACTCAAACCCAAAGGGAACAGACAAATGGGTAATGAATTCAAAGATGAAAATATATAGTTCAGACATGCATTAGCGCTGCTTTGATAAATAATTACCCCGAAGAAACCGCAGAAGAAACCAACATGAGATATTAGAGGAACAAATGGGTAATGAATTTGAATTAACTGCATGTGAATTAATAAAAGGTTATTGGAACTTGGAAGAAGTGGGATAAATCAAAATGGTTCCTTACACTACCTACGCTTTTAATGTATTTTGAGGTAGTAGGTTTTCTTTGAGTTTCATGTTGGAAACAGCCACCCTAGTGTCACAAGGGTAAAGCTACTTACAATCCTACCCACCTCACCCCTTAGGCAAGAACCAAAGGGGCATGCTATTGTTATTGTTGAATTTGTAGAAGTGCCTCTAATATGATGCAAATTTTTATGACTTCTGTATAAACTCTGTAAAGCCCCTCAAACTAATTATCTTCAGAAGTAAACGGATGTCCCTCTTTCAAGCTCTTAGCAGAAAAGAATAAATAAAAACCTAACAATGTAGCATGCACTCCATGCATCTAGGTAAATACCTAGACTAGAAATATACATGAAAGAATCCATAATTAAAAACTTACAAACAGATTAAAGGACAATCTACAGGGAAGGACACAAGGGAAGTAGGCAGTGCAAGTTACCTGCAAAACAAGGCTCCCAGAATAGTCGGCAATGCCACCCATGACATCCAACCTTCCAGGGGCTCTTGCCACATATATGTCCTCCTGAACAAGTTTATACTCATAGTTAGAAAGTAAAAAATAAGCTTTTGTTTAATGCATAGTGTCCTGCAACTTAGCGCTAAATTTAGTTCATCGGTAATCTCTAGAAGAAAAAATGACAAGTTCATTCATTCTTCCTTTAGAAAGTGTATGAACGTAAGCCTCTTCTATTAAAACATAAACTCGAATAGTTAAGAATTGTTATGATGACATCAGCAAACCTCCCAATTAAAAAGGCTAGCAGCAGCTTTGCGTTCCCTCTTCTGAAGCTTCTCAGTACTCTTTTCAAGATCATGCAATGAATCAAGATTTGCTAAACTTTTCAAGAAATTCTTCGTATCTGATAAGCCCATGATATCTCCATGAAGAATCTCAAAGGCATCAGCTTGTCTGAGAACATTGAATGAGAGGGATAGATGATATCCTCAAAATGAAACAAAAATAAATTTTAATGGGCTATAAGAGGTTAGGAGCTCACATATCCATGGTAAAACTGCTGTCATCTGCGGCAGTTGGTGGTGATCCACTAAATTCAATCTCAGCATTAGTATACCATTCTGGGATAGATATATCTCCTCCAGGAGCTCGTTGAAGTTGATAGCCAAGAATTATGGCATCACGCAATCTCCTAGCCCCACTTCGCTACAGTTAAAAACATAGGCGTTTCAGACTTCTAAGGGGGTGGATTTATGGCTAATGCATTTAGGCATTTAGCAAATCTTTCTTCTTTTTTCTTTTTGATAACCCAATTCTGAGGCTATTCAACAATATCTGATTAATTCAGTTCGGAGGCTCTTTTACAGTGTCTGTACAGTTTTAGAATATACCATGTCATAGATGTAATCATGCATACTACACTATTTCTGCAAAGAACAAGAAGAGATCAAAAATAAAAATGTTTCTATTGTGTACAGTTCACTGAAGAAAGAAGCTCTCTTTAGTTGGCATAAAAGTTATATGCAATGGTATAGACGCCCAACAAGCAGGATAATATACACTATAAATAATAGATCTTAGAAAAATTATACCATCATTAATATGGCACTCTATAAACAAATCAAGATAGCAGTGGTGTGGCCCCGTGTACCTTATCAGATTTATAATTTTTACCAGTAGCTGTATCTTGTATGATACCTGCTGCAACCTGGAAAACTGATATAGCATCAGGAAAAGGAAAAAAGAATATACGAGTTTCAACTCTATCGGATTTAAAAAGTTCACAATGACAAGGTCGTGAAGTTAGTTTCCATCAAAAGTTCTTTCATCCATTAGTGTGTGTATACCAGCATATAGTTGCAGAAAGAAGTCTCAAAATTATTACATATTATTTTTCATTTCTTAAACAGTTAATTAGTACATGAACCCATATGTTTCTGATTAATAACACCTGTGCTTAATTTACTCTCTGCAAGTTTTAACCAACCATCATTACAATAAATGTTAAAACATATAGTTAACCAGAAGTCAACACCCTATATTAGTAAGGGTACAGATTCAGAAGGGCCCCTCAAATAGGAAGGAGGAGGTAACACATATTTTCCAGATTTTACAAGTCCTCATGCCATAGCATATTGGATTTTTCAATCCACTTAAACTTGATAACTTACCTCACCACCATTAACGCCACCCTCGTAGCATGGCTTCAGTCCTATCGCATGCTCAAGGTAAGGTGTCCAGTGTCCAGTGAGTAGATCCCTCCTAATCATCTCAACTCCACCTTGATAAGACTACATATAATTTATAGATGTAAATATGTGATCCTCAGGGTTCGTCTACAGCATCAGGACACAAGAATAAACAGTGAGCAGTCTTAAATGGTACCTCGAGCATGTTTCTCAAAAATGGCTCCTCGTTGAAGTAATCTCTACGAACAAAAACAAATGGTAACTTGTATGCTAGCGCCTCACTAACTGTACCATATCCAATTTTCCCTGAAATTAGCAAGGATGTTAGATTTAGTATATGTCAGTGATATAACGTATAGCTAAAAGGAAAAAGCTATGCACAAACCAAGCATGCAATCAGATGCTGCTATGAGATCAGGGGTGTAAACATCTTTGGAGAGCTTCACAAAATTTGGGGGAAACTCTTCATTATTAGAAGCACCACAGACCTAAAAACAGAATGCAAAAGTTTTACACAGTGTTGCAACTGTCGAGGCACTTTATCAGAATAGAATACACTTGAATGAGGACAGTACCAAACAGAGCCAACCAGGAGGTAGATACTCCTCTTTTAGCTTCCATCCTGCTGGCTGATTAAAGGTGGGAAACAACATAGTAATGTAAACATGTAATTCGTCAGCAACATGGTCTTACTACCAGGATACACAAAAAGTGTAATTTTAAAGACAAGTTCTGTTATGCAAGAAAATTAATTGTAGTCATCTTCATAAAAAAACAGCATGACAGAAAAACTAAAAATATGCAAATTCTCAATGCGGGACAAATCTTTAAGAATACGCCGACATGATTTCAGCTTATAATATGTTCTTGGCAAGGTAGGAAATTTACAACATTGATGTTCGTGCATATGTGCGCTTGTAATCTATTTCAAGCAGTTTCTAGGACAATCATTAGGCAGGAAAGTTACGTTATCAATGTTCGTACATTTCACTGTCTGTAAGAGGGAAGAACATAAAAGTGCACATGATTATCAATTTATCATAGGCAAAAGTAACAGACAGATAATAAGGAGAGAAAGATTCGAACCCCATTAAAAGTTTACCAAGTAATCCAGAAGACCTAATAAAATGGAGAGGCTTCTATAGAAGCACATTCTCAAAAGGAGTAACCAAGTACCTGCCCTCCAAAATTAAGGATGACAAGCTTCACATCCTCTTGAATTCCAAGTTCTTTCCTCACCTGATATTAATGACATATACTTATAGAAAGATACAAAAAATTCATGGCTAAAGATAGATGTTTAGTAAGAGGTTACAGTCCACAGGCATCAACCACATTGAAATGCTATGTTCCTCCATACCTCCTCCCGGGACCTGCGCACCCTCCTCACTACCAATGGTACATCAATCACATCCCGGAAAGCAGGCACTGTGTTTTTTTGTTGACATTGAAACTTAATAACATCCATTTAAGATTTCGTATTTTTAAAATACAAATCATCTCTGTGGTGTGGAGAATCAAAAGATAGAAAATTTGTATAAAATAGTTCATGGAGGACATACTTGGGCAATACCCTGGAAGCCGAATGAGGAACTCGCAATGAGAATAATCTTCTGCTATCTGTAAGAGCCATAATAACATTGAATCACATTTTACATTCATGAAGCAGTGGAAAGAACAAGTGAACCAATTACTAAATATGGTGATACTCCTCCATATCAACTAACAGATACTCTGTTTTCTTCATAATATTATGGTTCAGCTACTACTTAAAAAAGCATATTCATAACGTCATTAAAATGACAACAAGTGTGTATATTCATAAGATCAAACAAATCAATTGATAATCGAATCATCAGCACAAAAGGTGAAATTTTAGTAATAGATTATGAGGTGCACGGTTGCACCTGCCAAACTGTTGAACGGTGATGGATACCGGCAGCCATTACATATTCTGCATAAATAAAGTCCCAGCTGGCAGAACAAAATAAATTTATTCACAGAATAGTAAAAAAAGTAAATTTCATATATCTAACCACCCTGAAGAAAGAGTAAAAATACCTGAAGTTGGTGACACATACTGAGCGAATACCAGCATCTGCTGCTGCACGACAAGCGACAGGAACAACGTCTGAGACCTACCAAATCACGTTTTTGGACAAAATAGAAACATATAATTATTATGAATTTATATCGAATGATTTGGGGCTTTTACAGTTTATCTAATCTACAAATAGAAACATATTATTATTATTAATTTATATCAAGTGATTCAAAGCTTTTTCAGTTTGTCGAGTCTACAACAGGTAAAAAGCATACATCGAGAAAGGACCCTCTTTTTGTAGTTGTTAACTTGCTATAAGGAAGTGGAATGGGGAAAACTCAGAAACTCAAGGAACCTTATAAAGCAAGTATGCAAGTAAGTAACATAGTCTGCTAAAGGTAAAAATACAAGGAACACGTCCAATATGCAAAATTCTGAAGATGAATGAACTATACTCTGCACCTTCAAACCAAAAATGCTAATACCTCCTGGTCTGAAGTTAATTTACAGGAAGAGGGCAAATGAACTTCCAAATTCCTATTTCAAGATTCTGAATTGCAAGGAAGAGGTTGCCTCTTCCATAGTCGTCTTTCATCTCTTTATCTATGAACGCAAAAGGGTAACTACACCTCCGGCATATTACTCAGTACTCGGGTTAATGGAGTATTATTATTGCACATAAGTGTCCAGATAAATACAATGAATTGCCATACGAGACTATGAGTTCGAGAAAGGATATTATAAAAAACTCACCACTAAATCAGCCTTAATGGATTTCAGCCACTTTACTTCTGTGCTCAAAATAGATGCTCGTGGAACAACGGCTGTCTCAGAATACTAAATTAAGCATAGCAAAAATGAAGAATTACCAAGGTCAATTAGCCGAGGCTATGTGAAATCTCAAACAGAAACTAGAATATCATCATATTAGAAGCAAAAAGAGGAAGTCAAAACATATATTATATGTTCACAGTTAAGACATAACAAGATAGAGCTCATATAGATATTAATGTTAGTCAGAGTTTTAATCATGTTGATCAACAAAATTTGCGTTTTCTACAATGAACAGTTCTTCATCGTACTTTCTCTAGTGAGGCAAGGCGATCCACTGTTAAGGCATCTGCTTGCACCGCTCCACAGTCTAACAATACCTAAAAATAGAAAATGTCGCCTATCACAAGCAATATAATTTTAAATAAACAAGCAACATTTACAGCATCTTAAGAAAGCAGGTACCCTGCGAAGAAAGAGTCGCGGAGATTCTATTAATGATGTAAATACAAATTCAGGTGCAGCAGTGACCACATGAACATCATGCCCAGCATTGATAAGGTGTCGAACAACCTGGCCAGAATCACCATAATTAGTATCATTAGAGATGAAAAATCTTGGATAAGAGAGAGGTAACAACCATTCATAATCACCATATATACTCCGTCTCCCTAAATCCCCAAAAGATTGCCAGGCTTTTTCTCGATAATCAAAATTAGCAAACTTCGAGCCTCAATTGACACCCATGAGTTTACTTTTGAATCAACATATCATGTTAAGAATGAAGCATGATGATCTTTGATATACATTTTAGCCAAAAATATTATAGAACATATCAAAATGTTGGTCTTTGATATACACACAGACAATTATGTACTCCCTCCGTGCCTAAATGATTGGTACATTTTGACTTTTCATGGTCAACAAAACACAATTTCAAACATAAATATCTCCTATTCTACATATAAAAAAATTATAAAAAGTTGATAGTTCAAAAATATATATTGAGACGAATCTAACATGATATCATATGACTATATTATTTCTTATGGGTTAATGAGAATTATTGATCAAAGTTCTTAAAGTTTGACCATGTAAAGTCAAAATGTATCAATCATTTAAGGACGGAGGGAGTATATCACATTGATAACAATCATAACATATTACACATAAGAAGGATTTGTGACATGACCTTTAAAATATTTGAGTTCTCAAAATTTAACAAGTAACTCATACAAATTCAAAACTGGGAGGAATTCTTTTTTGCTAAACTTAAGGATTACATTGAAGGTAGCACTACAATGAGTATATATAATCTAAACGAGATAAAATTATAAAAATTGAAGAAACAGAGTAAAAATCCGCACTTTTTTTATGCTTCGTATTTAATTGAAATAAAAAGATACGAGGAAATGGGGAAAGGAAAATTACTTGTCCCTACAATCAACATGACTATTAGTCAAGGCCTCAAAGCTAAAGCTATCTGTTAAGAGTATATGGGGTTCCACTCTAAAATCAATTGGCAATAGTGAAAGTAACCAAGATCTTATATATCGATTCGGGAGGACACCGCTTCCGATGTGGGAGGTGCATCTTAACGCTCCCCTCACGTGTAACCCGATCGTTGGCGGAATTTTTCCTCACCGGTCGATAATCGTGCCGGAACAACATCGGCAGGGTTACACGTGACTCATTAATTTGAGTCTGGGTCATGATACCATGTTAAGAGTCTCTGGGTTCCAATCTAAAACCAATTGACAACAGAGGGAGTAGCCCAAGATCTTATATATCATGTGGGAGTGGGAGGTGCATCTTAACACTATCTCAATAATCGAATTAATATCTAGAAGATTACATAAACAATCAAAACTGAAATAGAAACATAATCTTCAACAGCAACAACATGACTCGATGCCTCGAAAGAGGCTCAACCCGAAGGTCATAAACTGTAAAGCTCCGATCATACGCGCCTTGAGGTCGATTTCAATAAACATAATTACCAAATGAAAATCCAAATAATCCTCATATCAAATTGAGCATAGACCACCTTGATGATTTTGTTAAACCATGCATGATCATGATACCCAACATCATTTTTCTAATTACAAAAAGTGGACTCAAAAACAAGGACCAATAACATATTGCTACAAATTCACTTACTTCGTACTTACATAAACATTTAATTACGATAAATTCACATTATTATCAGAACATATATTTCTCAAAATTAAGTCAGAAAAATTAGAAGTAAGGACCAATAAGCTGACCTCAACGACACGTGTCGCATGGCCGAAACCATGACCGGTGACATAATAAGCGAAAACTAAAGGACGTTTTTCAGTTGAATTCTCAGTGACCATTATTAGAAAAAGGAGTTGATATTATTACAAGGTTTTTGGTTGAAAAATTGGTGAAGAGAGAAGATAAATATACAGTAGGTAATTGAGTCTTGGTTATCTTGATCGGTTAGAAGTCATTATCAAGTCAATAATTGGAATTGCGGCTTATTGTGTTTCTTTTGCTTTTGGGAACTGTTACCAAAAATGTTGGATGATCTTATCCAAAATATTATTTCAGAGAATCATGTTAAGGAGGTAAACAGATTATGTTACCTTCATTAGGGAGGTAATCAAGTTATAGGCAATTACGTGTGAGAAATGGCTACTTAAGGAGGTAATCCGATTTAGTTACCATCATAATCATAAAAATTAGTTGCATAATAATATTTGAATTTAATTACGGTTATCAATGAGGATTTTGGAGTAATAGATAGGACAAGACACTGCTCATCATACACGTTTCCATTTGGGTTCTAGTCATGTTTCAAAACGTCCTAGTTCATCACTCAAGTTACGAAATGAGACAAAATCACTACAAAATGATTAAATTGCCCATAAAATGAGGCACATGCCTCCCATGTGACCAAAGTTAACGGCATCATTAACGGAAGTAGTGATTTTACCTTACTTTGTAACTTGAGTGATGAACATGGACGTTTTGAAACGTAAGTGATGAACTGGAATTGATGAACTGGAATTCAAATGAAAACGTATATGATAAGTAGTGCCTTTAACCCCAATAAATATCCATGGTAGTAATACGCATGAGTAAAATTAGGAAGGGAATAAATTTAGTTTCTATATTTTAATTTGTGCGAGTTGTGTAAAATGCCCTCCTACAAGCATAACCGTTAGATCAAAATCTACAATAATTTGGTAAGATTTGATAATCTATGGGTGGAAAAGACATTTGAGCACCGTGTTTGAGAAAATGTGTAAGCAACTAAATCCTGGCTCTATTTTTTACTATGATAAATATTTATTTTAGTTTAGTTATTTATGTAAAAATTTAATGAGAAATATTATTTT
The DNA here is from genome assembly GCA_003412495.2 of Echium plantagineum. Lineage (NCBI taxonomy): Eukaryota > Viridiplantae > Streptophyta > Magnoliopsida > Boraginales > Boraginaceae > Echium > Echium plantagineum. The sequence goes on from QFAX02000350.1 coordinate 435,492, forward strand.
AACTAGTTATAATTTTTTTTAATAGATAATAAATGAAATATCATACAATCCTAGTCAAAGATATATTACAATTATTATAGAACTAATGAAATATTAATAACATCCTCGTACGGATATTCATTGAATCACACACATGTATAATGTATGATTTCCAACAAATAAAGGGTTATTAATACATCGCTAATTATCAAAAAAAAAAATATTGCTTTCACTGTGGATGTAGAAACTCACTATTAATGACATGTCACTCCTGACTTCATAATGATATCAATGTTTGCCCCCACAATATTTCGACATCCACTCTAGGTGTTCAACATCCTTTTGTGCGTTTATATGGCTTGGGCGTCCAATACTAAACTAGATGGCCTTATTTACCCCCAACCTTCACCATGGGTGTTCATATCAGTTTGAACGAGCAAATTGCACGGTTGGGCCCATTGTTTCGTAAATTGTAATGATGTGTGCACTTCAGGTAACAGGAATAGCAACAAACATCCATTTTATTATTTGTGAAATGAAAAATTCCCTCATCAAAGTCTAGAAAAACTAGATTCCAACACTTAAACACATGAATGACGAAATTTATCTTTTACAAAAAATATCAGTACTAAAGAAAGATATAAATTAAACTAGAGTCATCGAACTGAGATTTTCTACAATCACGAGCCATATTTTATGTTGTTCGCCATATATTCGAACTTTATTATTAATACATACAAGAATACTCTAGTACACTCACATAACATTAATGCCAATTATACTTATGAATTAAACCTCAGATAATTAATTCGATTGTACTACACAATCTACAATATGGAAAAAATTAATTTTAAAAAATCGATCCCCAAACAAAAAAGTCGAGAAAAACCGATCTAGCTGAGAAAAATTAGTTGGGATGGGATTCCTTTGGAGGATATTTTGGCCGTGATAACAAGCTCGTTACATGATTTGTAAAAGTAGAGGCCGGGTCGGCTCCATCATATAGAACCCTAAAAGTGTGTCCCAAAATAAAGTCCAACAAGTTGTCTTTGAATTCCCCTTTCATTACTCAAAAATACTAAATCATGGTATCCCCTGCCTCCGCAGAACCCCAAAGCGACCCAGTAGCACCCATCCCCACCCTCGGAGCTGAAGCCGATCAGCCGCAAGAAGATCAAGAATCCCCAATCACCACTACCACTTCAACAAACGATATTACTACTACTACTACTAACAATGATAATGGTAGCGAAACTGTATTGAAGTGGCCCGGCTGGCCGGGATACAACGTGTTTCGATTAATAGTGCCAGTGCTGAAGGTGGGGAGTATAATTGGTCGCAAAGGCGAGCTTGTTAAGAAGCTATGTGAAGAGACTCGTGCTCGTGTTCGCGTTCTTGAAGGCCCCGTTGGATCCGCTGACCGCATTGTTAGTTATTTCTACACACTCTAAATTGATTGTCGAATTCTTCATTTTGATTTCTCTACTTATTTATTTTTATATATTCAGTGCACAGTAGAATATTTGGTGAGCACTGTAGCAAAAGACCCCCCCCCCCCCCCCTCCCCATTATTTTAGAAACATGGTATGCCATCGAATAGTCATTGGAAGTTTTCTTGCAAGTGAGATATAAAACAGAGAGACGGCATAAGAGCTGTGTATTAGTGATTTAGAGATGATGGTGGTGCAATAGGAAAGAATTAAGACAGTAATATGGCTGAATTGGCTTGGGGCAGCATATATTTTTGCGGTATATTTATCCAGACAATGTTGAAGTTTATTCTCATATATATGTAATTACCCATTGGGTCTGAGAGTAAGACTGTAGTGGTGTTCGTGCGTGCTTGACTAGGGTGGAACATTTGTTGGGTAAATAAAATAAGGCTATGTTGAAAGTCATTTTGTCATCAATGTGATACCTAGGGGTGGATACGAATCTGGTAAAGTAGACAGGGATTCGGACAATAATCGAGTTGTCTGGAATATAAATTTGTGGTGGCAAACCAGGGAATGTATGTAGTTGACTTGTATGGACATTCCATATTGTATTCCTTCCCGTGTTTGCACCTCAAGCTTACTATTAATCCTAGGTCCTCATATCTGGTAAAGAAGATCCCGAAGCAGAATTATCTCCAGCTATGGATGCTGCACTAAAAGTGTTCAATCGAGTATCTGGTCTGACTTCCAGTGATGGCACTAACCCTGATGTAGCAATTGCTGGTGCTGCCTTTTGTTCGATAAAATTGCTGGTTGCCTCATCACAGGCAATCCACTTGATTGGAAAACAAGGGTCCACAATCAAATTCATTCAGGAGAGTTCTGGAGCAGCTATGAGGATATTGTCAGAAGGTAGTATTGCCATTTTATTTTACAAGTACATTTTTGTAGACAACTCTCCATTGCATTCTTGGAAAATCTATGTTTTAGATGTCATTGCGTCCTTAGTTGAGTAAGAATGGACTTTATATCTGCTTGTGTTGCTATTAGCTGTCATAGGTCTGCTTATATTTGTATATATGCATATTCCTGTAGTGACTAATTACATTGTGCGTGTTCTATTACAAGAGCATATTACGACTCGAAGCTTCCGTCGTCGTACCCCTGAGGAAACCTTTTTCATGTGGCCTCGTATTAATAGCTATACACATACAAATGAAGGTGTTAACTCACGCCAATCTTAAGATGTAGTTGCAGTTTAATGAATCTACCTACAAATCATTCTAGTTCCTCATTGACCAGTTTTATATTATTTTCGGATGTAAAATTTAAGACTCTAATTGAGCGTTCTTGTTCGCTCATAACTGGGGACTTTGATTTTGTGATTCTTAGGATTTTTTTTATCACTAACGAGGACTAAAAGATTAGTTTGAATTTTCCAAAAAATATGTGTACCATTTTTGTCTTTCTGTTTAATTTATTTTTATTATACTTGTGACTGAAATCCCAGATGAACTGCCATCATATGGCACTTCAGAGGAGAGGGTTGTTGATATTCATGGTGAGGCTATGAAGGTTCTTGCAGCCCTAAGGGCAGTAGTGGTGCAGCTGAGGAAGTTTCTAGTTGATCAAACCGTTTTACCTATATTTGAGAAGAATGTAAGTTCACTGTTATTACGTTTGTGAGTATGACACTATGACTTTTCTCACTTAACCATCCACGTATACTTGATTATTTCCAGCATAATGCAACTATTCAACCAGAACGTGGAACAGACTTATGGGCTGAAAAAACGCATTCGTCAAGTCTTCAGTCTACAGCTTCTGCTGCTTATGCAGCTTCTGTTCCTTATGTGCCTCACCCTGTGAAGAGGGATCCGTACTTGCTTGACCCAGAACTTCAGATTGACTCCAAGATGTCATACTTATCATCATATGGAGCAAATGCAGTACTTGGTTCATTGCGCTCTTCTGTTCCAGGGAGGACAGTGACTCCAGTAGTTACTCAGGTCAGTTGTTCTTATACCTATGGAGTTTTAATATATTTTGTTTCTTTGGTCATGCATTACCTATTTTTCTTGACATAAGAATGTTGTCTATTGTTGTTATGATGTTTAGAGATATAGTGGTACTAAGAATGACTTAATATAACCTTCAAGGTTCACTATGAGCACATATAGTAGCTCAATCAAAAGCAAACACATCTCTGATTTTAGAATAGGGGAACAAAAAAGTTTGAAAAGAGCAGGGTGCTTAAGTTAAGAATCTTAACACCTAAACCATCTAATATTTACCAATCATTGGGTTGGGCTTATCTTTATAGTTCTTGTTGTGATGTTTTAAGTTGTACTAATACTATGAGTGACAATTTATAGACCGGCTTTAAAGCCATATTCACCCTGCAGCTGCCTCGAAATCAATGTCATCTCTAGAACAATACGGGAGGTAAAAAGAAGTTGAGAGAACAAATACCTTATTCAGTTATCCCTAAACCCACCCCCTATTTTTTTCCCACCAAACTCTGGCTTGGGCTTAGATTTTTGCTAGCCTAGATTTCTCTTTATACATTTGAAGTACAGTCTTTCTTTTTGAGCCTCTATCTTCTTTCAATTACCTCCATATAGGCATATGCATAAATGTGTATCTTAATACTGGAAATGTCAATAATTAGATCTGCTATTGCTTATAGACATAGAAAGTTGTCCACTAAAAGAATAAAGTTTCTTGAGGAGTAATAAGGATAGAAACAAGCGAACTGCTGTTGTTGCTCTTTTGACTCAGTTACCTAACTAATTTTTATTGCCAAGTAATTTGTGCTTATTTATGCAGATGACTAAAATAATGCAAATACCTCTTTTGTATGCTGAAGACATAATTGGTATTGGTGGAGCAAATATTGCATATATTCGGCGCAACAGTGAAGCAGTTCTTACAGTTCAAGAAAGTGGGGGGCTTCCTGATGAGATCACCATTGAAATTAAGGGCACCTCGTCCCAGGTTGAAGCAGCTGAACAGCTAATACAGGTTCGAATTACTTCTTTTTAATTTTTTATATATGCTTTCTTGTTTCTCACCTTTCTTATTGAATGGGAGGCTTCCTTACTTAAATTTTCAAGAATCATGTCATACCAAACTGGTTGACTATAGTAAATAAATAAAAGTGCCTCACCAAATGTTCAAATTCTTGCCTTAAATTTTACTAAAGCTAGGAAGACCAATTGTTTTAGGCCCTAAATAGTTCTTTTTTCTTTTGTTTCTAGTTTGGAAAAACTGATGTTGTTAGTCAAATTATATCTGTTCTTTCTTGAAAGAAGATGGAAAAATGCCATGTACTCATCACTTGCCGACTTTACCATTATTATTTTGTCCCTATGAAGGCTTTGATGTTATCTTTATTTGTTATCTTTTCCTCGACTTCCCTTTCCCACTTCAATATTACTCTACCTCTTTGATCCCACTCTTTTGTTGCCATAGCAGCTTCACGATAAACTAGCATTTGCAGTTGAGCCCTTTTTTTTCATTGTCGCAATTAAGTTCTTGGCCATAGTCCATGCAGAGATGTCACCTGCTGGCTAGTTTTTGGTTTATGGTCATGCTCCGGCAGTCTGGCTCTTTGGAGGAGGCCTTGATGATCAGTGCCATGATATTTTTTATTCTTGGGGTGGGTGGTGGGAGCCTAGATTTTGGGCTTCAGGGCTTTAGATGGTTAGGTTCATTTCGCATAGAGGTCATACCATTACTCGACGGTTCCTGAAAATAGGCATGCAAATATGTCCAAACTCCTAATTTGTTGCCACTGTGATGTAATAGTAGGTTGGTAGGTTGTTCTCTTTTGGAGGCCGTTTTGCTCTTTTTCTGCTTCTTTGCATGCATAAAAGATGAAAAAATTTCTGCTTTGACCTGGAAAATGGTTCCTAATTCAGCTACCACTTTTTTTCTTTTTTCTTTTTTCCAATCCATGGTTATCTACAATTGTTGAGATATAATAAACTGGTAGTTTTGGTGTCATGAGAGTTTAAACAGTGAATAGGGATAGTAGGTTGATCTTTCAAGAAGAACCCGTAATGAGTGTGAAATTTGTAAAAGATGGATTCTAATCAAGTGGACAGAATTTGTCTCCTGCAATTTTAGTATGCTATCTGACGGTGAGCACATTGTGTCTTTTACTTTCTAGTTTCTCTCTGGCATAGATCTTAAAATGGCGAGTATATATCTACCCATAGTAACTAAAGGGTGCAGTTAGATGTTGTTAAATGCCAGAGTCATTAATTTACTAGTTGCCAAGATGTTGACAAGTTGGAGCTTTTCGGTCGCTAAGCAGCAGGTGGATCCATTTTTTAGGTTGGCTCACTTGGGTAGTATATATTCCAAGGAACTTGTAGACTCAGGTCAAGAAGTTTGTGTCTAGATTTTGCTAAGTGACCCTGGGCTCTACACTTAGTTTACATCTCCCTCTTTAAAGCACTGGAAATGAAGTTGTGTTTTGATTGAACTTTTGAATCTAATGCGGTGGAGGTAAATCAATTGTTACTTGTTGCAGGATTTCATTAACAATCACAAGGAACCAGTCTCGAGCATTTATGGTAGGAGTGATCTTGGGCTAAGTTCCATCTCCCATTTGACCGACTCCAAATATCCTTCATTAGGAAGTTATGGGTCTTCTAGTTTAGGAGGAGGGTACAACTATAAATTCTAAAGACATTGCCGAAGTTCTTTCATCTCCCTTGTCTAGGACCTCGTGTACGTTTGTTATCTTGATTGTAAGTCCAGTTTGTCTCCCTTATTTAGGATTTTGTTATTTCAAATTGAATTATATGTCTCACTTTATTTGTTTTAACATGTATATAAAACTTTAAAGCACACAAGTTGTTTCATGCTAACATTCAATTTAAATTATAGGACATTGAAGCCTATTCAGGATTATTCATTTTATTTGATGTTCCACAGTTTCTCAAGCCGTAAAGTGACCTTTTTTCCTGTCGGAAAACATAATATTGCTGTACCTTATATTCACCGCACCACACGTATCATGTGGTCGGTGTTTTTGGTGTAAAAATAATACCAAATACATATAACGTACGTTCGAATCATGAGCGAATGTGAGGTGTGTGCATTCACGTGGTGGAAATATATTTCACCTTTTTACTGTTTTATCATCTCTTCCCAGCCTCCTCTATTGATGAAGATTGGGAATCTATTTATTTGATATTATATATTGTATTAAGCTATTTAAATTATTATATTATACTCCATCTAATCCAAAACAAATGTCTTTCTAGATATGTCAACAATATCCAAAGAAAATGTCTTTTTATATAAATCAATGTATAATATACCACTTTTTCCTTTAATATCCCTATTTGTATAGAATAACTCAAAAAAAGTAATGATTGCATCATATAGTTAAATGATAATTGGATTATTAATAATTGCTTTATAGGGGCATAGATGGAAAGTGTGAATGTAATGATTGTTTCTTAATTTGTGTGAAATGTCAAGAAAGACATTTGTTTTGGATTGGAGGGAGTAACATTTTGACGAGCTCATTCGTGTTAGGGTTGTTTGAAGAGTCCACTTATATTAGGGTTTTAATTATATTATAAATAGTAATTTATTTTAATGGAATTAAACTATTTTCATAAAATTAATATGTGAAATTACTAAATTATCCCTAATTAACTACCATGTGATGGTCACATGACATAATTAGTCAATAATTATCATTATTAGTCAAGAATATGATGAATGGGAACGATTTAAGAAGTTAGGTCTGGTTGGTTATACCTACAACCGAAATGGAAACCGAGCGTTTCGTGGTTCAAAAATGCTGAATCTCGTCTAAATCATCATTTATCAGGACTCTTTCGCGTAAATTCCTTGGCTTGGACAGGACACTTAGTACAGGACTCTTTCGGGTAAATTCCTGGATCCAGAGGGGGTACGTTCGATGGAATAATTTCATAGACGTATTACCGCACCCCAAGGGTTAGGCCCCCTTTTTACATGTCAATGGAATCTGTATGCTCAAAACCCCGATTCGAGTGGTCATTTATTTGGGACCTCCCAAGGGGTAGGAGCTGCCATTTTAACCCTTCTCGAGGGATTCCATTCACAAATGCTGATCAACTGAGACCTTTCAAAACTTAGGTGATCAATTAGTTTCATGCCCCAAAGTTAAGTGATCATTCATTCATCCTAGCCGTTTGGCGTTTTTTGAATCTAAATTGGGATCTTAACTAATTCAAATCATTTCAAACAATCACTTAAAATTTTGAAATAGACACATGGGGCGCTCAAAGTGATTTACCTACATTCTTCACTCAAATTTACCTACATTCTTCACTCAAATTTACCTACAATGCATTTTTCAAAATTAAACTAATTTAAAAAATTCACCATCACCTAGTTTCACCTCATTCAACCATCTAAAAAAACTCCCAATTTACCACTTTGCCCTATTCAAACTCAATAGAAAAGCAAATACTCCCTCCGCCCCTAAAAAATTGATACATTTTAACTTTTGATTGTCAACATTTAAAAAATTTAATCAAGAATTCTCATTAAACGATAAGGAATAATATAGTCATGTGAGATCTTGTTAGATTCGTATCAATATATATTTTTGAAATATCAACTTTTTATTCTTGTTTCGGATGTAGAAAAAGAGATATTTATATTTTAAATTGTGTTTTTTGATCACCAAAAGTCAAAATGTATCAATCTTTTAGGGACGAATGGAGTAATAAATAAAGGGAAGATCGGACCTACTCCACTTTGCCGGTTTGCCCCAATTTACCTTCATTATTACATGCAACTGCCTAATTTACCACAAGGCCCCTTTCAGACTACCCCACGTAACTACATCTAGTTGTCAAGAATTTTGACCATTCATGTTAGCAGTTAGTTTGTTTGTCCCACTGTCCAACTACTCACCCACATCACTCGTTACAACCAAGCACTCCAACCCCCCTCCCCTCTCCCCTCCCTATCCAAATTCACCCAATTTCAACACTCTTCTCCTCATTTCAGACAAACCACTCAACACTCAACTATTTCCGACCAAAACACCAACATAATGGCTGCAACCAAGATAATAACCCAACCTTTTGCTATAAATTCCTCAACTACTGCTGATTCAAAATACTTGTCCACTTTTGTTGGAGGAGCCACAAAATTCAAGCTCACTTTAAAGAAGAATACTAGTTGGGTTGCTTCACCTCACAAAAGCCGTATCGTTGCCGTGTCTTCGGATGTTGTTAAGGGGAAGAAACAAAAATCGTCTTCCACCAATCTTGTATGTTCTCTAAGTTGTTATTAAATTTATTTTTACTAGAAAGTCAAATATATTTGTTTATGTTTCACGCGACCAATGCTGTTTGGGAAATTTGTCCTACTATACAATTTTAAAAAAATTCTATCTTGTTAGGAAATTAATGTCTTACCCCTTCTATGTGATTAGGTCCGATCTTCCCATTATTTATTATTAGACACCAAACATACCTCATCCTCGATGTTGATAAGGTGAATACATAATCTATTTCGAATCATTTCTGTATTTAACTAGAATCCCTTCTTCCGAATCCACCTCATATTAAGGACCTACTTCGAGTACCTATAGGTTGTTTTAGACAAATTTCTTTTGAGTAGATACCACAATGCCAAGGGTTGATTGACAAATAGATAAAAAGAAAGAATTTGCAAGTTATTATATACAATGTATAATGGCTAGCAAGAACTTAAAAGAAACAGATAAATTTATTTGTTTCAAAATAGTTTGATTTATGAGATTAATCTATTTCTAGTATTTCGATTTATTACTTGCTTTTTAATTAAATTACGCGGATTATCACTTAGACAAGTGTATGATGTTCGTTCATGCAGCTGATATCTAAAGAAGAAGGGTTGCAACTGTATGAGGATATGGTATTGGGGAGGTCCTTTGAGGACATGTGTGCCCAGATGTACTATAGAGGTAAAATGTTTGGCTTTGTTCACTTGTATAATGGACAAGAAGCTGTATCGACTGGGTTCATCAAACTGTTGAAGAAGGAAGATACTGTGGTCAGCACATACCGTGACCATGTTCATGCTCTGAGTAAAGGGGTTCCTGCTCGTGCTGTGATGAGCGAGCTCTTTGGCAAGACCACTGGTTGTTGCAGAGGCCAGGGTGGTTCAATGCACATGTTCTCCAAAGAACATAACCTTCTGGGAGGTTTTGCATTCATAGGTGAAGGCATTCCAATAGCAACTGGGGCAGCTTTTACCTCTAAGTATAAAAGGGAAGTACTGAAAGAGGCTGATTGTGATCATGTTACCGTGGCATTCTTTGGAGATGGAACTTGTAATAATGGCCAGTTCTTTGAGTGCTTGAACATGGCTGCATTGTGGAAGCTGCCCATCATATTTGTTGTTGAGAATAATTTATGGGCAATTGGTATGTCTCATTTGAGGGCTACTTCGGTACCTGAAATTTGGAAGAAAGGTCCGGCCTTTGGCATGCCTGGTATCCATGTTGATGGAATGGATGTGTTAAAGGTGAGGGAAGTTGCAAAGGAGGCTATTGACAGAGCCAGAAAAGGTGAAGGCCCTACTTTGGTTGAATGTGAGACTTACCGGTTTAGAGGACACTCTTTAGCTGATCCTGATGAGCTTCGTGATCCACGTAAGCACATCCCCCCTTTCTATTTCTTCTGTGTTGTCATATTTCATCTCTTGTGTCTCTCCTCATTTATGCCATTAATTTTGGCTCTTGGTCCAAGGATGTTTTATGAAGCTCAATAAGGAGCTCATTTTGGTTTTACAATCAAGATTGTAATTCTTGCCATACATCTTCATATGCTGTGCGTTTGTCACTTGATAAACTTTTCGGTAACTATTAGTTACTCAAATCTCTATTGTTGCATATGGCTGCGCAGTTTTCTGCTGGAAGTTGAAATGCTAGTACTTGTATGATAGTACTCAACTTGATTGAGTGGTCATGCTAGATTTATATAACAAACATATGGCTACCTGTTATATTTTCATGATGATGTTTGTGTCTATTATCTTTTAGTCACCTGGTGCCTCAAGATATCATTATTTTCGAACTTCAGTAACTAAAAGTACCTCAAAGTTTGACCCCCCATAAATGCATCATTAATTGTTCTATTCCTGATATTCTTGCGTTATTGACAGAGGAGAAGGCGCGCTATGCAGCACGATGCCCCATCGTTGCCTTAAAGAAGTACATTATTGACAACAAGCTTGCTACAGAAGCAGAACTGAAAACCATCGACAAACAGATTGATGAGCTGGTTGAAGATTCCGTTGAGTTTGCAAATGCAAGCCCTGATCCGTCTAGAAGTCAGCTGCTAGAGAATGTTTTTGCAGATCCTAGGGGCTTTGGAATTGGACCTGATGGAAAGTACAGATGTGAAGATCCAAAATTCACTGAAGGCACTGCTCAGGTCTAATGCCTGCGACTGTGATCTCTGATTCTGGACCTGGAAAGTATGTGGCCGTCTATTGTTGTAACAAACACCTGAAAGAAGTGATTGATATGTATTGCAGATTCTACTCTCTTGTGTATTACAAGGGTTTCTGATCTAGAATCTATAGGCAACCATCCGTTTTCACGTTTCTCTTCTTTATTACTAATCAATTAGAACGAACCTTTTGTCTGAAGTTTCAGACCCTCCGGGTCTTTCTTGTTGTTGCCATTTTGTTGATATTAGACGGTTTTGGATCCTGTGTTACATTTTTGTGCACGAATTAAATAGCACATTGGCTTGGTATCTTGTGTGAAATGAGCTTCACCACTAATCCTAGTAAATCTGCAAAATCCTAATTCTTTACTATAAATCATCGAATCTTTACAGGTGTAAAACAAAGCTTTGTTTCTTGAACTTGGGCATCAACCATCTATAAATCTTCAGTGTGACGAGTGAATTATACATATGATATGATATTGTTTTAACATTATTTACCATTGGGGCACAATTGGGTATTTGTAAGTGAATTATACTCCCTACTATTTTTTTGTTTCAAAATAATTGTTGTTTTAACATTGAAAATTATACTTTTACATTCTCAATGAATTTTTTGACTATTTTTTCTCTCGAAATTAACAACCAATCAATGATATAGTTTCAAATAATTGTATTTCTAATTTTTCAACGTACTTTTTGACAACTTCTAATTTTTCTTAATCTATGTGCAAATAGCTGAGACGTCAACTATTTTGGAACGGAGAAGTACGTCGATGTACATGGTATATATTAGCATAAGAACATTTGATGATATAAGATGATATTTTAACACAAATAGTGTTTTTAGTAGTGAAATGACTAACTTATCCAGTATTTATAAAGTTAGTACCCTGACAAAAGTTTGAGCCAGAGATAAAATAGTAATTTCCCTTATAAAAACACTATTAGTATAATGTTGTTTTGAAATTGTGGCATTTAGCAAAAATCCTCCCAAGCAAAGATTTGGGTAAAACTCCATGGCACTTCTCCACAAGCTCTTATTCCAATCCTCCTTACTACTACTGCACCCACACCAAAATCCCCCCCTCCGCCGCCACTTCACCACCACCCCAGCTGCTTCCCTCCTCAACAAACTCAGAAGCAGAGCCACCACTACAAAAAATTCCCCCAAAGAAAAATCAAGTACCAAAATCAGGCACTCAGAGCCTTCACATTTGAAGAGGCGAACTAGGTCAGACAAAGAGGTTGACGAAGAGACCTTCCTAAAGGAATATGGAAATGGCGACTCTGCCCACGTGCCCGTCATGCTTGCAGAAGTGTTGGATGTGTTTGCTCCTTTAAACCTCAACTCTTTTGTTGATTGCACTCTTGGTGCTGCTGGCCACTCCTCTGCTGTATGTCACATTCTTCGTATTTTATTGTTCGCTTTTGGATTTTATAATATTTTGTGAAAAATATATCAGATGCGCGTAGAATGTCTATGTGAGCTACCCAAAAGAAAGTTACATGTGTCAATTAATGATCAAATGTTTGATAATTTTGAAATCTAGATTAAAAGTGGAGTAATCTTGTATCTAATGTACAACATTTTGATGTATAAGTAGTTACTGTGAATATGTTATCGAATAAGTTGTTTGATATAAATTTAATGTTACTGAACGGGTGAATTGGAATGGAGTGACTATAACTAAAAAAGTCGATTTGCGCTTCACATGCTTGGGATATGTAATTGATTTTTATATTCTAGACTGGTGTATAGTTAGAATAAACCTGCAATGTGAAGATAAGTAATTGTTTTAGTGGAAATGTAAAGACATGATCAGAAGATGGATATTAATGTAAAGGCGATAGAAGTAATTTGAGGATGATATGTGTAATTTTAGGTCAGTATATGTGATCGTTATTCGTTACTAGGGACGGAAAGTTTTGAAAATATCAACACATACAAACTGCTTGTAGTTGTTTGACTTTATTAGATTTCTAGATTTTTTTTGTTCAACTTTTATGAAGGGCTGATTGCGAAAAATCTATTCTTTTGAGACAACTATATTGTGTTTACAATGTATTCTGTTTAGGCAGACTAAGAAACTTTGAAACTCAAAATTGTGCCATTTACCTGATCATATTTGTATATAGTCTTAATCAGAGAATGTAAACAACCTGCGAATCAAAACTTGATTTAGGATCATCGTCTCAAGTTGACTTTCTCTCATCCTAGATCTATGTTAATCTCACCTTTCTCTCATCTGCATGATTCATATTGAAGAATGCTACTACCTCCATCCCAATATACATTGTTCAGTTTGAGCCTTCAAACATGCTATTGGATATGAATAAAGAGTGGAAGGGGAAAATATTCATGGCATGGAGGGAGTATTATTCATCTTTTTTCCGAAGCATACTATTGCTTGTTGATGTTTGCTACTGGCATATGATTCTATATTCTATATTGGCAGGACTCAAGTGTCGTTTTATATGAGTGTGTGGGAGCGTATGTGATACAACCCAATTTTATTTCAATATGTGTGACAAGTCTAGCTATCCTAGAATGCGATAGCAGTGTAACATATCATTAGTGTGATCTGTTAGCATTTTTTTCCTAGGACTAGGAAATCTTGAATGTATTTGTCCCAGAGAGAAAAACTACTCTTTGACTCTGACTTCATTCTGATCCCTTTCCTCTTTCCCCTCTTCTTTGTTTTTCCTGGTATTGTTATTAGCAACCTTCTGAATCCTTTAACTCTCTCACTTGGTTAAATCTTGGAGCTCTATTATTTATGACAGATAATCCAGGCGCATCCTGAAATGGATTTATATGTGGGGTTAGATATTGATCCTGGAGCCCATGAGATAGCCCGGATTCGCCTCAACGATATATGTACCAGAAATATTCCTGGGAGAACTTCAGCTTTGCGTGTACACACATTCCTGAAAAATTTCAGGCATATCAAGTCACAGCTCAATGATGTGGACGAAAAGTTAATTATTAATGGAGTTGATGGGATTCTGATGGACTTAGGAATGTCGTCTATGCAGGTTTGCTAATAACCACTCACTCCAAGTTCATCTGAAGGAAGAGATTTCTTCCTCTTTAGTATTTTTTCTGTGACCAGCTATTTATACAACTATCAGATTTGACTCGACAAAAATTACATGTTCAGAAGATTGAACCTGTAATTGTTCTCACAAACTTGTTTTTGCCTCCATTTTAAACTAAAACAAATTGTATTGCTTAAAAGTAAAATGACGGTAACAAAACAGGATGGAGGGGCGTAATAAACATGGGAAAACAAATTGAATAAGACACTACTTTTAAGTCAGTGTTGATACTTGTACTTCTCTTCTTAACTTTTCAGGTGAATAATGCTGAACGAGGATTTAGTGTGTTAAGCAATGGTCCTCTTGACATGCGAATGAATCCTCAGGTATTTGACATCCAAGCATTCACATGCTGTGGGGATCATTAACATCAACTTTCTCCAGCATATTAACTGATTGCAATGCTGATTTGACAGGCAAGTTTAAGAGCAGAAGATATACTAAATTCATGGCCTGAAGATGAGGTGGGGAAGATTTTGCGGGACTATGGCGAAGAAAGCAATTGGTACCGCATTCAGAAGAAAATTGTCAAAGCTCGAGTTGATGGTGGATTACATTGTACATCTGAACTGGTAGATCTTATCCGCAGTTCTACTTATGGAGCAAGAGGTTTATACTCTCCGTTACTCATGTCATTGCTTTATTGACAGTGGATCTGTCGTACATTTATGCAAATTACAATTGAACTAGTGTCTAGAACAAGAATTTCTCAGAAATATGTCTAACAAGCAATGTTTATGGGTTAATTGGCTTCTTGTAATGAAACAGGCGGGAGGCAGGGCTGGATAAAAACGGCAACACGTGTATTTCAGGCTCTCAGAATAGCTGTTAATGATGAACTCAACACATTGACTGATTCTGTGAATGCTTGTTTTAGTTTGCTTGCTTCTGGAGGAAGACTTGCTGTTATATCATTCCATAGCCTGGAGGACAGAATAGTGAAACAAGCTTTTCTTGATATTATTAACAACAATGAAGGTAAAGAAGGAGAAGACACACTCAATCAAAATGAAGTCAATGTATCTGAAGCTGAAAAGGAGGCTTGGATACGGCAGGTAGTTCGAGGAAAAACAGGCACCGTCTTAACTAAGAGACCATTGACCCCATGTGAAACAGAGGAGAAGTTGAATGCTCGTAGTCGGAGTGCTAAGCTCAGGGTTATTGAGAAGATCTGAATAACTACACAGAAACAGCATTGCTGAACTACAAAGAAAACACTTCCCTTCTTCATCGATTGCTATTTAGACCCAAGACATTCTTCTCGAATGTTTTATCCCACAGTGCTGCTGACTAATGAAGAGAAGGAATTTATGGGGCCAATCTGCTCATCTTGTTTTTCCGGTACAAGATTGAACACGTCAAAAAGTGATTCGTGCCTGGGTCTGCGCTGTTACCATTAAGAGGTAAAGAATGTTGATTGCTTCGCATGCTAGTCTTATAAGCTATATGCATATTAGACCATGTAGCATTCAAAAGTAATACCTTATTCATCGACATGCTGTAGGTACATCTTATGAGCTAGCTTGCGTGATTTATACCTTTTCAGTTATAAGCCTTTTGAGAATTGTAGATTGCTCAGGGTAATTTTGAATGCTTTCAGCTGCATTGGTTGTAATTTTTGGAATAGAACTTATAAATTACAATAAGTTCCAATGTTTCTTGATTAACCAAATTACTTCAGCTAGACGCAAGTGTACATGAAAGTAAATCTGCTCATTGGATTGTTTTTATTTAGGCTTATTCTCTTATGGCCCTACTATTTTAATACTTTTAACTAAGGGTCTCCACTTTTTATCCTTTTGAGTAAGGGAATCTAACTTTTATGTAGTACAAGTGAATACCCTACATAAAAGTACAACTTACACGATTGAGAATTTAGTTAATTTATGAAGGTTGCTTGTTCTTACCTTGACATAACTGCAAGGACGGAATCTAGATCAAAATTGAGGGGACAAAAAACTAAATATGAAAATGGGTAGGGGGAGGGTAAAATTTGAGAAAATTGAAAGAAAAGTGATAAAACAAAGTAAAAGTGTTGGCGTAGGTATATGCAATGTGCGCAACTCTACCTTCTATGATCATTAATGTTTATGCATTTTGGGTTAATCGAATAACTAACTAGAAAAATTAAATTGTCTTGTTAGTGACCAGAAGATCCTGAGTTCGAAACTTATCTGATTTCTACTTATAACAAATAATTAATGTTTATTCATTTCAGGGTTACTTTATGTAATAATAGCGAGTAGGCCTCATCTAGAGACGGGCCTAAGGTTGTTAACAAGGCCTAAGGCCCAGGAGTATGGGGTGGGGCTTACGGGGTAGGGGAAGAGAGCTGATGGGGTGGAGTGAGTTGCCGTCTATAGATAGGGCCTAGGGGTGATGACGTGATGTTGATGAAAGTGTAGCGATGTAAGGGATGAATGAGGTGTGTTAAAGAAAGAGGGAAGCGTTTATTTTGATTATGTAAAATATTTTAAAATCATTTATTCTTTGGAGTAATGGTAGAATACAATAGTCATTTTATTGTTTAACTATAAACAACATAACTCATAGTTAGAACATCATGAAAATTAATCAATGGTTGAAAGAAAGTTTTAGACTCCTTCTCCCTCCCCTTCTTCAAACTAATAGTGTATGATTAGGTATCCTTTTAAAAGAAAGTTTTGTTTTATCTACCACTTATTTGTAAATAATAATCATTGATTGATATTAAAGAAAACATGTATATATTATCATACACTTAACCTCTTATAACATACATATCACACACATACAAGTGAATTATTTTACAAATATCATAGAATTACACAAGTAGAAGTTTATATATCAACTTCGAGCCTTAAAAGTAGTCATTCAATACTCAATATCCATTGTCCCAAGTCCAAGTAGTATATATATTAGTTGACTAGGGATAGTTGTCTGGACATTGAAAGCCTTGTGGGTAATTTTTGTTGCAAACATTAAGGAGAAGTGTAATAGATATTGGAAGATTAATATTGATGCCCAAAATATTAGCTCTTATAGCAATGCAAATGCAAATAGCAGCCTCGATATCAAGAAGTCCTTCGATGAGTGAACAACATGGCTCGACATTGGTTGAACCAATATTGAGACCTAGCAAGCCTCCTAGCACATCGGCACATACTCCTAGTTGTAGGGCATTTCTAGGGCATGTGAACCCGCCTATTGGAGGGCTGGGATATTGGCCGGGGGGTGGATAATAGGGGCCGGGTGGGTTGGGATAATACGGTCCCGGTGGGCATGAAGGTGGTCTTGGATATGGGTAGTTGCTGCAACCGGAGACGAAGGTGGATAGTAGGAGATTCAAGGAGAGAAAGAGAGCAATGGAGGGGGTATTTTTTGTAGCCATGGGTGTGTTTTATGATGACCGAATGATTTGAAATTGAGTTGTAAAATGGGGGGTTTTATAGGGAGATAGATGAGAAAATTGTTGATTTGGTCCCTAATAATGGGACGGAGTTGTACGTTGGTCCCAAATAGTTATATTATTACAAATTAGTCCCCGACAATGGCTCGGTGTAGACCTCGACAGTGGCAAGATTCTGATTTTGTGTAAACGAATCAACGCCTTGCAATTATTCCCATACACCATAATTTCGTTACCTACAATGGGACGGAATTGCGCTTTAATCTCACATAGTTATAAACTTATAATGTTGCAGAGATCTCCCTAAAAGTGGCACAGGTGTTGCGATATAGACACTATGTGGGACCAAATCAACAATTATCTCTATTGTTAGTCCAATTTTTTGTACTTATCGAAAAGCGAATTGCACAAATAGTCCCCAATAGTGTCATCAAATTGCAGTTCAGTCCCCAATAGTGGCACCGTTACAGTTTAGTCCCTGAAAGTGGTTAAAAGTTGCAGATCAGTCCCCGCGTAAACTATTTCGTTAACTTGTAATACCAACACGCGATGAGAGGTCAAATTTGGACCAAAAACTGAACTTTTAAGACTTAAACTCATTTTTGGTGTCTCATAAAAATTCATTATGAAGCTGAAATGCAAAACTTCATTTATTTCTAACACAAAAAAAATGAGTTTATGTCTTCAAAAAAATCATTTTTGTCTCAAATTTAATCTCTCATCGCGTGTTGATGTTAAAAGCTAACAAAATAGTTAACGTGGGGACTAATCTGCAACTTTTGGCCACTTTTGGGGACTAAACTGCAACGGTGCCACTATTGGGGGCTAAACTGCAACTTGGTTACACTATTGGGGACCGTTTGTGCAATTCACTCCGAATATATAATATCGAGAACAATGTAGAATTTTTCATTAATCGGGTCTGGGTCATTCCCATATAAGGAGATAACACACTTCATAACTAAAAAAAGCATCATCTTAAAATCAATTGGTATTAAATGAAATACTTTTTTTTAATTTATTAAGTGATAAACTCTCTTCTTTATTTTCGATATAAGACTTTCACATATGTTAATTTAAACTCATTTTGAGCAATCTTAACAAACACAAAAACATCACTACATACAATTCATCTCATAATAACAATAATAATAATAATAATGATAATAATAATAATGGAGGAGGAGGCAGGAGCCTAAGCTAATTTCATCAAATACGTACAACAACCCATAACATCTTCTATTTCATTGTCTTGAGATAATTATTATGAAGTGATATTTTATGTGTTGTTTTCACAATCACGTTTGCGTCACTCTATAGTTATCGAATATTACCTCCAACAGCAAAATTACTTGGTTGAAACTTGATTTTAATCTACTAAAGATAGACCTACAGTAGTACGTATATATGATGGATCATTCAACCCATGCATGCATGTGATATCACCTCAATGTGAGAGATAGGACAATAATAAGGAGTAATTATTGGCAAAAAGAGGGACCAATTATTAACGGCAAGGTTAATAATGGGTGAAAATTCAGTATTCGAAGGACCCTATAAATTTCAAAAGTTTCATTTTCACTCCATAAAAAGTACTAAAATCAAATTATATGTATACTATCAAGAACTGATACCGTAACACTGATACTTACTATGACGAACGTGAAATTTTGCCCACTCACTAGGAGTCTGGAAGTACGATTGCTACAATAACTAACTAGTCAAAATTACGAATAGTCAAATATTCACCTCAAAAAATATAAATGATAATGATTTTAAATTGAATATATTAATAAACATCAACATGACTAAATAAGACATGATGCTGAAAAAATAGTCGAAAAGTAACGGAAGATTCGGAGCCACCTTTTCACTCATTAATATAGGAAAGGTTCCGTCAATCCGCCATGAGACACTCGAATAGGTTAATTATTCTGCCCGACAGCTCCTTTATAAGTTCCATCAGTTATGCCCCATGAAAAGAAATTCTAAGTTGTATCATATCATAAATCAACATGTAATACCAACCTAAGATTCCATGGAAACTAAAGTTGGACCTACTTCCTATTTTTGATAAAACGGTTAATAACTCCATCCTTTCCATTTTCTGGAACAATTTTACTTTTACTTTGAGTACTCACATCATTTGGTGTCCCCTTTTACTCGTCGTTATTTAATCATGCATGCTCAACAGTTTTAACTCATGGACCACTATTATGATATTTTGGGGTTATTATAATTATTAACAAATTCTAGTAAGTCAATTTAATGAAGACATCACTTCAATAATTTTTTTGTAGTCGATAACTCAATAACCTGTTAGTATTTGACTCAAATCCTCAACAAAGAAATTTTGGATTCAAACTAGACAATTTATCTCATACTTACTCTAGTTGTCGATTAATAATTTAATTAGGAATTTTTATATATATCATATTTCCAATACTAATTTACACATTGCTAATTTGCCCACAAAAAAATGTCATACAGTTTTACCTTGGCGAGAGATACGTGTAAGATGCTAAAAGTTTTATTAAGCTAATTGTTAACCTAGGTTAGGTGATATATACAACCCAATTATTTAATTTATTACTCCCTCCGTCCCTAAAAGATTGTCACATTTTGACTTTTGTGGTCAATTACACCAAAATTTGATCACGAGTTCTCACTAAACGAAAAGAAATAATATAGTCTTGTGGGACCTCGTTAGATTCGTCTCAATATATATTTTTGAAATATCAACTTATTATAATTTTTTTGCATTTAGAATAAGAGATATTTGTATTTTAAATCTTGTTTTATTGACCACTAAAAGTCAAATGTGACAATCATTTAGGGACGGAGGGAGTATTTAATTAAAAATCAATTACTAGGAAGACACAATTTATCATAAGGAATAACAACATATCACTTCTCTTCTATTTCACCTACTTATAAACTGAAAGTTGTGGCATTACTTTAAAGATGGGCAGACCTAAGGTGCATGACATAAAAATAAATAGTTTGAATGGTTAAGTCGTCGCTTAATTATATTAATGGGAGGTC
This sequence comes from Echium plantagineum, assembly GCA_003412495.2. Classification (NCBI taxonomy): domain Eukaryota; kingdom Viridiplantae; phylum Streptophyta; class Magnoliopsida; order Boraginales; family Boraginaceae; genus Echium; species Echium plantagineum. The sequence continues at coordinate 455,906 of QFAX02000350.1, forward strand.
TTAGGTTCAAATTCTTCTTCAATCGCTATTTTTTTCTTATGTTTAATTATTTTTATTTTGTTTATAATGAATATCTTATCTGAATTTTTCTATATTAAGTGACGAAATAAGTACCCTATATTAAAAGGGTTGTAGATTCGCTGGTGTTAATCTTGTAATACTCGAAGTGAAAGAGCATTATTAATTATTAATTCTTCAATTGAGATTAGAGGTTGTGTATGTATATACATAGTATTGATTTACACCAAAGTAGTATGTGCAAGAACGAAGAGTATATTAGCACTTATTTCTAGAGGGTATTACACAATTTTTTAACAAAAACTAATTAAAATACCTCGCTCGATGCCGAGGTTCACACTCCATGATATTGTTATAAGGTCTTCGAGCTGCGTAACTTCGAGAATTAAAAGAAAAAAGTCCATGAAGCTATTATACAGTATTATAATTGTAATGAAATATCCGATTCAAATGTCTGAGTATTTCATATTTAAATTCGAACATTGTCGAATACGAATTGAATTTGAACGTGATCTTAATATTCAATTGGTAAACTAACACGCGTATTAAATCTATCAGGAAACTTTTAAATATGCTCAATGTCAAATTCGACTGAAATATTATCAAATTTTAACTGTTATAACTATATCTGAATTTATTCGGATTCAATTTTGATTAGAAATACTAAATAAGACGAACACCTAATTAAGCTCGAATGTCGATAGATGCTAAAAATAGAAAATTGTATTCAAATTGTTTTAGAGACTCTAAAACATATGCAAGTAAGAGTATTGCCATATATGTAATCGCTTAATAATGATAGAATAAAACTCAATGTCCTAACTCGTAAGTGTTAAGATTGTTCCAAATGAGTCCAAATTGTCATATGTGAAAGTCTCATATTGAAAATAAATGAGAGAGTTCATCAATTATTAATTGAGGGAGCAACTCCACTTATCACCAATTGGTTTTAAGATGGTGCCTTCTTGGGCTATGAAGTATGTTTTATCTCCTCATATGGTGTGGCCCAGACCCGATTAATAAAAAAATTCCAGACTAAGTGCGCTAGACTCGGTTTGAACACAACTCTACCACTTGAATGACATGATCATTTCCGGAATGGGGTTGTTTTCAGATGAATATGTTATCTTCTGCATCCCTCCCTGATCGCATGATCCTCATAGGTAGAATATACTATTCCGCGGAGCCTAAAACCGAAGACAAAATAAACCAAGTTCCAGCAGAAGTAATTTCCATTGTGAATTGTGATAGAATTGGTCTCCAAGGAACAACAATTAGACAAATTGTGTTGGGACATTTAGGTGATCAATTGTCTATGGGTTGTCTCTTATGCTCATGTTCTTGAGCTCCCACAGTAATAATGCAATTACAAATTGTTGAAGGTAGAATAACTGAACTCATTAATGAAGAAAGCTAAAACTGAAGCAATAGCAGGCCGCGAAACTACACCAGCAAGCATCTTCCTTTAGGATTCATTGATTTGTATACGTCTTCAACATCGAAGAACCATAGTCATCTTAAAATTGGAGTCTTATGAAAGCATATTGAGTTAGTTGGAGCAGATTGGGAGCATGATCGAGCATCTGAGAGGTGTTTGAAGCTGGTTCAGAAGTCAAAATATATATGTGAAGCTCAGAGGCCTCGAAGACGGGTTGGTTGATTTATTTGGAGGTTGATCGCAGCCAATAACATTGTGACACGTGTACTAGCCCGTTATTTTCAGAATTGGTTAGGAGTTAGTTAGGGTTCTTGTATATGATTAATTGAATATTTGGGCGTTTAATTTCTAGTTGATTAGAGGTTAATTTCTTATATATATATAGGACCTGTATATGATTAATTTATTATATATACTCCCTCCTTCCCATTTTGTTTGGATTGTTTTAACTTTCACGGTCGTTGAGACACAATTTAAAACGTAAATATCTCAAATATTACTGGCGCAAAAATTATAAAAATTTGATACTTCAAAAATATACATTGAAACGAATCTAACAACATCTCATATGACTATATTATTTCTTATAGACTAATAGAAATTTATGGTCAAAATTTTCAAAATTTGACTCCTAAAATAGAAAATGGACAAACAAATTGAGATGGAGGGAGTATATGATTTCCTTTTATGCTTTCTTCTTCATCGATATTCTTTAACATTTTTGTTCATTTTTTATTTGCCGATTAATCTCATTATACTATCAGATTCTTAGATCTTACCATCAAATTATTTATTTGATACGTCGATTTATTATCTCGGAGTTTTGACATTATAACACTATAAGCTATTTGTGCACAATTTTATATGTGCGACTAATTTTACGGTTTTACTATAATATGTCATTAGGGACATTTAAGATATTAATAAAAGAAATTATTTGATTATATTGCATTTGAAACCCAATATGATAAGATCTTTTAATTAAATATATTACCATATATGATTACAAATGTTATATTTTATTATCATTTTTAATTCTTAACATGTGGCGTAAAGGAAAATTGTTAATGAATCTCGTAAACTATACAATATGTATGTTAAAAATACTATGTATATATCTATTTACATGTTAAAAAAAATACAAATATTGTAGCCATGGCTATTGCCTAGTGATATTTAACCCGAACTTCAATTAAAAGGTTTCGTTCTAATACTCTTTAGTCACTATATTCAATAGGTGTATGTAATAAGAAATTTTTTTATTTTGTATATCCACTTTTGAATGAAGGAGTGGGGTATTTTACTTTTAGTATATGAATTATTTAATTGAAATAACAAAATTTATCTTGTAACTTTTGGGGCTTTATATATGTAATCTATATTTCATTTTATGGTTTTCTTTATCATACATTCATACTACAATTTCTAGCATAATAAAACATGGTTAAAGTGCGTATTGATGTTTGAGGTCATAATTTGAGCTTAGCTTATCCAAATATTATGATATTGATGTTGTTGGACACCTAAAGTAATGTATCACATATGTAAAGTGATATATAGACCCAATTGTACATGTTTGAAGTCCAAATTCATACAACAATCGAGACATGCTTAATGTCCATATCTTGGCAGGACGGATGACTTTTGATCCATACCGTAGTTCGACGTTCGGTCTATACCTTGAGTTATACTAACCTATGGATCTGATTCTAGTTTTGTTGGAACATTATCTTAATTTTCTACAAGTTTTCTTCAGGCCCGAAATTCTAAATACATCCGGGTCAATGGTCAAAAGGCAAATCAATGTGAATGTTCCAGATTTCAACCCTCACATGACACATTTTGGAAGCTTGTTCATTAAAATTCGGCAGTTGATCAGTTACCTTTTAAAGGGTTACAGTTGATCACTTATTGTTGTTATATGACATCTTTGTTCATTAAAATTTATATTTTTTGACATAAAGAATAGTAAGTTATTGATGATCAAATATGAATGCGCAAAACAAAAACCGTATGGAGGGAGTAATACACAAGAAAATTTTATAATTATTGTTGTCAGTTGTATAGCATCATACATTATTAGGTAATTACAATTACACAAACGGTCTTTCTAAAATGTGCCATAAGGCACATGTTAAACATTAAATATGGTAATATAATTTAACATTCGTAAGCATATAAGGCAACATTCAAATTTGAAATGCAATTAATTAACACTTAAGTTCCCTTATTAGTTTCTTAATCTGTGCCCTAAGGACACATTTTAAAAAAAACCGTTACACAAAATAATTCATAATTAATGCATTTCCTTGCTAAACTTGATGTCTAAGACATCTATATTATTTTCGTAACAATTATATATTATTATTTGAAATATTAATAGGCTTATTTTCACTTTGCACCCTAAACTATTACGAAAGTTTCAAACTGTCTTCTAATACTATCATAAGCCTCAATTTACCCCCTATACTACGTTTTGTCTCATTTGCACCCTAAAATACCAAATTTAGATGGAATTTTGTTTTAAAAGAATGACAAACTCGAAATATCACATATATTCAACTTTTGAACACTTTTTTAAAAACAATTAAACTTACAAATTAAAATCAACCTCGCTTCATCTTCCTCATCTACCCCATTCCACCCCACCCCACCCCACCCCACCGATAGCAGGCACAATTATCATCGATGAAACCTTCTCAGTGTACCCTTCCAGCTCACTTATATGCTCACAACATATTAAGAAAGGATTCTTATATGCAACTAAATGCAAAAGTAGTAAAGGCTCAATTTGTATACATACATAATGATACATAGTGTCATAATTGCAAGAATTAATAACGGCACACTTTTTATACATAAATAGCTTCAAAATTTGATAAAAAGTACAAAAGCTATACACAATTAACTGCAAAAATTAGTAGAGGCTCAAGTTTTTGAATTATAATAAAAAGGTAAATAAATTAATGAGTACAATAATCAAGTAGAGGTGCTGATGAAGATGGAAACGTTGCAAAACATATCAAAATCTTCTTTGCACCGTTTGAGAAGGCCGGAGTTGATGTCACGTGATTCTTACCCATTCTCATCATTTTTCCAGCTGATTACTCAACTTCTCAAACTAATTGATTGAAATTGAATCGAGAATTAATTGATTGTGTTGAGAGGTTAGTGTTTAGTCCTTTGGGGTGGGGTTTGATAAATAAGATAAAGGTGGGTTTAATGTTTAATTTATAAGTTTAATTATTTTTAAAAGTGCCTCGAAAGTTGAATATATGTGATATTTCAAATTTGTTTTTATTTTTAAAAAAAAATCCATCCAAATTTAACCATTTCAGGGTGCAAGATGAGACAAAACGTAATATAAGAGGCAAATTGAGACTTAGGATACTATTAGGTGACACTTTAAAACTTTCGTGATAATTCAGGGTGCAAAGTGAAAATAAGCTATATTAATATAAAGGGAGTTAATGCCCACCTAAATGATTGTGTCCTAGTTTTGCAATCAATCTATATCACCATCTCTCTTATGGATACTATGTCGACATTCTTAGAGATGTGAATCACTACTTTGTCTCTTTTACACATATTCAAGTCAATTATTATTATGAACTCTTCCTTTTTTTCATTGTAAAACAATAGTTGACTTGATATATTTCCCGTTACTCGTACGGTTTCAATATTCTGTCGACATCAACGCCATAATCATGCCGTTTTTCATACTTATGAAAGTCACTTACTCTATTTTTTAATTTCATAACAAAATTATTCAATTTATTAAAAATCCTCTTTTGTTCATATAATTAAAAAGTTGTTTTTCAAGTAAGGTCCAGATGTCCTCATTGTGTCTTCATTTCATAAATTAATGAAAACTACACGTATTTCCATATTCCAACCTTTGAATATTCTCTCACTCTGACTTTCTTTATGATACTATTAGTGTAATTTATTAATTATTATAATCTTCCTTTTTGTTCTTATGGTAATAAGCTCCATATATAATTCTGAACTTCTCATATATATAAAGTCAAAGGTAGCCCCACTGATGCTCACCCAATCAATACGAAATTATTAGATTCAAAAGGTTCCTAATAGCTTTGCGAAATTTCCCACAAAATCTGCCAAACTGCAAATTTTGGAGTAACAATGGGGTTGAAAAAAGCCCTTACATTCTTATGCATTGTTTTTGTGATAATTCCCACGGTTTGTTACGGGGAATGTACGTGTGACGAAGAAGATAACGAGGGTCGTGATAGAAGCGAAGCGCTTAAGTACAAATTGGCTGCAATATTCGCGATATTTTTCGCTAGTACAATTGGTGTATGCATACCTATGTTGGGGAGAATTTTCCCTGTTTTAGGTCCCGAGAGGGATTTATTTTTCGTCGTGAAGGCTTTCGCGGCAGGGGTAATATTGGCAACGGGGTTCATACATGTGCTACCTGATGCATTCGAGAATTTGACGAACCCATGTTTGAAAGAGCATCCATGGGGGGATTTTCCATTCACTGGATTCGTTGCGATGGTTGCCGCGATTGGTACTTTGATGGTGGATGCTCACGCGACTTCTCACTTCATGAAGTTGCATAGGAACAAGGCGGGGGCAGTGGGTGGTGGCGAAGATGGCGTGGTTGTGCCTGTTCATGGTGGACATAGTCATGGGGCTGTTGCACCTATTGCTTCTCCGGATGCTGAACTCCTCCGTAACAAAGTTATCTCTCAGGTTATTTTATGCCATTTGTATATATACTTTCTCTGTTTTCATGCAATTGTTTTAATGTTGTACCTCGATTATATTGATAAAAATCCGTTTGATCTGTTTTGCGAAAAAGGTCTAATTTCGAGCATACCCCTCAACTAAACCCCATGAAAACTTATAGTGTTTTTTTTTTTTTTTTGTAAATTGGCGATGAAGTGAATCTCGAGCCAGGAACTGCTGGTCTCTAGCAAGAGTGTTTTCCACTAGTCTATTCGATTGACTCAAAACTGATAGTGTATTGAGTAGGGGTAATTGACTTATTTGTATAGAGTGGGACTTTGACTTTGCCATCTTTGGCAATGTTTAGGATGAAACACTGTATTCTTTACTTGATTAGAATAAGAGCTCTGTTACAACAAAAAAAAAAAAACGAAGGTGGACATAATAAATTAATTATGTGGCACCGAGTACGGATTAATTTATTTATGAACAACGAAAAAAGGGATGAAGGAATTATTTTATTTGCTCCTATTTATATTTTATGTTTATAAATGTAACTAATTTATTATAAATATGATAATGTTGCTAACAAATATGAAACAGGTTTTGGAGTTGGGGATAATAGTACATTCGGTGATCATCGGGATAGCATTAGGTGCATCTGAAACTCCAAGTACAATAAAACCACTCGTGGCTGCTTTGAGTTTCCATCAATTCTTCGAAGGAATGGGTCTTGGTGGCTGCATTTTGCAGGTAATTTTACCAAAAACATATGTTACCTCTATTTCTATTTAATTCCAAGGTTTAATTTAACAGTTGAAAATATTCAAATGTGATACGAGTATTTAAATTATTTTTACTAAAAAAATTTGTATCAACATGTAATATCGTTATCTCATCTAATTTTGTTCTCAGACAAACAATTAGTTTGAGATAGGTGGTGTAGTAAGTAAGACTCAGTCATTGCACTATATTAAAAATGTGAATTTATTTAAATTGTTAACATTACAATAATTTTAAGATCCCTCCACCTACGTGAAATTCAAATCATTTACTTCATGAATCAAGGGGTGTTATTATTACTGTTATATCAACTGTTAAACCATTCGATTATCTCAAATCTGGCAATTTGCAGGCGAAATTCAAAGGGCGGGTAGTTGTAACAATGACACTATTTTTCTCACTTACAACCTCAATTGGAATAGCGATTGGGATTGGAATAATGAATGGATACAAAGAGAACAGTCCAACTGCACTCATTGTTCAAGGCTTATTCGACTCTGCGTCTGCTGGGATATTAATATACATGGCACTTGTGGATTTTCTAGCTGCTGATTTCATGAACACAAGAATGCAATCTAATAGAAAACTTCACTTTATATGTGATGCCTCTCTTCTTATTGGAGCTGGTGCAATGTCTCTAATAGCAAAGTGGGCTTGATTTTCATTTTTAGTTATATTGTATATCAAGAATGCTGACTTGTTATATAATTTGTTTTGTCCTATTCATATTATTGTTTATATATCGACAAAAACTCGATGTTTTGTGTGTTTTCTTGCATTGAGATTTTGTGATTGACGACTTGTCTGATTAAGTGGGGAAGATTCAACTTCCTTAATACGGGTGCATTTTGCTTTCTTGTTGTGATCTTTGGGAAGGATTAATGTGATTTTAATTGTATATCATGTCCCATAAAAAGTTGTATTATTTGTGGTGAATTTTGGGAATGAACAAATGTGATTTTGCATGTACATCGTATACGATTGCCTACTATTTTTTCATTGAATAGGAAAATCTTTCTCTTCACTAGCTTTTGACTAGTGGAAAGATGTAATTTAGAATTGTTTTTGTATTTAAAGGAAAGATATATATGGAGTATAAAACAAGGTTAAAATGATTGGATAGTTTACATTCTCATGAGACATAGATTAGAGGTGAGTGATAAAGTGATTGTGGTGGAGACATCGATTTTATATCGATTGATCCTTTTCCTTACAAGCTCCATAGAGAATGTTCCTCGATTTACAAAATGATCGTTCAAAGGTCGTCCAACACATATAAGAAAAGATCAAACTTATTTACCAATTATATACCTCACATATTTAATACTAACAATACTAAAATTTTATAACCAAATGCGTACAGAACACAACAAACTTATGGTCACATATAAATTTTTAGTTGTGTATTTCTTTGAACCTTTTCTTTTCCAAGCTTTTGATGTGTTGATCGCTCATGTACTGTTGGGAGGTATCTAGGCTTATTAAGAATGTCAGATTTTAATTCGGTTTGAAAAGTATAATTCGGTGTAAGTAGAACCAAGCTTGATCCTGTTGGAAGGTATCTAGGCCTATAAAAGAATGTCAAGTTTTGATTCAGTGTGAAAAGTATGATTCGATGTAAGTAGAATGAAGCTTGAACTTCATCTTTAGGTTTAATGAGGCTCGAATTACAATATAGAAAAAATCAATTACTTCTTATTTTATTAAGAATATTCGAATTCTTTTATACGAGTTTATCCTAATGGCTCATTTGGATCGGTTGGTGAACCCAGTGACTACTAGTGAAGATATATTGTTAACCCTTATAACAGTAGTTGGTGTGAATCTATCTAAATGTGTTAAAACAATATTATATTTGTCAAAGAGAATTAAGGTGAAATAAAAATAAAAATAATTCATATATTTAACCTACATTACACCCCAAAACAAAGATTAATGAAAATCAAATGATTATGTGTTACAAAATCATTCGACCCCTCGACTAACCTATACATAACTTAAAATAGTTACATAATGATGTTTCACATAGATTCACCCACTAACACTATCAGCGTCTTAACTCTTACCGGTAGGTTTTATCTAGGAGACATCTTGTGCCTCCCTTGTTTTACTGTTTTACTAGTATGGAACTATCAGCTCAACAGTACACAGCCAAATAGTGCTGTTTAGGAATGAAAGTACTATTTTATCTTTGGATGAACTTTCTCAAGTAATGCATATAAAGGGTAAAACAGTAATTTCCTCCTCAAAAGACTCCTATTATATTCATGCCAAATTCAAAGTTCACTTTATCCGTTTAATAATCCAATTTGATACTCTGCTAGTCTGCTTTAATCATTTCTAATCCCCCCCCCCTCAACTACCTCCCCTTTTCTTCATTTGGTTGTTGAAAAATGGAGTCAAAAGCTCCACAACATGTTGGAGAGGCTGAAGCAAAGACATCTTTATCTTCATCTTCTTCCTCGGCTGGATCCACAAACTCCCAAGAACCTAAACAAATGCCACCACCACCACCAACAACAACAACAACTTACATGGGCAAGCATCGATTATCAGCTGCAATCAACTTTCTCAATCAGCAAGTCCAGATCTTGCAGGTATTCACATACCCATTTCAAATTTCTTGTTTTCGATTCAATATTAGTAGCTTGCCTTCAACTATTGCTCAAACCCAAATCCAAGATAAATTATGAATTTTATTTTATAGTTTTAGTAATTATTTGTGATGCAGGATGAGTTAGATCAACTGGATACCCTTGGTGAATCATCAGTTGTGTGCCAAGAGTAAGTTTTAGTTATTTTGATATTTTATGATATAATTAGTTAGTTGTTGATTTTGATATATTTTCTTGGGTTTATATTCATAGGCTTATGGCAAGCATTGAGCCCCTTCCAGATGCTCTCCTTCCTGAGTATGAAATGTGTTTACTCTCATGAATTAGTTTTCAGTATTTGTTACATTCCAACTATTGCAAACTTGGTTTTTAGTTGCACTCATTTTTCAACATTTTACAGAACAAGAGGTCCCATAGATCTTGGCTGGGAGAGGTGGTTTCAAGGTGCTCAAAGCTCACGAAGTCGAAGAAAATGGCTTTAGAATCTTTCAATACATGTATAAATTTGAAACTACATTGTTCGGATTACAAATTGTTGTTATATTAATGATTTCACTCGCAACACAAATTATGATGAATTAGCGACAACCTTGCCTATCACAAGTCTCAGCCGATAGTCCTTACGAGGACAGTAGTACATGTGAGAAATGTCTATTTGTAAGACACAACAAAGATAGCACGAAATGGAGCAAAATGTCCATATATATAATTGTATAATATAGATAAGGTCCATGACAGCACTAACATTAGATTTGAATATGAGTAGCGAAGAGCTGACTACACATGATTAGTACAGAATTACTTCATGCAACCTGCAAGAGCACTAAATCTCTCTAAATTTCTCAACAAAATGAATCAGTGAAAGAGCATCAACGCACACACACTTCAATTTTCTGGCTCTTGGTGTCGTGTTCATCAGCCACAGATTTCAATGGCGCTTCTTTCCACCCTTCTTGCCACCGTTCTTTTTACCACCTTTTTTCTTTCCCTTTCTCTTCCCCTGACCCAGACCCTGACCCTGATCCAGACCAAATGATTGGTTCCTCCCTTCATTCCTCGGTTTGGAAGATTTCAGAAGGTCTTTAACATCAAGCACACCGTTTTTGAAATGTCCTACAGTAGACTTCAGCACTCTATTTTCAGGCCTACGCTTTTCTGTTTGATTCTTGGTGCCGATCCCATGATTTCCACTAAATCGTCCAAGTATCATATTCTGGAGGTTGAACAAATAATACGTGAGAATTCAGAAATATAAATGAGCTGATAGCCCGAAACATAAATTCCCTGATCCCACTTGGAATAAGCAGGTTTTAACTCCAAAAGCTCTTGCCCAACTTTTACTTCTTGATCTCAACAACTTCAATTGATTTTATAATTTAAATTATAAAAGCAATCGAGGTTCTTCACTCACAGTACTTTGCACTATTTTCCAATTCATTCTCTTTACAAACAAAGAACCATTCGGAGACACATGATGGGTTATGTTCACATGAGGTTTGCATATTATCTCAACTTCAAGAAATGTATTGGATGTGTAGAGTTGTGAATGTAAAACTGCTTAAATACTGTCTTTTTAAAAAAAAAAAGAAGAAGCAAATTGGAAGATCAAAATGCGATTGAGCTAGTCAAATCCCCTTTAATTAATTCCATTCACATAGCTACTAAGTCTGCCAGGTAAAGATAATTTGACCAACCTCTTGTAGCATCTTTTCGTCTCTTATCTTTTGATTCTTCATTTGAGCTCTAGCAACACTAAGTGGTAACCTCTGCTTCTTGGGAGGCTGTACAAAGCAAACTAAAATCAGTCACAATCGGATCCCTCAATTTATCCAATACTCAGAATATGAATCCCGCCCTCACCTTCCCCCCTAGAGAGACCACTTTCCGGTTTTCCAGTTCCTTGCGTTCTTTCCAGGTCATATGTGGCGAACCTAAAGCAATATGAATAGAAGCAAAAGAATAATTCTAGTCAATAATCTCAGTGATACGAATAAATTTACAAGTGCCTAGGTGACAAAATACAGAACATACCAGTAGTCAATGAACAACTTGGTGATTATTGATTATCAAAACACTAATTATATCGAACTCAAAGACACCAAAATTCATTCAGTGCCTTTGAGGAGGCTATGGCGAATAAGGGGAGGTCAGATGCCGTACGCCAATGTAAAGTTTGTTCAGTAATGGACATTATCATCATCTAACATCCTTACACAAGCTTAATTAGATATCATTTGATTCATCAACCCTTAGTAACAAACTATAATATGTTAATTTACAGGTTATTTGGATTCGAATAAAGTTATGTATGTAAATTAATGCTTCAAAATTTGTGAACTTTGAGAATTGACCATCGAAACTGCTTAAACTACATGAAATCATATTCATATTTAACATAACACTAAATTAAGAATAATAGTAATGAATAATTTAGCAATAAATACCCAAAAACTCGAAATCCTTCATTATGGTCTTTAAATCAATCCTTTGATCCTCCTCATCGTTATCGCTCCTATTTTTCAATCCTCTAGCTTCGCGTTTTGGCCTCACCATTTTCGTACTGTTATAATAAATCAATTTGTATTGATTAATAGTTTTTCCAATTTATATCAAATAAATAAGAAAATAATCTGAGAGAACAATCACAGAAACCTTTCGAGAGAGTTGCTGACAGAAAAAATCAAGAAAAAATTTCTGAAAATCTTCCCGATCAAAGATAAGAGTGAATATTAGACTTTTAGGGTTTATCTGCGTTGTGTTCAAACTTCAAAGAGAATTTTTTATTTAATTTTGCAGTGGGCTGGTTTGGGCTCTAAGAGGGTGAAATTTATTTTCATGGCAATTGTTTTGAGAGTACAGATTTTTATCTTTAAACAAACGTATGAATGTAGTGTTGAATTGTAACTCTAATAATATTCTCATATGTTGAAAATAAATTTCTTTATTGTTTCTTTGAATTTGTGTAACTGAACCCCTAGAATTATAGTTGGAACATTGGTCTAATGACGGAACCACGAATTGGATGCTCTATGTAATGATGATTTCATATGTTGACGAAAAGAATATACTTTTGATAGTTCGAAAATGAGAAAAACAACTCAGTATATGAAATTATCGTTCCATGAAGTATCCAACTCGTGGTTCAGTCATGGAACTAATATTTCAACAACAATTCCACTCGTTCGATTACAAAACTTCAAAAAAAAAGATGAGGAAGTTTCTTTCCAACATATTGCAATCAAACAATACTTTGCACGTTCGCTAAAGGCAAACAAGCACAAATTAGTGCCCTGAAAATATATACACCGCTTCAAGAGCCTACGTCAGTGTTGATAATCCCCTTTTTGAATTTTGATTACTCTTTTTTTATAAGTTTAAACTTGAATGTAGTTTTTAAGATATCGTTTTGCATATTTGTAAAACAAAATTAAAAATATAATACATTGAAATGCAATATAAATGATAAAATTAACTTTAGGGGCACATACAAAATAAATAGTTCAAGGGTACATTGGAAAAAATAAACATAGTTCATGGAGCGTACGGCTAAAATGATTTAGTTTATGTTTCAATTTTTTTCCTTTTAGAAAATGAATTTCAACCATTACAAATTTATGTCATCTAACAATGTATATATCATATTAAGAAACCGTGAAACCTACCGTTACGCGACATCGCGATACGCTATAGTTTTTTGACATTTCACCGCTAAGGACTGTGAAACGCCATTCACAACTTTCATTCATCAATATCAAATTCTATCTCTTCATTGAACAGATTGTCCTTTATATGTACACATTGTTATGGTGGACTGTATAAGCAGACTGAAGATTTACACCATGTTTGCACAAACACACTGATCATTAAGCTAATTGAGGACATAAAATTCCTCACCTCAGAAATTCCATTACAGAGGGGAAAGGTACATGGCTCTAAAGTGGATGACATCTAACTGATGTCGTATAATAATATGAGAGTGCTCTTAATCCTCTTAAAATACACATTTGTGGCACTATACTTACATTTACAGACTACTTTCAAAATTGATTATATACAATCTTGATAAGTGAATCGAGATTGACTTATCTATCATTTAAGACTGAAGCACTCCAGGAAAGTATGATATCCCTGGCAATTGATGGTAGATCTGCACGAATCACAACACGAGACGTTAAGACTCTCAGACTCCCAATTCATGTAATTTAAGTGTTTACTTGTGCAATAGCTAGATGGAACCCTTACCTTGAGCTACTTCCTGAGCCATTGTGGGTACATCTAGTTGATCTTCAATCAAACCATATACATCTAATATCTACACAAATGTACACTTTATCATGTAATATGGGACAATAACTTAATTAATTGATAAAATATATCATATCAAAGCTCTAAAAAAGACTAATTCTATAAATGTAGTACCTCCTGGATGTGGAGCTTTGAATCTTCTGTCAGTGCAAGTAAAAGCTGCCTACGAATCCCTTCATCAATAAAAAATAGTCGAGCTCCATCCTTGATTGTATCTGTGAGGTCGAGTCTATTATCAAGTTGCCTTCTTGCTAATTTCCTGGTGACATCAGAAGCAGATGTTTTAAATGAGGGATTACTAACAAAATTGAGACAGATAAACTGGAAGTGCTCAAGTTCAACTAGATACTGACGTATTGCTTCCTTGGAAGGCAGGGTTGCTGCTCATCATTGCCACATTTTCCTTTGCCAGAACAATAAGGTTCTCAAGCCGTTTCCACTGGAAAGAACCATCTTTAAATAAAACCTATCACAGGAAAGCCGAAAAATATTTCTTAACAAAGAAAGGCATTCCCCATAAGAAGAGCAGTAAATGATTTGATAGGGGTTCAACAAATATGAGAAGATGGACAGCAATATATAAGAATGATACACTACCAATAAGAGTCCTTGGACCTTGAATAATCAAAAAACTTCACAAAGCTAATATTGAATACCAACAAACCTGTATTAAGCGCTCACGCAGAGAAGGGTTGGGATCTGTCAGCAGACGCTTTGCCACATAGGGATAGGCTACCTAACAAAAAATATACATTAGGTCAGCATCCACTAAAAGATGTTAAACACTAGAACCCAAATTTTAACATGTAATTCTAATTCTGTAAGTAAGAGAGTTACATAAGGCAAATTTGGTTCACTTTGTAAACACCAACTCAGTTCCAAAGCAAAACATTAAAAAAATATTTGATTCCAAATTTTAGTGAGTTTCCAAAGAAAAGTTAAATTTAAGTTTCGTAGAGGTCTATAATCAAATTCAAGAAGTTCTAAATCTATGTTACTCAAAAAGGTCAGAGCAGTTCCTTGGCCTATAGTCATTAGGTCCTCCAACTAAATCTTGGTTATTGAGTGAGTTATGTTACTCATATTCTTGCATTGAAAATCAAAAATACAATATTTGTCCATCTGAGTAACAATTATTTGTTAGATGGAAACACTATGAGGACACTACCCAGAGCAACTAATGCTTCTGCCCATGCAAAACCTAACACACAATATTATCATTGCTCACAGTTGAAGGCAACAACGAAAGTCACCTCAAGAAACTTGAAACCAGGGTTTAGAGTGAAACAGATTCCTTCTTGAGTCAATAATGAGCGGATAACTAGAGAGAACCTCTCTGGAATACGGATCGGATAGTTGTAAACTAGTTGGTTGAATTTTCCTGCAATAGATTCATTATTTTGTTAACAAATCTAAAATTTCAGTTATGTACGAATCTCTCCTTACTGTCATAAATCCACAGAAATGTGGCACTAATTATTCATATGATTCTCAGAAAATTTCATGTAGACATCTTGGAATCCAAATTTGGGCCAACTCACCACATAATTTGAAGGAATTCCCTTTTCCCCATATGGCAAAAATTGAGAAGATTTTTTTTTTTTTACTCTTCCGTTTCTTTTCTAGTTTTACCGACTGGTAGGTAGATTTGGCTGGAGGAGGGGGACTTGGTATAGATATGTACATGAGTGAGCTAAGATGGAGCTAAAGAAATTCGCTCGAATCTGAGATTAATCGAGTCATACCCTTGCTTAGTACAACGTTGTTTAATTGAGCTGAGGTAGGTCACTTGGTAAAGGCCATGTTAGAACTTCATATTTGACATGTGAGATGAAGTCCATATATAAGATTAACAAGTTGGGATGGAGGCAGTATAATTTTTCAATTAATACCAATGAGCCAGCTCACCGCTGTTGAACATTAAGGTCACCTCGATGTGCCCAAGATCACCCTAGCCTAATTGAGAAAGCAGCTCAGAAAGCATCAAATGTATTAAACTATACCTGTCACGCTTCTGAAATTGAAATCTGCAAGGCCTTTCTCAAGAGAGTTCTGCCAAATTGCCTCTAGAGCTGGAACTATAGGGGATACATCAATCCCCTTAGACAGGAAGCCAAGTCTGGTAAAATCATTTGCCATCTCGACATAGTCCTCATTCACAGCATGAACAACAGCATCTATCAAAATCTCTTTATTTTGCTGAAATAGAAATATGGTAACCTAATTATCTTGGATTTCGATACTTATTAGTACAAGAAGATAATTCCAAACAATAGTGACATTTTTTGTTTACAAGATGAGTAGTTACAAAATCACCCAGAGTGAGGGTGATAACTCTCAAAGAGAAAGGATCTATGAAAACAATTCAAATGAGCCATTGGCAAACAATTCAGGAAAGGGACACCGTCAAAAGTAAAAATGTACTTAAGAATCTTCTAAACAATTTAGAGTTTATGACATAGCAAGCAGAGACATAAAAAAAGAATGTCAGGTCACAGGTGCGACATAGATACTTCTTTATATGAAGTGCAATGACCTCCCAGAGTCCCATAGTCACTAACTACACTTTACATGAGATAAGATGAAAGGAATTGAAAAAAACATTCCTAATAAAGGAGCAAGCAAGTCAAAACTCTGCTACATGCCTGCAGTTATGTTAATGTCAGAATAATTAACTTATATCACCTGACTTAGCACAGCCACATTTCCAAAGTCCACATATGCAATACGTCCGTCGCGCATCGCGAACACATTTCCAGGATGTGGGTCTCCATGAAACAGACCGAACTCTAACAACTGCCTAAGTGCTGCACTCACTCCTACGGTCAAAAATCCTTCTACATCGATTCCAGCTTCCTTAATAGCCTGGGATAAATGAAATGAACATGCCAGTATTATTGATTAAGAATTTATGTTTAAGATCTTACTAGTTGAGAACATTTTACATTTGGAAATAACGCTTGTGAACCTGTGGATCAGTGCACCGGATTCCATCAATCCACTCCATTACTAAGACACGTGAACCTGATAGCTGTCTATAAGCTCTTGGAATTTTAACGGTGGGATCATTTTTGAAGTTCTCCACGAAATCTTCAATATTGCGAGCCTCCTGTTTAAAACAGAACGGGATGATAATGGCACAGCATCTTAACTAAAAGAGGTTCTCAAACTAACTTGATTTTGGTGACTAGTGAACATATAATTGACACCACCAGTGTGGTGCGTTTGACAACTATCAAATTGTAGGTAACAAATACCCGAACAAAACAATAAAAAAAAAATGAAGTCATTTGCAGCTAACAGTTGAACAAAATTATCTGAGACCACATAATGAGATATAGAAATTGTATATATAAGTCAAAACATGATCTTGAAATGACATACGGTTTAAACTTAATATGTGACAATGTCCACACCCCCCCCACCCCACCTTCTCTTACAACACTTTACGTGGGATCCTACTCAATGGCATTGGGGCATGTTGTTGTGATGACTTGATGTGACAATGTCCAACATAAAAGGAGCAAGATCCATATGTCCATTCAACTTCATTGATGATACAGTTGTCATATCATCTTAACGCACCAGTACTAGCTTTATTTGAATTTAATTGGAGGTTTGACTTAACTATTTAAAAACATTCACCTTTAACCTTAAATTAATCTGATGTAAATATTCATTCATAAATGTGCAACATAGAAACATATAAGTCTACATGTGTAATATACTAATATCTTATTTTTATTAGTATTTTGATATAAATACATGAATTGTTGCTTCAAAAGTAGATTAACTATTTGCTAAATAAACACCTAGCAGTTAAATTGGAATTGAGGGGGTATCAATCAAGATTACCAGAGTATAGTCTAGCTCCTCCAGAAGCTTCTCCCCAAACTCATCAACTATAAGCTCAGCATTACATCCAAGTTTTTGCAGACTGAATCCATTTAAAAATGAAGCCAGAGTACGAAAAAGAAAAAGATCCCGATAAATAACAGGCTCAATCCTGGGCCTTTGGACCTGTAAATAATTGCATTGTTAATATTCATAACTTTCAATGAAAACCCTAATGAAGAAACTGAACGTGAAGAATGAACATTCAAGATAGAAATTCACTTGTATGCTAGGATTAAATAAACTAACAAGTCTGACAAAATAATGGAATTCGGCTTTCAACGATACAACAAAACATCCTACATGCAGTTGTCATGATCCTACTCATGACAGAAGTAGAATCACACATGGGTTACAAGTACTTAGTGAAAGGGGTAAGAGTGTGACTCAATTACTGTACAAATGTGCATGAGGAAGGCACCAACAAACTATCTTATAATTAGTTTTCCATTAGCATGTATTTAGGATTTATATCCGAATATTCCTAACAGATGAACCTCTATAAAGGGCATCAAACTATGTAATCCGTTAAGAATCAAAATGAATTAGCTTCTCTCTCTAAGTTCTATCCTCTCTCTAATCGCTCTTCTCCCTAATCGCTCTCTATCTTTCTAGCTTCTTCCTCAAGTCTATCTTCTATCTTCCTCTCCTCAACTATTCTCCCCTTCATCCTATCTTTTATGCTCCTCTTATCTCTATAATCATAGTAATTCGTCGAGGTTATTACAGCAGTACATGAATAATGGCCGAGAATTAAAAAGTCATAATTTTGGTACCCTAAGTGTTTTCCCTGCTTGCATCTATATTTTTCAATTAATGTATGGTACCTTACCAACAGAAATTCATACTGCTCTTGTATAAATTTGGGTCTATTGTGCTACCGTGACCCATTCACCTACAACTAGTATTTCCAACTTATTCATCTTCACGACTTCACCTCCTTACTCATTCACCATCTAAATCCAGTTGACTTTATCAAACATTATTTTAATTATGGCTACTTTAGGTCTCTTTTAACCTAACAACATATTAAGTTTGATAGAAACAAAAGACTATTTATCAATTATAATCAGTAATGAGATTTAATTTTGAAATAAAATGCACTCCACAGAAATGTCATACAAAGAAAAAGAATCATGCTTGGGAAAATTTATATCAAGTTTCCTATATTATGGAAGGACAAGAAAGAAAAAGAATCATGCTTGTAAAAATTTATATGGCTTGCTTTAATGAAATATTGAAGCTGTTAAATGGTAAGCCATTAACTGGAAGGGTGCAAACAACCTTTATAGCAACATCCTCCCCAGAGGCACGCAATGTTGCTCGGTAAACTTGTCCTAAACTAGCAGCTGCTATTGTCTTTGAAGATATCTTGCTGAAAACAGCTTCAAGTGGTTGGCCGAGTTCCTCTTCTATGATGTCAAAGGCAACCTAAATTAATGTTAGCATATATGCTATGTAATGTAGTAAAATACTACAGCAGTAAGTTTGTTCATAGGTATGGCTATATTTCCTTCTAACCTGATTAGGGAACGGAGGAACATCGTCTTGAAGAATGCAAAGTTCATTCATATAATCCTCTCGAATGATATCAGGCCTATTGGCGAGAACCTGTCCACAACAAGTAATCAAGCTAGATAATAGAAATTATTAGCGACAATACTAAATGTTTCACAAGTTCTATGTGGCTTTTGTTTTATGTAATCTCAATAATATATTATAAGTGAAATACTCAACATATATCTAAATCCTTGTGATGCTTTTGTCTGAATTACGAAAAGTACATTTGACCATGTTAACCTTATTTAATAGTACATTCATTAATTACTCCATTCCTAAAGAGTCCATTGATATTTTATTATGTGGACAACAATAGACTAACACGTTCTTTCCCAATCAAACTTCAATATGGTAAACAATTGACTTACATATTCTTTCCTAAATTTGGTAAATCCCGTTAAGTTACAAGAACAACAACATGAGCTAGTGTCTAGAGTATCTTGCCTAAGGGGGTAATTTGAGCAGGATTATATCCATTCTTACTTGCACCTCTGTCATAACAAGGCTTTTCAAATTTAGCAGGGATGAAGTGTATAGAATATTTACCCCTTTATGTAACAACTCAAAATGTCAATTAATTTAGAAAGAAGGGAGCATATGTTTTGGAAACAGTACTAATTAGGGTCAAAATGTAGAACATATTGTCAAATATAGCTAAATTAGTTTATAAATGTCAAACATCTAAAAGAATATATCAACTCATATAAAATATAGAAAGGAGTTCAATATCATTTTGAAGATTTTAACCTGCCCAGCTTTTATAAATGAAGGACCCAAATCACACAAGAGATTCCGTAGCTGTCGAGCTCGAAAAGGGACAACTTCTTCATCACGGCCTACAAAATAATCATAAGCTAAAATGGACCAATATAGCCCCAACTTCCAGACTATCTCCACTCCTCGGCCAATCAACGACAATACAGCCCCCTTTGATTCCATGACCTTGTTCCTCACCTGAACAATTTATACAATCCAGTTCTTCATGAATATATACCTATTGTTTCAAGCGAATAAAACAAAAATACTTAACAATATTTAAAGATTATTTTGTTCATCAATGTCAGGAATCATGAGTCAACAATTGAAACCTAAAGGAATAACAGATCAGCAAACATTCGCGTATTCAGAAAGATTATAGACTAACTCCAACAACATGTATTGAACAATTTTCTCATTTTTAATTTTTCAAACAAAATGTAAAATCAAACTTAAAATCCTCCAAATTTTATGCTGTTTATTTTGATTAACCGTAACTACACCCAATACATTTATCAAATCTAAAAGAAGCTAACATGTGCCAATCAAAACAATAAGCGGGGGCATCAACCAATAACTATCAACAATGATCATACAAGATACCCCTCCATTCCAAAACATCCTCAATTTTCAATTCGCAATTCTCAAACTAACAAACTCTGCCGTCTGTTTACCCTTTTGAATCAAAATTATCGTTTCAATAGTAAACACTTCGATTATAATATCTTTCAATATACGCGAGTCCAGAATTTAATCGATATAAGTTATCTTCTGTCTCATGTAATGTCGTGGCACATCAACAAGAGCAGAACATGTGCTATATGTTTTTTCTAAAAAATTAGTCAGCCACTAATTTAACATCCTTATCAGTGATACTTGTCTAGTGTCACCTGATAACTAAAACTGGAGAAATTTAGAGGTGAAGTAAATTCATACAGTTTCAGGGCTGTACTTGCGGAAGGGAACACAAACGCCGCGTTCGATATCGAGCTGGTCCAAAGCACTGCTACTCTTACTCGGCTTCATTAACTCTAACGAACTTCTACTGCTTGGGACCGCCGCTAAGTTCCACACAATACGACGTCGTTTTGGCGTGATATGTAGCTTTTTCGGATTCCGTATTGAAGAAAACGGAAATGATGAAGTTGGAGCTACATGTATAGAAGAAGTACATAATAATTCCACCATTTTTTCACTTCAAATTTGAGAATTTAATTTTGTGATTGTGAATATAAATATCGGGAATTGAGAAAATTGGGATTTTGATGGAAAAGTGACAACTAAATTGGGATGAATTTGGTTGGGGCACGCTATGACAGTTGAAGAAATTGGGGGGAATGAAAGGGGGCGTGATTCGATTTTGGTTGTTAGATTAACGGCCACGTTGCTTGAGTTGTACATTGGCATAAAAACATTGTACGTCTAAGTGGGAGATGAGAGTTAATTATGACCACACACAAGTCTCGGAAATTGGCCACACACTGTCTTGACTCTTGGTTAATTAGCTCTCTGGCCTCACGTATGGCTTCTTTTCTCGGTGTCCTCACCCCTTTTTTAGTCTTTAAATAACAAACAATTACTGTATTTTACTGTACTTTTTATTAAAACCTTCTCAAATATTAGTAGTATTACATTTAAAAATTAGGAACATATATTAAAATATTTTCACTATAAGCATATTTATAATAAATAAATACACTCCATAAAACTAATAAAAATAAACTCTCTTCTCCTTTAACACACTTTCATATCCTAACCCAACCCCATCCTCATCTCAACCTTCGTTAACAAGACAACAAGTCACCCCCCACCCCCCCCCCCCCCCCCCCCCACAAACACACCAACTTAATGGCATAAGATAATAGCGCCCAAACAAGATTTTTAGGTATAATTCAATTGATAAATATTTTAGTGTAAGTATTAGTAGTATTGTATCTTCACACAGTGTATATTCAAATCTCGTAAAGGGTCATTGGGGTGATGGTTTCACATTTTCTAATAACTCCAACAAGTGTTTAGTATAAATGTATTAATTGTGTTTGTTTCCTCAAAATTTATATGCTTGCAAATCTTAAGCAAGCTTGCATACAAACTGCTTTTGTTGTGATGGTTTGTACTACATAATAAAAATTGTAATTCCAATAATAGTTGTATTACTTCGTAATAATAATAATAATAACAAAAATGATAATAATAAGAATAATAATAATCATCATAATAATCATAATAAATAGTAATAATATGAATATTATAAACAAGAATAATAGTAATGGTAATAAAAAATTAAGAAGAATAAGAACATAAATACAAATAAGAATAATAATAGAAATAAGAATACAATAATAGTAATAATAATAATAATAACAAAAACAACATTTATTATTATAATACTCCCTCCAATTTAAAATTTATGACGTTTTTCATTTTTCCGTACCAACTTTGACCATCAATTACTTATTATTCTTTAGTCCAGAAAATATAAAATTAATATCAATAAATTTATAATTAAGAGTATTTTTATAAAAGTAAATTTTTATAATTTTTGTATAATATAACTAATTAGTTATTGCTAATCAAAGTTGAATACGGAAAAATGAAGACATAATTTTAACCTGGTTCACATTATAATGTATGATTTTGAAAGAATATGTGAAATGTGGAGATATAGAAATATGTAAAATTAAAATTTATCGCCTCTTATTTGGCTGAAAGGACTTAATTTAATCCTTTTTAAGGATTTTGATATGATCTTAATTTATTCAACACTTTGATAATTCATTAACAAACATATTCAATAAAATAAATATTGAATTAATTAAATTTAAGTGCTTAATAAATTTAACAAATACTATAATAAGTCAAAAACATTGATTATCTTGGTAAGAATTAAGAAAGGGTACTCTACAAGTACATTCCAAATTTATAATCTCTTCTTTCAGAAGTATCTACAGATCATATCCGACACATGTAGTGTATTTCCACCTAAAATATTTGACCATTGTCCTAAAACTCATAAGTCAAAACCATCCCATGACTTTTAGCCTGAAACACAAGCTTCACCAGAAAAGAACACTTGCTTAGTAAAAACCAACTCAAACTTGAATTAAAGGAGTCGACAATACGATGCTTCCTGGCGGGGGAAATGGCGGCAATCGGAGAAGAGTCAACCAAAGTCAAACCCCATTCGGACTTCCAACTCCACCTCCCTCATTATCTTCTCACCACCACCAACAACCAATTGACACCATGAATATGCTTCTGTCGCCGCCGCACACCACCCCTTTCCCCGATCACCTCCACCTCCACCAGCCCCAGGTTATGTCCTCTTCCCCTGCTTCTATGAGCAGCGGTGGACGAGGGAACGGTGAAGATGAGTTTCCCAAGAGGGATGAGAGGTACTGTTGAGAATTCACGACACTGGACTTTTCAAATCTTTCGATGTGGGAGTCTTTAATACAGTTTCATGAAGTGCAAAAACGATAATTTTTTGACTGAATTGTTTGTGTTGCACGGCTTTAATTGTTTGAATTGTTGTTTTTTCAGGTACCCGCAATGGGAAAATCAAGAAACGAAGGAGTTTGTTCGAATTAGGAGTGAGCTTGAGCCTGAGTTTGCTGCCTCCAAGAGGAATAAGGCTTTATGGGAAGTGGTCTCTGCCAAGATGAGGGAAAAGGGCTACTATAGAAGTTCTGATCAATGTAAAAGCAAGTGGAAAAACCTCATTACCAAATATAAGGTACAGATACAAGCTAGGCACCTTTATCTTTTGCGAAGTAGTAGTTAGTTGTTTGCATTCCACTCTTGAGTCAATTCGGAAACAGCCTCCCTGAGGAAGGCGCATACTATCTATTCCCTTACACTGCCTAAGTGAGAGCCTTTTCAAATGTACTGGTGCAAATGCACTGAGTATGTTCATGTTGTTGTTGACTTCCTGTGTCCATAAGGGTCAAATTAACAGATTCTGATGCCTTTATGTCCGTATATTATCATTGATTAGACTCAAAATTGTCGTCTTAGTAAATGGCTATCTTTCGATATATCTTCCACTAAATGATATTCATTATAGTATTTTAGATCGAATATTAAGTAGGCAACCTTTTCTGAAATGGAGGGATTAAATGTTTTTTGTTTGTTTAAATCTAATCAACTCACAGAACAGCTGCATGTTGTCTTGATTTCGTGTGTAACTGTGGTTGAACATGCATTTAGGTGTATTTTGTAGATCGACACTCCTGGTAAGTAAAATGAGATTGCCAGTTATGGCATTTGCATATAATTTCAGAAAGTGAATGTTTAAGATGAAAAGACGGGTTTCTATGATGGAATGTTATCTGTAATTAGGAATTGGTTGCAGAAATGGACCTGCAAGATTGTAAGTACACCTAAACACAACAATGTCTGTGAACATCAAGAACTATAAAGCCCTGTCATACATGAGTTTGTGATGGTTAAGTATACACACCTGTTTGAATGTTAAGTATGTGCAAGACTGTAAGAGCATACACAGATTCACGTAAGTAATAATGTTCTATCATAGAGGCATCCCTTGAAAGTTATTTGAAACTAGGAAATGATTTTAAGCTACATTTGAGCACTTGTATCTAATCTTTCCTTTATATTTATTTTATTTATTTATCATTATCTGGTAGAGGCCCCTTGTGGGGGTTCTCTTGAAAGGAAGAACCGTAGCTGAGTAGCTCGGCTCCTTCTTTGGTGTGATGTCTGAATATATTCAGTATCTAATATCTGTGATCTTATTTTCGTTATATTTTGTCGACAAAATTTGTGTCATGTCCCTCTCCGAAGTATTTTCCTTTCCAAATGTGAAATACTTATATGTTATCTGAAGTGCAGTAATATGTTACCTTATTGTTTCATACAGGAGATGGAGGGGATGCGGGGAGACTTCAGTAATCAGTTTCCCTATTTGGAGGAGCTGAATGCTTTTTTTTCAGTGCAAGAGAAACATACGTTTCTCAACTCTGAGCCTGGTTCTTCTAAACTAGGGAAGAGGGAAAGGGCTAATAGTGGTGAGCAATCATCAGAAGACATCTACGACAAAGAGAAGAAAATTGAGAGAGACGAAGACTGGGTTGCCACAGGCTCCATAATGCAGAAAAAGAAGGCTAAAAAGGAAAAGCATTACCAGACAACCGCATCAGAAAAGTCCTCTAATCAACTCAATATGCCAGCTAACAACACCAGCACCAATACTTTAAATGGAATTGCTGAAATGCTTCGGGGTTTCTTTCAGCAGCAACAGAAGATTGATATGTTGTGGATGGAGTCAATGGAGGAGCGTGCGCAAGAGAGAGCACTGTTCGAGCAGGAGTGGCGGCAATCAATGGAAAAGCTGGAAAGGGAGAGGCTGATGATGGAGAAGTCCTGGAAGGAGAGGGAAGAACAAAGAAGGAGCAGGGAAGAAAACCGCGCCGAGAGGAGAGATGCCTTGATGACAGCGCTTCTTAACAGACTTGCCAATGACTATTGACTAGAATCATAGAGGTCCCTGACACAACCATATCTCATATCTTGAAAGACTTAAAACTAGATTCATTTTACAAATACCTTGAGAAGAGAATGAGTATCCAAGACTAAGTGTTATGTGCACTTAAATGCAAAGAGATGCATTCTCCCTTTCTTGTGAGGGATGTTGAAAATGTAGTTCGAGCATCAAACATGTTGATGTGAATGCTAAAAGTAGTGTTCGAAAGTAGTACTCATGCCCCTGTTCGACTCCGATTTTTAGTACCAAGTAACTATTTAGCGATTAATACTAAGCAAGATAAGAAAGTAATTTATTATCAACATTTTAAAACACAACTGTTCTCTAATTTTGAAATTAGGGCACTCAAATAATAGGACAATCTATTGCTTATCATATATAACTATATATTTCTAAACCAAGTCCTAGCCTCTCATCTATAACCAAGATTCGCAACCATTTCACATCGAGTGCACACTGAATAGACATCGAGCTGAGTGCAATAGCTTGTAAACTACACCAGTCAAATAGTCTATATATTAGCCAAGCTTGACAAAAAAATGTAATGGCCGAAAAGATCAAACTCTGACCACATGGTCATAAGGTAGACCTCTTATTGGTCGTGCAATACGAAAAGAAATCCAACTCTCAATTACAGTCCCACATAGCGATGACATGATGCCCAGACAGATCAATTCCCTTCTGTAAGAGATGTCGATATCTTTTAAGAATGTAGAAAATTAGTAACATATTGGAGAGTCTTCAATTGTGTTCGTCGGAGCAAAGCTCACGAACACTAGAGTTATATTTAGCCCTATTTTCTTCCACCTGAATATACGATGCAAATTCACCAGAGAAAGCTGCATGAACCAGAACGACACTACGATGTAAAAATTGTGTTGTTAGAGCAAAAGCTAACCAACATGTGTCTAGTCTACTTTTGTTCAGCCGAATACATGATAGGAATTAATCAGAGAGGGCTACATGAATCATGAAACTATAATGCTTATCTTCACAAATTTTTTTATTAACACACGGAATCAGAATGCTTTGGATTCAACTCAGTACTTTCAACATTTGGAATTACAGTCTCAGATTGTCTGAGAAAAAAAACAAGAAAAACTACGACATACGAACATCACCCGGACATGCTTGGCGGCGTTTCTTTTGGATGCTTAGACCCGTAGTGGTCATTCATTTGTTTCTCATTCGCTAGCTGCACCTGGAAAATATATGAACAGAAAACTGTAATTCTCAGCATGTCAACAGTATGTTACAAGTAGAGAAAGACTGACAGACAAATGAACATGTGTATGACTTAAGAGAGCAATAGAGTAAAGTAAGATATACTTATCAGCGAGATTCAACTACACAGAATAACTAAAGTACAATCATGAGCACAAGTCCAAAGATTTATCAACGGTCAGCGAGTCTGTGTCACTAAGATAAATAAATTTAATGCCACCTTCAGGAAAATGAATATACAACTTCATATAGGCCAGGTATGCTGTAGAGGTCCACAAATGCAAGCAGGCTATCCAACGTTAAGGACTAAATCATCTAGTCATTAATAATTAGGAAAAAGAATATTGAACTTTACAGACTATAGCAAAATCTAGTGCAATCAATGGTATATACTTCAGCAGCAACATCCAGATTCTGAAGTACATGTTCTTAAAACAAATAAATATAACAGTCCATCACTCTGTCATCACATAAACATATCACCTCTTGCTGATATTTTCTAATGTGACGTGAAACTGAAAGCAATCAGGGAGCCACAATTTAAAAGATGTCATGCATATCCAGATGTTGATTTAGATAGATTTTTTACCCACTTTAGCAGGATAAAGATGTGGATTTGTATCCATAAAAGGGGTTTAAAATAAGAGCTTGCAGACACACTTTACAAATAATATGAACAAGTTAAATAATAACTTCAAAAAGTTATGATGTTGAAGCTCAAATGAGACATAATTTTATTTTTATTTCTGTGAAGACAATCTACATCCAATAAATAAAATGGCTCATTACACCAACACTTCTCATATATTGTGAAGTAGACTTTTTGCTCCTCATCTTGGGTCAGTCCGGATATAAACACCCAGTTACCACAGGGCCAGCCGGCTAGGGAAGTGTACAATCTGACCCCTCCTTTCCAGGCTTAGGCCCACCTTTTTAGAGGCATTGAGATATGTTGTTGTAATAGACATGAATTAAAATTTCTCATTCTTTTCAGTCAACTAGTTTCTGTTAGTCAATAGCTCCATTTTATGTGAGATAGCATAGTTGACTCTTCTTCAATTGTTATCAAACTCAAAGTTTGACTTAATTTTATCACTAAATTAAATAAATATTGTCATATAGATTGACAAGTAGTTTTGATAGATACTAGTTTCACTGGAAAGTTACAGAGCTTGTTTATTGTAAGAAAGATACTACATACACTTTCGAGTCGAGTTAATTTTCTCTTTTTATAACTATATACCCGAAGGACTACTAGAGGCATAGCAGATACAAACCTATAAGGAGAGATGTGTATACGGTTGACCATATTGCAACACAAAACAAACGCATAAACACAGGTAAATACTTAAATAATATCCAAAAGGGCTAATCTGACACCTAATGATGATATTGAAATTTTTTTGGGGGTCCACCATCCTAGATAACAAAATGAGCGGAACATTCCAACAAATATAATTTGATCAGATATCTCCAAATGATCAGCTAAATATGTTTCAGAAAAAACATGGAATGCAAGTATATTAATAATTTGTGACAATATGTGCAAGGCTTCAGCTGCTACACACATGCATAAAAAGAATCTTTTCAACTCATAATCATATGACAAACACAGTTTACAACTGTAAATACTGATGACACAAAGGATGCAGAGTATAAACTACAAAAGTTAAGCCTCTACTGGAAAATCTAAAGCTTGAAGTGTCTTTACGATTCTCTAATATCCACAAAGTACATCGTTGGATATGAATATTTTCACATTAAATTTGTCTTAATTTTATTACTCTTTACTAATAAAATATAAGAAGAAAGAATTGTTCAAGATACACAAAACTGATATTGACACAGAAGGTGTTGTTCATTGGACAAATAACACTTGCTTAATTATATGAAGCAACTTTTAAAGATGTAGCTTTATAACATGATTAATCATTTTGGGAATGTTAATAAAAGCAATGTCATGCACTTGTTATGTCAAATTAGCTAAGTGGTTGGACGCATTTCAATTTCATCAAGTAAGGGGGCGGATATATATTGTGTGTGTGTGAAAGAAATCATCTGTGACTGCAGCCCTTGCGAAAATTATGAACAAGCAGATGATTGGTAGCTCGTAATAACTAAAGCCTAAAGAAGTTAATAGGACAAAAAAAAAACAGCTAAAATAGCCATTTGTGCTCAGCTATCTATGAATAGACAACTGAATTATTTAATAGCCATGGAATGGAAGTAACACTAAACAACCTATAGCCGTTAATCTTGTCAGGAAATCTACCAGATATAAACTACAGAGTATGATATAATAAATTGCTACCATGAAAAAAATTTCTTCAATGACAGCCGCTAAACTACAAAGCGCATCTATCTGGCAGGCAGAATATCAGAATTTAAAGTTTCCTCTTGTTCCTATTAACAAAACATCCCCTTTCTCTTCGCTCTTCATGAACCAGTACAGAAATAGGTGGTTTTATACGGTGTTTACCTTAGTCAATGGGGTGTTTTCGGGGGAACATGAATTAGCAAACTCAATCCTTTTAGGGACTATACACTACACTCCTGTGGTGAATTTCAATCATTCTTCTAGTTTCTTCCACAAATCTATTAGCCCTCAGGAATGTACATATTTTCAAATGCTTATTTATCGACTTTACCTCAAGCAATAAGTAAGCAACAATTCAGCGTACGTTTGAGAATTTCATCAGTTTATACCTGAAGTAAATACTATTACTTCCATCTCAAGAAGATGCCTATGCCAAGTGAAAATTATCACTTTGGAACCATAACAATAACATAACATGCCCACCAATGTCTCTAAATAGGCTCCTACCTAAGCTGGTCGATTTACGCGATTCTACCCAACCTTTCTCCTATCTAAGGAGAGATTGTTTCCGAATTGCAAAGATTATCTACACTCATTATCAAATCTACTATTTTCAATTTCTTCCACTCATAGTATAAAATTTCACCTATTATACAACATAGTATACAAAAATACTTGAGTTCAAATCTCGAAATTCAAAGATCAAAATTCAATAATTACCAATTATTAAATTAATAAAAAAGGGGTATTTCTTGCTTAAAGTAAGACGATCTGAATTGATAAGACTCACTTTGCAAATGGGGCAGACAACCTTAAGGCCAACAGCACGGGCCTCAAGTTGAGACCCTTTTTGTTTTGGTTTTTTCTGCATTTTTCCTCTGAGATTCGATCTTTTGCTTTCCTCTCGTCATACTTTCCGATTGATTTCTACGATTCAGGTCAACCGAATTTCAATTATTCCCCAATAACAATTTCTTGGCTTCATTATACACACGTCCAGGTCCAATACACCAAAACAGTGTTATTTCGTACGTTAAATTACTATTTTGCCTATATGTCAAGCTCCCTCTACGCTGGGGACATAATTATAATTCACTCTCAAATCACTACTTTGGTTTTGGGTGTGTATAATATAGATCAACGTCCAACTACTTTGGTTTTGGGTGTGTTGTATAATAACTATTTTACTCACTATTTGTATGTATAGTCACAAAATAGTAATTTCATTCTTGAAAAAGACACCCTTATAGTGTGTATGGATCCTCATTTCTTGGGTATATACTTTTTTGTTTTTGTAAATTACGATGAATGAGTTTCTAACCGATATATCGTGGTGGCTAACAAGGATCTTTTCCACTAGACTATTCGATTAATTCTTTACATATTAATAGTTTTGAAGAGGAAAAAATGATTGAATTGTAGATGGAATTTGATGGCAAGTCAGAACATCACATATATGTATTTTTTTAGATATTTTTTGATATAACTAATCAGTGAAAATATTAGTGCATCAATACTTCCATGCATCAGATACCCTTTTAAAGGTTTCACGTGGATACTGTACCCACTTAAACTTCATATTGGTACTTGTACCCAAATTATACTATAACAATGGTACAATATCATAGTTTTTGTGCATATACCAAGTTACCAACCACATATATACACTTAAAGCTTTTATTTCTAACACTTTAACTCTACAAACTGTCCTAAACTTAACAAGGATTGCCGACTCAAAATAATGACATCATATTTGCTTAATAGGCTAAGTATATATTGATGTGCTTTATGAAAAATAGTCCTAGTAATATATATACCCTTCCGATCTGATAAGAGATAATTTTGACTATGTAATTATCTTTTTTAATTATGTCTTTTTATTGTCTATAGTTTTAAATTTATTCAAGTCAGACTATTAAAAGATTTGACTCCATGTAGTTTGGTCGAAGCTCAAACCTCATGTTCATGTTCAGTCCGAACTCAGACAAAAGATTCGGGTTTAACTCGAACTACATGAATGTGTGTATATATATGCAATGTTTAACTCAAAAAAATTTAACCTTCCTGAAACGGTTCAAAACTTCAAATCAAACTTATATCCCTTTGAAATTTTTGAACCAGATTAAATTTTGTAAACAGTTATTATGAAACTAGTCCGAACAAATAAAAAGTAATGGAGCAAAAAAATGAGTGTGAACAATGATGGAGAATGAGATGCATATAAAATTGGTAGATGTTCCCCGGCGTTTGAATCAATGAGATTATGTTTATTGTATTAAATGCCA